>JALPQD010000090.1:1478549-1654675 GCA_023101885.1 Typhlomys cinereus | reverse complement strand
GCAGCCCAGCTCAGAATCCATCTCCACTTCCTCTGGGTGCTAAATGATGGGACGATGAGCTGCATTCGACCTTCCCCTTGCCCTGGTGATCTGTCTTCAGCATGATCCATCATCTCCCATCCCTTCATGTATTGCATTCTTTTGTACAGAGGTTTTTAAGTTCTTCGGTCTCTGCGCAAGTCCCTCTTCCCTCCTGGATGGTCCCCTGCTTGCATCTTTACCATGAGAGAGCTAAGCCACCTTTGCTCCCAGAGCAGGTCCTGTGACATGGCAGAGTCCCTGTGGCCCCCACTTGGTGGATGTTGCAGTTCGCCTGCATGGTTGCTGATAAATGACCATCAAATGGCTTAAGGGAGCAAGGGTTTATTTTCTTAAGATTACTGGTTACAGTTCTTAGTCCAGCTTGACAGGAGAGAATGCACCAACACCAGGGCCAGGGAACTGGCCACACCACCACCTCATAACGACTGAGAGAGGGAAAATCCTTACTTGTCAAACCAGCATGTCTGTCCAAGTGTACACAAAGATGCCGACTCTCTCAAGCAGCTCTCTATATTTTATTCCAGGGAATCCCACCCACCTGGGCCTTCCCCATCAGCCAATGTCTTGCAGGTTTGCTTTGGGCTTAACCTAACCACTAATTCTCGACAAATGTGCCCGGAACTCAAATCCTCAACTGTCAAGTTGACATCTGTGCCTGACTATGATAGTGGGAGAGGCCTGATCACCAGTGGAAAAAGCCTGACTGCGGCTCCAAGAGCCGAGCTGTGCGACTATCGAGGTCTCATGGTTTACTAAACGTGGTTTTGGTGCCTGGGATTGCAGCTTTTATATTTGGTTTAAAGCTGACTTCTAGAATGTTCTTAGAACTACATTCTCCCTTCCCCCGTTCCAATCTGATTGTTTGGCTGTTGAGGTCATGCATGGAGTTGGACGAGCATCCTTCCCTGTTCCTGCCACTCCCACTGTGAACTCACTTTGCCCGTCCCCCTTCTCTCCATCTGCCTCTTCCTCTGATTCCTTCTCTCTCCTCGCCAGACCGTTTTTCAAATCTACATCAAGATACCTCACATGTTGGTATCTCATAATATTTGTCACTCCTCATAACAAAGGAGCAACCTTCTATTTTTAAGATAACTACAGACCTACTTTTAGATATATTCTGAAGAGTGACTTTTTAACAAAACCTTCCAGTATTAGGAAGATTAAAAAAAATGTCCCACAGGTGAGCCTGCCACTTGTTGTGTCGTCCTTGTCTCCCATTGTTCCTCCTGGGCTCTTCACTTCATTCAGTTCTTTTTTTTTTTTTTTGGTTGTGGGTGGGGTGGGTCAGATTTGAAATATGGAATGGGCAGCTGAGGTGAGCTGTTGAGGAAAGTCTCCATCTTTCCCTTCATTCCCCACTTTACTCCCCATCCCTCACCTTTTCTCTTTCAGTAGTCACTTCCTCCATCCCACTCTCCTGGTGCCAGGGACAGGAACATTGGTCCGAGGAGAGGAGTTCCCTAACAGAAAGCAAAGCAGCCGCTGGCTCCTGGGAGTTCTGGGTGGACTGGGTATCTGCCCCCCACTGGCCAGGAAAGAAAGCTCTTTGTTTTTCTTTTGAACCATGAAAAAAGACCCATTTCATGAAGACATTTTAGATGAAAATAAAGGAAGGAAGTCTGCAGGACTCAGCTCTGTTTTCTGCTACACAATGCAAATGGTCCACAACGAAACCCTTTCGTGATGGTCAACATCTCAGGAATGAGCCGGGTCTCCAATGTTTGGGGATGCTTTGAGTCTCAAAACTGACAATCAGAAAAATATTTTTATTTCTTTAATGTATCCCTGTATTGATTTTAATTAAACTCCAGGTTCATTTCACATTAAAAAAAAAAATAAAAAAAATCACAACCCATCAATCTGCTGCCTTCAGGAAACTCATCTCACCACAAAAGATAGGCTACTAAAATAAAAGTCTGATCCGAAATTCTGCAAATTAATGGAACTAGGAACAGGCAGGGTAGCCATTATGCTATCAGACAAAGTGGACTTAAACCAAAAAAAATCATGAGACACAGATAATGGAATTTAGTCACAGGTACAATTACCAGGAAGGCTTCACAATACTGAACATATATGCACCTATACGGGCCCCTCCACATGCATTAATCAAACCCTACAGTGTCTAAAGTGAGAAATCAACCCCCAAACATTAATTCTTGGTAGGAGATTTTTTTGTCTTTTTTTTCATGAATTTGTGCACTGATGTGGACATTTTTGTTTTATGTTTAAGACCATCTTTTTCTTTCTTTCTTTTTGACTGAACTGGATTAGACAGTATTACGACATGTGAGTAGTAATTGCTAGTGTTTACCTTGGGGTTGGGTGTACTTGTCTGGTATTGGTGTTATTTCCTAGATGAAGTTATTAGACTGCTAGTTCATCAAATATGTCAGGTTTAGTAGACAGGCAGTGAAGATTAGTATGGTAGTGCACTTTTTCAGTTTACTTCTTTGGTAATATATTAACGTAAATGATATTGTCCCAGAATTTGTATGGGTTTTTGGGTGGCTACATCAAAATGTTAAACTACAGTGAATAATAATTGAGAGGAAGAAGATGGTAAAAGCCATCCTGGAGTACCTCACTGGAGAGGTACTTGAATTGACGGGAAATGCATCAAAAGACTTAAAGGTAAAGCGTAATACCCATGTCACTTGCGACTTGCTATTCGAGGAGATTAAGAATTGGATTCTCTCATTAAGGCTACAATTGCTGGTGGTTATGATATCTCACACATCCACAAACCTCTGATTGGAAGAAATGACAACAGAAGTCTGTCTAAGGATGCCTGGATTCCTTATTATCTCAGGACTCTAAATACTTTTTTAAAACATTTTTTATTATTATTTCCGTTCATACAAACTTAATAGGTACACTGGTTCCCTCCCTCCCTCCTCCTCCCCCATCCTCCTGCTCCCCCTCCCCTTACCCCTCCTTCCCCATCCCACAGTGCCTCCCTCCCCAATCCCCGGAGAATCCTTTAATGTGCATGCCAGACTCTCCACTGGGCCCTCCTCTCAGATGACATACAAGGACCCAGTGGCATTTCCCTGAACCCTTTCCTGAGTTCCCCTTAGGCATAGTAACACTTCTGTGGCTGTCAATCCCTTGCCTCCAAGGATCTTGGTGCCTTTAGCAAATGCTAGACATTTTGGGGTCAATAGTGTGTTGGACATTGCACAGGGCATGCAAAGTCCAATTATGATTGCTTGCCCTAACTTGTGTGGAGTATCTTGCATATCATTGCTCTCCTCCATCCTTACAATCTTACTGCCCCGTCTTCTGCAAATTTCCCTGAGCTTCAGTATGGGGAGAGATTAGGTTGCCTAGTTCTAGGTGGTTGATATAGAAGGACTCTAAATACTTATAACTCTCCAGTGTTGGCGATTTTATGGACTATATCTCTGTGAAAAACACAATTTTGCCTTTTTGTAATTCTATTTGAGCATGTTGGAAGCTTAATTAGCTTTTCCAACCTACCAATTTCTGCATTTGATTCATAAGTAGTATGACTGTGGCTTCAAAGAAGTTATTGATTTTGAAGTATTGGGTTTGATTGAGTTGACTGTTTTGAATTTTAATTTTTATGCAGAACTTATAGTAACAAACATTTGGTTTTGTACAGACATTATTTCCACCCTAGTGGATAAGCTCAATAAAGGTCATATTCTCCCCCCCCCCGCAAAAAATGTTTACTTATCTTTGGGCTGGATGTGAAGTTTCTCTCTCATGAGCAGGAATGATTGTAGAGGGCTTCAGATTTATATTGTTTGTCTGCTATAGATTTGTTTTGGTTTTCTGTGGACTCTATTGAATTTTGAGGAGCAAGGAGTCTGGCCCTGTCAGTGTTCGGGGCAGAAGGGCACAGTAGCTAGAGAGGAGCGAAGATCACCTAGGACCTGGGGTGTGGGCTAGAGGTTTTCCCCATGCCAGAGCAGACTGGTTGCTGGTGGGCTACAAAGTTGGCCTGGGGTCTGGGATGTGGTCTAGGGGCCTTATCTGAGGAGCAGGGAGTCTGCTCTGTCCATGTCCCTGACAGAAGTGGTGTCTGCTGGTGCACAGATCACTTGGAATCTGGAGTGTGGCCTAGGGGCCTTCCCCAGTGTCAGAACAGACTGGTTTCTGGTCATGCTAAAGTTGACCTGGGGCCTAGGGCATGGTCCAGAGGAAGGATTTACCTGAGGAGCAGGGAGTCCATCCAGGTCCAGGGGAAAAAAGAAAAGAAAAGCAACTCACAGATGATTGCATGCCACTAAAAACTATTTAATCCCTTACATTCATATTATGCTTCATTTCAAAATAATGAATACATTTTAGCATACAATAAGCCAAAGGAAATGTACAATATGCTTATTAGGAATGTTTCACTGATAAGTTCCATAATTTTTTGTTTGTTTTATTTATTTTTTTCCACTCATACAAACTTGATAGGTACCCCATTCCCCTCCCTTCCTCAGTCCTCTCTGGATCCCCTTGCTCCCGTCCCCTTTTACTTTTCCTTTCCCGCCTCCCTTTCTTCCATTGCCCCCCCCTCATCCCTGGAGCATCCTTAGTGTGCATGTTAAACTTCACTCTATATCCTCCTCTCTGATGAGGTATAAGTACTCAGTAAAATTGCCTAGAGCTCTTTTTTATGTTCCCCTTTAGTATAGGAACTATTGAAGAAGTTTATCCTTTGCCTCTAAGAATCCTAGTTCCTGTGATCCATGTTAGACTTTGAGGGGTCAATGATATGTTGGTCATTGTGCAGCTTTAAGAAAATTAGGCTGGGCTGGTTCCAGGTGGTTGATACAGAGTCTCTGATATTCTAAGTTATGGTTTGTTGATTTTTTTCAGTTTTGCTGCTAGCTCCATTCCTATGGGTATTGGATGTCACCCCCTGGCCAAAGACAGAAGACTGTTAAAATAGAGTCTTATAAGAAAATATTTAAAGGTAGATGGAACAAGAGTAAGAGACTATGGGAGGGGTCAGTCTCACATTTGCAAAAATGGTTACCTTCTATCTGCCAGACTATACGATCTCCCTCTCTGGTGAGATCATACCCCGTGGGTTGCAAATGACCAGGAAGGAAAGTCTATGTGTTTAACCAGATGTCTCATTACTTATTTGCAGTCTTTGATTGTGGCCTATTTTCTCTGCTATAACATGATCCCTTCTCTCCTTGTTGCTGGAGGGGCCCTACTTCCCCTTCCCTCCTGTTTATAATCTTTGAAATTACTGTAGGTATTACAGTGATTTATCTTTGAGTGTGTCTCTAAGTGGGTTCAGTACTAGGATCCACCATTAGGGAGTACATGCGGTGCTTAATTTTCTGTGTGGGATACTTCACTCAATATAATTTTTTAAAAAATTTTTTTATTATTATTATTTATTCAACTGTGTGCATATGCGTGTGTATGTGCGCGTGCATGTGTGTCTGTGTGTGTGTGTCTGTGTACGTGTAGAACCACGGACGAATTCGCGAACCACCATGGACCGCCTCCACCTCCTTCTGCCCCGGGATTCACAGGCTCCGCCCTACCAGGACCAGAAGCTCAGGCCGTCCCGCTTCCGCCTGGCGTCTATACGTGGGATCTGGGATCTGAACTCAGGACCTTCCGCCTGCAAGGCGGAAGCTTAACCCCTGAGCCACTTCTCCAGCCCTCAATATAATTTTTTATAACATCCATTTCCTGGCAAATCTATTAATTCACCTTTTTTATGGCTGAGTAGTATTCCATTGTATAAATGTACCACATTCCTTATCCACTCATCAACCGTTGGGCATTTGGGTTATTCCACGACTTTGCTATTGTAAACAGAGCTGCTAGGAACATGTTTGTGCTCGTGCTATTGAGAATTGTGGCTGTATGCGGGATTATTCCCAAAATTTGGAATAGCAGGGTCACATGGGATTTCAATCGTTAACTTTTTCCAGAATCGTGAGACGGCCTGCCAGAGTGCTTGTACAAGCCTTCATTCCCACCACATCCTCTCCAGCATTTGGTGTTGTTTGTATTGTGTGTTTTTGCCATCCTAACCAGGATGAGATGACATCTCAGGGAGGTTTTGATTTGCATTTCCCTGATGGCTAAGGAGGTGGAACATTTTTTAAGATATTTGTTAAAAATTTCAATTTCATCCCTGGTAAAGTTTTTTTTTTAAGTTCCAAGGCCCATTTTTTAATTCTGCCATATTTCTTTGGTGTTTAGTTTTCTAAGTTCTTTGTGCACTCTCGATAACAGAGCTCTATCAGATATGTGGTTAGTGAAGATTTTCTCCCATTCTGTGGGTTGCCTTTGTGCTCAAGTTACAATCTCTTTATCTGAAAAGAAGCTCTTTAATTTTATAAGCTCGCATCTGTTGAGAGTTGGTTGCAATGACTGTGATATTGGAATTCAGTTTAGGAACTGTTGGCCTAGTCCAATCATCGTGAGATCTTTTATAGTCTCTGGCCTTATATGGAGGTCCTTGATCCATTTGGAATTAAGTTTTATACATGGTGACAAATACAGGTCAAGTTTTAATCTTCTGCATGTGGACATCCAGTTTTGCCAACACCATTTGTTGAAGATGCTGTTCTATTTCCATTGGATTTTTTGGGCCGCTTTGTCAAAGATCAAATGGCTGTAATTGTCTGAGCTTATATCTGTGTCTTCAACCCTTATCCATTGATTTGTGTGTCTATTTTGGAGCCAGTACCAGGCTGTTTTTTTAACTATGGATTTGTAATATAGATTAAGGTTTGGTATGGGGATACTTCCAGCAGTGTTTTTGTTACTCAGGATTGTTTTTGCTATCCTGGGTCTTTTGTGTTTTCATATGAATTTTGAGATTGTTTGGTCGACTTCTTAAAGAATTGCTTTGGGATTTTAATTGGTATACCATTAAATCTGTATATTGCCTTTGGTAGGATGGTCATTTTTATGATGTTGATTCTGCCCATCCAGGAACATGGGAGGTTTTTCCACCTTCTGGTGTCTTATATAATTTCTTTCTTTGTCGTTTTAAAGTTTTCACTGTAAAGGTCTCTTATTTCCTTGTTTAGGCTTATACTAAGGTATTTCTTATATTTTAGGGTCTATAGAAATTAATATTGTTTCTCTCAGGACTTTTTCACTTCTTTCATTCTAGGCATATAGGAAGGCCATGGATTTTTGTACGTTTATTTTGTATCCTGCCACTCAGCAAGACTTAACTTCTGTATTAGTTCCAAGAGTTTCCTGGTGGAGTTTTCAGGATCACTCAGGTAAATGATCATGTCATCTGCAAATGGAGAAAACTTGACTGCTTCCTTGCCAACTTGAATCCGTTTTATCTACCTTTCTTGTCTCATGGTTTCAACTAATACTTCAAGTACAATATTGAATAGAAGTGGTGAGAGTGGACAGCCTTGTCTATGTCCTGATCGAAATGTCAATGCTTCAATTTTTCCCCATTGAGTATAATCTTGCTGTAGTCTTTTTGTAGACAGCTTTTATTATATTGATAAAGATTCCTTCCATACCAACTGTCCCTAGGGATTTGGTGATAAAAGTCTGTTGGATCTTGTCATTTCTGCATCTATCGAGAGTTTCATGTGGTCTTGAATTTTGGACTGGTTTATATAGTGAATTACGTTTATTGATTTGCGTATGTTGAACCAAACTTGTGTGCCTGGGATAAAGCCTACTTGATCCCTGTGAATGATCTTTTTGATACATTTTTGAATCTGAATTGCTAAGACTTCGTTGAGAATCTTTGTATCTGTGTTCATAAAAGAGATTGATCTATAGTTTTCTTTTTAAGTGTATTTTATTGGGTTTAGGGAATAAGATGATATTAGCTTCATAGAAAGAATTCGGTAGTGTTCTTTCATTTGCTATTTGAAGGAACAGTTTAAGGAGTATTAGTGTTATTTCCTCCTTAAATGTTTGGCAGAACTCTGTGCTGAAACCATCTGGTCTAGGACATTTTTTGGTGGGAAGATTCGAGATTGCTTCATTGATTTCTTCATATGTTATAGGACTATTCAAATAATTCAAAACTTCCTGATTCAATTTAGGTAAGTTGTGCTTACTTAGGAATTCATTCTTTTCTTTTGTGTTGTCAAACTTCACAGAGTATAAGTTTTTGAAGTATGATGTTATAATACTCTGGATTTCTTGGATATCTGGATTGATAACTCCATTTACTTTTATAATTTTGTTAATTTGTGTTTTCTCTCTCTGGTTTTTGGTTAATTTAGCTAGGGGTGTATCAATCTTATTGATTTTTTCAAAGAACCAGGTTTGTAGACTGGTTTGTTGTCTGTATCATTTTCCTTATCTCAATTTCAGATATTTCTCCCTTATTTTGCTAATCTCCTCTCTTTGATTGCTTTTGGGATCAGATTGCTCTAGTGTCTCCAAAGGTTTAAGCTGCATTGTTAAGTTATTTATTTGTGATATTTCCATTATTTTATGTAGGGATTAAGAGCGATGAACTTACCTCTTAGGACTCCTTTCATTGTGTCCCAAAGATTTTGATAAGTTGTATTTTCATTATCGTTCGCTTTCAGGAAATCTTGAATTTCCTTTTTAATTTCTTCCTGAATCCAATTCTCATTCAGAATCATAGTGTTTAGTTTTCAGGATTTAGAGTATTTTCTGTTGTTTGTTGTGTTGCAGAGGTCAAGTTTAGCCCATTGTGATCTGTTAGGGTACAGGCAGAATTTCAGATTCCCTGTATATGTTGAGATAAATTTTGTGGCCCAATATATGGTCTATTTTGGAGAACATTCTATGTGCTGCTGAGAAAAATGTGCATTCTTTGGTGTTTGTATGAAAACATTTGTAAGGTCCATTTCATTAAGGGTTTGATTAAGTTCCAAAGTGTCTCTGCTAAGTTTTTGACCTGTTGATATATCAAATGTTGAGAGGGTGGTGTTGAAATCATCAAGAATTATCATTTGGTGGTTGATTTCTCACTTTAGATGCTGTAGGGTTTGCTAAATGAATGTGGAGGGGCTTGTATTAGGTGTGTATATGTTCAGTATTGTGAAGTCTTCCTGGTAAATTGTACCTGTGACTAAAATATAGTATCCATTTGTGTCTCTTATGATTTTTTTTTTTGGTTTGAAGTCCACTTTGTCTGAAAGCATAATGGCTACGCCTGCCTGTTTCCTGGTTCCATTAGCTTGCAGAGTTTTGGATCAGCCTTTTATTTTTAGAATGTGCTTATCTTTTGTGGTGAAATTAGTCTCCTGAAGTTAGCATATTGATGGGATATGATTTTTAATCCAAGTTTGTAATCTGTGTCTCTTGATGGGTGAATTAATTCCATTGGCATTCAGTGTTAGAATGTAGAAATTATATTTAATTCTAGACATTTTTTATGTTTAGTGGCTTTTGTAAGTGATTATTTGGCTTTTAGGTTTTGATGGTGTTACACTTTCCTTCTGTCCTCCTGTATATGCTTGTTTTTTCTTCAAGCTTGATTATCATTTCTAGCAATTTTTGAAGGCCTAGTTTGGTAGAAATGTAAGCCATCAAGTTGTCTTTGTGCTGAATATCTTTTATTTCTCAACTGATCAAGATGGATAGTTTTGCTGGGTATATCATCCTGGGTTGTCATTTTTGCTCATTCAATACTTGAAGTACGTCTCTCCAAGCTCTTCTTGCTTTTACTGTTTCCATTGAGAAGTCATTTGTTATTTTAATAGGTTTATCTTTAAAAGTGTTTTGTTTTTTTTTTCCCTTGAAGCTCTCAGCACCTTTTCTTTGTCTTGACTGTGAATGTTTTGACTATTTTTTGCTGTGGTGAGTTTCTATTAAGGTCATATCTGTTTAGTGTGTGGAATGACTCTTGTATTTGGATGGGCCTCTCATTCTTTAGATTGAGGGAAGTTTTCATTTATGATAATTTGAAAATTTTCCTCAGGTGTTGTATTATGGGATTCTTGCTCTGGTATTCCATGAATGTGCATGGTATGCTTCCTCAGGGTGTCCCATCATGCTTGAATATTCCTCTAAAGTATTTTTGACTTTAACAACCTTTTCCATTGAGTTGGTTAATACTCCCACTTTGTCTTCAAGATCTGAAATTCTATTTTCTGCTTTAGTTGGTTCTGCAGATAAAACTCTCTGTTGAATTCTGGGATGAAGATAACTTGTGTTTTAGTTCAATTTTAATTTCTGCCTGATACTGTTTTAACTTCTCTATGCCTGTTTTTTCTTACCTGTTTTTCTCAACTCCTCCAAGTATCTGTTGTGTTCCTGCTCAAAATGGTTGATGCGTTTATTTTACTCTTTCCAGATTTCCTCTTTAATAATACTGATCGTGGTAATGATCATGATTTGAATATCATTTTCTTGGGCCTGGCTTTCTTTGTTATTTTCTGTGAATTTGTTCTGGTTAGAATCTATCATTATGGTCTTAATTCATCTGGTGGGAGATTTGTTTTCTTAGGATTTTGTTTTCCATGGATCTACACTTTGGTTTGGGCATTGTTGTTTTGTCTCATAAGACCTTTCCATTTCCATGTTTTTGGTCGATCTAATTAAGTTGGTTTTACTACTATCGGGCAGTTATTACCAGTGTTTGCCTTGGAGTTTGGTATGTTTTCCTGTTGTTATTGTTATTTCCTAGATGATGCTATTAGTCTTTTAGTACATCATTTAGGTCAGGTTTAGTAGACAGGGGGTGAATATTAATATGTAGTGCACTTTTACTATTTATCACCTTGGTGATATGTGAGGGTGAGTGGTATAATCCTTGAAGGTGTATGTGTTTTGGGGGAGGGTATATGTAAAAGTTAATCTACAGTGATTTGTAATTGAAAGGAGAAGGATGGTAAAAAGGGGGTTTCCTAATCTTTGGGCCGGATGTGAAGAGTCTCTTCCATGTGATCAGATGATTTTATAGGACTTTAGATGTATGACCTTTGTCCCCTAGAACTTTGCTCGAGTTTCCTTTGGACTCTGTTGAATTCTGAGGAACAGTGTGTCCTTCCTGAACTACGAGCAAGGGTCCCATGTGGGCCTAAGGGGCAGAAGGGCGATGGGATGTGGCGTCCTTCACTGGGGACCTGGGGCATGACTTGCACAAGTTCAGGGCAGACTGCGTCTTGCTCAGGCTGGCTGGAGGGGAGAGCTAGGATGAATGAGAGCACCTGGAAGCTGGTTGAACCTTACCTGGGAAGGCAGACCTCAAGTGAGCATCCTGTCCCAGGCAGTGGAAGGGGCAGAGGGCACACTTGTATTTCAAAGGATGAAATGTGAATGTCATACAAAGTGCCCATTTTTTTAAAAAAAATTGCATGTGTGCATGCATGTATGTGTGTACACAAGTGTATAAGAGGGAATGATAAGTGTGTGTTCCAATGGATGTCCATGGATGACATGAGGAAACATCCTGAATTGTCCTACCTCCTTAGTGCTCTTCTCTGGAGTTTCCCAAGTCTCTGCCTTCCAGGGCCAAAACTACAGGCTGTTGCTATTTCTGCCTGGCACTTGTCTATTTTCTTTTAGTTTTATATTTGGCGTTATTACATCATGAATCATTATTTTAAGGAAATAATGATAACTTCTTGTAATTTGACATTCATTAATTCCATTATCATTTAGTGTTTTAATTACTTTTAATTCCTGACACTTTTTTAAAAAATTTTATTTTTTATTATTTATTCATTTGTGCATGTGTGCGTGTATACACTCCTGTGTATGTGTTTGTCTGTATGTGTGTGTACAGAACCACTGAGGAATTCGGGAACCACCATGGACCACCTCCACCTCCTCCTTGTTTACCCGGGATTCACAGGGTCCGCCCTACCAGAACCAGAAACCCAGGCGGCCCCTGCTTCTGCCCAGCATCTATATGTGGTGTATAGGATCCAAACTCAGGACCTTCTGCCTGCAAGGCAGAGACTTAACTCCAGCCCCAATTCCTGACACCTTTTATGTTTAGTGGCTTGCAGAAGTGTGTCTTTTAGGTTTTGGTGGTATTATAATTCCATTCTATCCTCCTGGATATGCTTGTTCTTTTCTTCAAGGTTGAGTATCTTTTCTAGTATTTTTTGAGGGCCTGGTTTAGTAGACATGTAACCCTTCAATTTGTCTTTGTGCTGGAAAACTTTTCTTTCCCCCCTTGATCATGACTAATAGTTTTGCTGGGTATATTATCCTGGGTTGACATTTTTGCTCATTCAATACTTGAAGTATATCGCTCCAATCTCTTTTTGCTTTTAATGTTTCCATTGAAAAATCATTTGTTATTTTAGTAGGTTTATCTTCAGAAGTGACTTTTTTTTCTCCTGAAGCTCTCAGTACCTATTCTTTGTCTAGAATGTGGAGTGTTTTGACCATTATTTGCCATGGTGAGTTTCTATTTTGGTCTTATCTGTTTGGGGTCTGAAAGCCTCTTGTATTTGCATGGGCCTCCTTTTCTTTGGATGAGAAAAGTTTTCCTTTATGATAAATTGAAAATTTTCCTCAGGTGTGGTATTTTGGGATTCTTGTTCTAGTATTCTTTGAATGCACATGTTAGGCTTCTTCAAGGTGTACCATGACTCTTGAATATTCCTCTCAAGTACCTTTTTGACTTTAACAACCTCTTCCATTGAGCTGGTTAGTTCATCCACTTTGTCTTCAAGATCTGAAATTCTGTTTTCTGCTTCATTAGTTCTGCTGATAAGATTCTGTTGAGTTCTGGGTTGAAGATAACTTGTCTTTTAGTTCAATTTTATACTCTGCTTGAGACTGCTTTAACTGCTTTATGCTTTTTTTCTGTTTCTTGGTCTGTTTTTCTCATCTCCTCCAAGTTCCTGTTCTTTTCCTGTTCAAAGTAGTTAATGCTTATTTAGTAGTTAATGGTTATTAAATTCCTTCTGGATTTCCTCTTTCATAGTATTGATCATGGTAATGATCAGACTTTGCAATTTATTATCTTGGGTTTGGCTTTCTTGGCTATTTTCTGTGAGTTTCTTCTGGCATAACCTCTTAATTATTAACATCAGCCAGAGATTGAATTACTTGAGTCTGTGTGGTCGACTCACATCCAATCTAAGACTGTGACAATTGCATAGGTGAGACCACAACCACCGTGTCAGTAAGCCATTGTTAAAGGTTATGGCTGCTGTTGTCACACAGTTTTTGGAAGAGTGCATCCCACTATCCTTTGCCCTGTATTCTGTCTCCTGTCCCCTCTTCCAAAAGTGCCTTTGAATCTTTAGGGGCACCATAATAGACTTTTTTCAATAGTTCATTGGCAAAATACTTTGAGGAAATTGGAATATCTATGCTATTCTTTTCATAAGCAGACTGAACTTATTAATGCTTTAAAAACTTATTTTCAATATTTTAAAATCTTTAACACATTTGAATGTCACAGTCCATTTATTAAATAAAACATAGTCACATGTGTGAATATACTGAACAGAACCAAAAGCTATGGTCCTCTCTGAAAGAAATTCAGAAGGAAAAATAAATGGAAGCTTTAGGATAAATGAATAGAAACATGCAAACACCAAAATCATCCGTCAAAAAAAAAAAAAAAAAGAGGATGAAGGCTCAATTTAGGAATACAGAAAAAAGAAAAGGCCCAATGTGCTTCAGGGCTTTGGCTACTCATTTCTGGTATAAATGATTCTGATTGGGTTCAACACACCTGACTATTTCCTGGGGGCCACTCTTTTATTATTTCAGATATGGAGTTTTTGGCCATTGGGGAGGTATGGGAGAACTGTCCTATTTTCACTGGAGTCCAAAGCCTTGTGGGAAATTCCAGCTGTTGAGAATGTCATACTTTGCATCTCCCTTTATTTTCTGATCCATATTCACTGGGTCTCCAGTGGGGTTAGTATATTTGGCTTTCTTCAGAAAGGTATCTGAAAGAGATGCACCCTTTTATGATAACTTGCTCATGTGTTAAGACCTGTAAGGTGATGTGGGGGATACCTGCATCCTTTTAAGCTGCTATTCTAAGGCTGTAGAGATAGTTTGGGGAATTAAAACCTTTGCCTCCCAAGCAAAAGGACATTAATTTGGATCCCCAGAGCCTACATAGAAATGATTCGTAGATATGGTGACAGACCGAGCTGTTCCTGTAAGTCAGAACATGGGAAACACCAGAGGAAGGTAATAAGGATTTAGAACAGTCCAAGATTGCTACCAAGATCACCTTGAGCTTTGACAAGTACACATTGCTAACTTCTACACGTACACATGCACAACCCATATCTACACATGCAAAAAATATTTGAATTTCCTATTCCAAAGACAACATTTCTCTGAGCAAAACATCCCAAGAAATGAATGAAGTCAAGCAGATATTTTATAAATTTCATTACATTTCTATGATGTTAATTTCTTGTAGAGGGAAGTTAATAAAGGAAATTATCATCAAATTATAATAAGGTAATGAGGAAGTGAAATAAATGTTATCTTCTGTGGTTTCTTCTGTTATTGTTTTGAGAATATCAACTAAGAAATTGAGTTCCTCACAGGACACACATTTGGAAGAATTACTTGGGACAATTTATGCAAATTTTCCACCATATTTATGGATGTAGCTTGGAACTTAAGTAATGTCTTCTATGTTTCACATTTAAGAATTTCATGAAAGAAAGTTAAGACTACATTTCAGATATTCCAAGTACTAACTATGGTGTGGAAGTCCAGTGTACCAAAACCACTGACCATCCTTTCAAAAGGATGTTGTTATATTACATGCTTTCTTATTCCTGAATTACATAGAGTGAGTTCCTTTGAACTAAGAAAATTTCAATTCAAAGGAAGATCCCCAGATATTTATGCTTGCACATGACATGTAAGGATGTGTCATGGTGAAGATATAAAACATCATTCTTTGCAAAACAGCTTATCTGCAAACATTTATGTATGAATTCTGTCCCATGTCCCACTGCCTGATTGTTTACTTGGTGAAGAAACATTTCATGGAGGCTCTAGGTCACCCCATAAATTGCATTACATAAATTGTGACACTCATCACTCATGGCTGTATCAAAGCTGCATCCAAGTAACCACTGCAATGTGGTGTTAGATGAACAGTTATGCAGTGTCTTTTTGTAAGATTTTAAGATTTAATATTTATAATGCATCGACCCCAATCTCTTTGGAAAGTTATCTTTTGGGTATTGGGCAATTCCCCTTTTCTGAATAAAATCTTTCAATCTGGAAGCCGTGGTCTGCAAAGGTGAGAGTCCCATGGAATGAGTCAGGGCTGAAAACTCTCCTTCTTGTAAAGACATCCCACCACAGTGAGGTGGTCATCCAGATTCTCTGCATGCCTAAATGTCATAGTTGGGCACAGGCATCAACTTGAAAGTTGAAGGTTTGAGTTCTGGGCACACTTGTGGAGAATTAGTAGTTGAGTTAATCCCAGAGCCAACCTGAAAGAGATTGTCTAGCTGATGGGGAAGGCCCAGTCTACAGTGAGTAGGATTAGGCCCTGGAATAAATCATGGAGAGCTTGTTGAGAGAGTTGGCATCTTGTGTATACTTGGCCAAACATGCTGGTCTGGCAAGTAAGGATCATCCCTCAATCAGCCATTATGTGGTGATGGCATCATAGCCAGTTTCCTCTGTGCTGGTGTTGGTGCATGTTCTCCCTTCAAGCTAGAACAACAGGACTATCAGCAAGAAAATAAATCCCTTGTTCCCTTAAGCTATTTGATGGTCCTTTATTAGCAACCATGCAAGTGGAATGCAACAGAATTTGGTAGAAAGAGTGGGGTGTTGCTGGTAAATCTGACTATGTAGATTTTGTGGATTTTGAATGGTTTCATTTGACAAAGTTGGAAACACTTGAAGGTTTTCACTTTATGGATTACAAATACCATCCTTCAGAGTTTAATGGCCCATTTGGACAATGAGAATAGTGAGAGAATTGTGGATTATTTGGGCCCAATTTGTGATGAGGGAAACAAGGACTTTGTTCAAGTTGAATTTGAAGATTATTTGACAGAGGAAAGCTCTGTTGGTGGCCATGAAGCTCTGGATGTGGAAAGGGCTGGGAGTAGAATATCTGCTTCTGTTGGAGAAATGAGTATCAGTGAAGGAGAACCTAGTGACTTGCATTGGGATGGTGGAAGACATGAAATCCACCATATGGCAAGTTCGTGGTTGAAAACCCAGATTCCTTCAGGGGCTGAAAGCCCAAGTTAAAGCTGTTTCTTGCCCTTTGGAAGTTTGGCTGCCTAGAAGAGGCTTTTCTAGCATCAGAGCACAAGCTTTGATGCAGCTGTGGCTCAAGTGGATCAAACTGCATTTAAAACTTGCTTCAGAGTCTGGCAGTGTCTGCTAGGTGGTATTGGTTTTGACAAACGATTTGAGGGGCTCATGGAAAGCAGCTAAAGCTTGGTAACAAGTGGCAGGTGTAGAGTTCCTATGAGAGAAGGTAAGCAGAGGCTAACCCATAGTGTTGGAGATGCCAGAAGCATGTGATGTATGTTGAGGACGAGTGGGAGTGGAGATCCAGCCTTGTTCACAAGTTACTCCATTTCTATAACTTGAAGTTGCAAACAGGGTCTGGAAATGCCTATAATTATAATCTTTGCGCCACCTTGACTACATGATAAGTGGCAGAAGATGAACATTGAAGTACAGGATGCAATGATTTGCTGACTTAATTTTAATGGAATATTTTCTTATTATGTTATGATACTTCTATTTTGATGTTTTATCTTGTTGAAGTATTTAACATTTTGTTTTCATAGACTCTTATAGTTAAAAGATTTGAGATATTTTTTAGGACTTTCAATTTGAACATTTAAATAATTGAACTTTTAATGACAAAACATTTTAAAATTTGCCTATGAGAACTTTTAGAGATTTAGAATTAATAAAATTTATATTAAATGAATTTATATTTATATGAATTTATATTTTTAAGATAACTTTTAACATCTGTGGGGACAAGGATTGAAGGTTACAGTTTAAAAGTGCTATGTTTTTTTGTCAAGTTGACAAGGAGTATTGACAAAGGGTGGAGTGTCATAGTTTGGCACAGGTGTCAACCTGACGGTTGCAGGTTTGAGCTCTGGACACATTTGTGGAGAATTAGAAGTTGAGTTATGCCCAGAGCCTACTTAAAAGAGATCGTCTAGCTGATGGGGAAGGCCCAGTCTATGGTGGGTAGGATTAGGCACTGGAATAAATCATGGAGAGCTAGTTGAGAGAGTTGGCATCTTGTGTACACTTGGCCAGACATGCTGGTCTGACAAGTAAGGATCGTCCCTCCCTCAGCCATTATGTGGTGATGGCGTAGCCATTTCCCTTAGCCCTGAGGTAGGTTCATGCACTCCCTTCAAGCTGGAATATAGACTATGGCAGGACTAACAGTAAGAAAATAAATCCCTTGTTTCCTTAAGGCATTTGATGGTCATTTATCAGCAATCATGCAGGTGAACTGCAACACCAAGCAATCCCATGCTCTAAATCCCACTTCTAGAGTAGAGATCATTTCATCATAAATGACGATGACATTTGTTGTTGACATCAGAATTTGACCGTAATATATCTCAGTCCTTGTTGTATATAACTACCTGTTTTCATAGATCATATTCACAAAAGCCAAGGAGATTCCATTTTTTCCATTTCTCCTCTCAAATGTGAAAGCAATTGGGCACCTTGGGTGTCATCTGTAATGACCAGCCCCATTCAATGCCAGCTTATCTGAAGTAACATGAGTGACAGGAAACTCACTATAACATCAGATGCAAAGCATTGTCTAGATAAGGCAGAATGGATCATTTCTTTCCCTAGTTAAATGACTGTCTTACTTCCCACTATCTAGAGTATCACTTGAATATCTCCATATTTTAAAGAATTCAAAAGCATGCTTCTTTAGCCTCTTCATGAATTGTCAAGCAAAGAAATGTTCATGGCTCATCAAGTCCATATTTTTTTTGTGATCATTAGAAACACATAGACATAACCATAGGTCCCTCCTCGTGTTCTCTGTCAACTTCTGAGAGTCATATTAGAATGCCCGGATTTTCATCAGGTTCTATTGCTGGGGTGATTTTCCCAGGTAAACACTGTGATGACTCCAGGCCATCCGGGTGGAGAAAGGTGAATGTACTGCAGGCCCTTTACCCACTCACCCAAATCCAGGGACTCCAGACACAGCAGGGAGTCTATCAAGGCGAGACTCATTCACTTATTCACTCACTCAGTTACACAGCTCCTGGCTGTGATGATGAAGATGAGTAAAGTTTGACTGCCCGCACCTCTGCCTCAGCACTCCAGAGACTTGGCCACGGACTGGGAGTTTGTCAGAGCAAGATCTCAGTTTATTGGGGGTAACAAATCAGCTTATATAGACAAAGAATCAGAGTGCAGGAAACAGGCAGCCAATTACCTTAATGGTCAGTACAGCAAATAGGCTGCATAGGTCAAACTAAACATATATCTATGTTGGCTCCTATAAGCCAATTAGGACTCCCTGTAACGTGATCAGGGTTACACCTAGAACACTAGCTCCCAGCGCCATCTTTGGTCCCATGTGCTAAGCCATGCCCAGCTCACTCCCTCCCAGACCATTATTCCTGGGCAAGCCCAACAGTCTACATCATGCAGCCTCACCTACAGAATTAAGAATAGATGCAGGAGAGTCACTGTTCTGGCAGATGTTGTCCACTTTGGTCCTGTCAGTATTATGTCACATGTTTCCTTTTTGCAGGTGTAGTTCAGAAGAATCTTTCCAGAGTTGAAGAGCAAATGTAGTTTTTTGAGAAATGCCATTGTGATATCACAACCTTCCCCAAGTAACTTAAATGATAAAGTCACATTGGGCAAAAGGTTAAGGTTCCTGTTGATCTCTATCATGGCAAAAAACACTACAGGATAAATTGATGCTGCGAGTATGACAGATGGAAATGAAGTGTATTGATCATTATACATGTGGAGCTGACCACATTGCAACCAAATAAAATAAACTTTGTGCACTAAAGTTTTTTCCCCCTGAACTTCTGCAATGCTAACACTCTCCTTTTGGGAACTAAAAAGCATTGTTGAATTCTGAGGGGTACATCATATATAAGTGAGATTTGTCAGTGTGAAGATATGTATTCTATTATTTCTGAGTCTAGGAATGTCAGGAAAACATGTACCACTGTGCTATTTACAAAGGAGTATACATACACTTATCAGAGGGCAAATCTCCTAGTGTCTTTGTATTGGAATTCTTTTAGCAGAAATATTAAAAGGAGTGATTTCCTTGAGATATTCAGTTTATGTAATTCATAAATTATCCATGTTTCCAATGATGAAAAATGCACCATAGTTTTAGTATCTTCTTCACACTTACTTTCATAAGCTCTTTTCTACCATAGGCAAAGCAAATAAGACGCATTTCTTTCATCTAAGTCCTAATTTTCTTACATTTCTTTTCTTTCTGTACTTAGAATTATAAATGTTGGTGAGATGATTGTACAATTTCTCTTTGGTCATTTGAGCATTACTCCATTTTGTGTTAATGAGTGTCCTGGAATCAATGCTGTGTGAATGTTTGATACGTGTATGTTAAGTGTGTCTGTGCCCATAATGGAAGGATTTGAATGGACGGATTCATCCATGATTTACATGATAATGATCTACTTTTTATTTACTACCAAAAACATTACTCACTGATAAAAATCTATATTCCAAAAAGTTCTCAGAAATGTGTCAGTAGAGACAATGTTGAGGATGCTAAGTGGGACATAATCTCGAATACATGTGTGCACAAACACAGACACACAGATAGGCACATATACACACATACAGACACATAGGCATACACATAGGCACATGCACAAAACACATATACAGATAGAGAGACAAACACACATAAAAAACATATGATATGTCTTAAACGGGTGGTGTGAGGGCAAGTTCTAGAAGTGAGGACAATGAGGTATAATAGAGACAAAAACAGACAGTTGAAGGGTTAAGAAAACTGGGGACCAGCAGGCCCATAATCTCCCAAGAATCTTAGCTCCATTAACTTTTAGTTACTTTTAAGAACAAGGTTCACAGGTAAGCTACAAGCTATGTAAGCATCATTGCCTTGTGAGTTATCAGAAGATTATGTAAGGGAGGGACCAGATGATCTTTTTAAGGCAGACCTTAACTTTAGGCAGAACAATGTAGTTTAAGGACGTCTTGACCTTAAACTAGACAAAGAGCATATCTTAGCTTTAACATGGGTCTGGACTGTGATAAGAATTTCTTTTTTGAGCAACATGACTTCACAATTTGCAAATTCAAAGATATTTTCCACAAATTCCAAAGAACCAGTGATCTGCAACAGGCAAAGATAAGCAAGGGAGGAAGTTTTTCAGTGGGAAAAGCAGAGGGAATTGTATCATGGAAACATGACATAAATTCATTGAGAGCTTTCTTTGAAATTGTCAAAGAATAATGAAGAACAAAAACAAAGTACTGCATGTGCACAAAAATGATCACAAAGATGTAACACACATCTAATCATTATTTTATGCAAAATGGCACAAGCAGAGACTGAGAAGAACAATGCACATTTAATGTAATTCTGTTGTATAAATAGAGGATGTGGTCACATTTTCCTGATGACTTTCATGATTACACATTTATGCTTTACTCTTTCCATTTCTTATTTTATTAGAAATATTTCCAGTTACATTTTGCATCTTGCTGTTGATAAACTGATGTAGTGTGGCAGTCCCCGGAGATCGCAGTTCCTTCCTGCAGGCCAGTCCAACGGGTCCTTCACAAGGGGGATTTGGGAAAGTTGAGTGCAGTGTTCGCCCACTCCCAGCCCTCCTTCCCAAGGACAATCAGACACGACAGGGAATCTAGTCAAGCAGGAACTCTTTTATTGCAAGTCCGTAGTCATCTTATAAAGGTAGAAACCCCAATGGGAATTCCAGGGCAGGGAAACGGGCAACCAGTAATCTTAAAGATCAAGCCAGCATGCAGGCTGTATGTAGTGAAATTTCTTCAGAACATCCTGAGCTACTCCCTCCTGACTTCCTCCATCCTGAGCTGTTCAAAACATCTTGAGCTACCCTCCAGACTTCCTCCATCAAAACATCTTTGTCCAACCTTGCCAGATTATTGTGGTCACCTAGACTGACGCCCTCACATATCCCCCTTTTTTGTTTTGTAATGAGGTGGGCTCAAAAGGTTGTTCCTCAAGCGAACCCCAGGGGAGCACCTCATGAAGGTGGCTACACCCTTAGAGTAGTCATCTCTATTGAGGAACCTGAGCAACCTCTTGGAGGGCCAATTGTATCCAAGGGTCCTGAGGGCCTCCAGTGGGTCTCTTATCTAGCATCGGTGCAAGCATAATCATCTTTTGTTGTGTAGTATGATTATGGTGTACATAATCTAATGTCAAAGCAAGTCCAAAAATACAGGCCATGGGCAGTCCCTTCCCATCAGTTGCAGCATACCAGAATTAATTACATAGCTCCAAAGCAATCCCAACTCCTCAAGTTCTACCCATAGCAGTAGCAAGAGCATCACAAGTCCATAGCCTTTAAACCTTCTCTGATGATCCATGAGAATAGCATGAAGTATGTCCAGGTGAGAATCACCGCCAAGATGATTTTAGTCTCTCTCAAAAGGTTGAGTTGATCCCTCCAAGCCAATGGATTAGATTGGAAGTAGTCAGGAACAGGATCAAAGTTAGCGTCACAACATTGATGGATCAATGCAATGGTCCATCCTGTGTTCACCATGGCCTGTGGGGAGATAATAAAGTCTATCTCAAGGGTGATGTTGCCCATGGATCTGGGTAGGTCTTTCTTTCTTTTTTTCCCTTCTTCTCCCTTTTACAAGTATTAGTCAAGAACCTGCTGAGCCTGTTACATATCTTCCATTCTTTTTATCTTTATTAGTCTTTGGTGGGGTCTGACTCTGGTTGATCAGGGTCATCTTCCCCCTGACAACAGAATTTAAGATTTCTATCAGGAACCCATATGGGATATGAGTCTCCTATAGGGTAGACACACCTGAAGCCTCGACTCATCGTTAATAATGGGTCTGGGCCCCTCCAATGTCCCGTGATGGGGTCTTTTCATCTTACCTGTATTTCAGGTCTCTGTTCGTGTCGCTCCCAATGTTTTTGGAAGTGGGACTCTATTTGATTTTTTTGAAAACTGAGAATATTAATAATGAACAAGGCCATATTTAATTGTTGGTGGGGGCTTATTCCCCCCTTTTGTATTTGTAATTGGGCCTTAATATTTTGATGATTACATTGTACAATAGCTTGGCCCTGTGGGATTTAAGGAATCCCTGTAATGTGCTGAATCCCCTATAATGTGAAGAAGTCCTGTAGGCTTTTGCTTATAGAACATGGCCCATTATCAGTTTTTATTTTTTTCATATATTTATTTATTTATTTTAACATTTTTATTATTATTTCTGCTCATACAAACTTAATAGGTATGCCAGTTCTCTCCCTCCTTCCTCCTCCCCCCAACCCCTCACTCCCCCTCCCCTCACCCCTCCCTCTCCATCCCACAGTGCCTCTCCCCCAATCCCTGGAGAATCCTTTAATGTGCATGCCAGACTCTCCTCTGTGCCCTCTTCTCCGATGACGGACAAGGACCCAGTGGCATTTCCCTGAACCCTTTCCTGTGTTCCCCTTAAGCATAGGAACACTACTGTGGCTGTCAATCCCTTGCCTCCAAGGATCTTGGTGCCTTTAGTAAATACTAGACTTTGTGGGGTTAATAGTGTGTTGGACATTGCACAGGGCATGCAAAGTCCAATTATGATTACTTTGGCTCTAACTTATGTGGAGTACCTTGCATATCATTACTCCTCCCATCCTTGTGCTCTTACAGTCTTACCACCCCCTCTTCCGCAAATTTCCCCGAGCTTCAGGATGGGGAGAGATTATGCTGGCCTAGTTCCAGATGGTTGATATAGAGTCTCTGAAGTTCTGGATTATGATTTGTTGATTTTCTTCTGCAGTTTTGCTATTCCTGCAATGCCCTTCACTCCATCCGGATGGGTATTGTATGTCACCCCCTGGCCAGAGATAAAAAGCTGTAAAACTAGAGTCTTGGTATAAGAGTATGTTCAAAGGTAGATGTAATAAAAGGAGGAAACTACAGTGAGGGAGGGGTCAATGACCCATTTGCAAAATGGTTACTTTTTATCTGCCAGACTATATGCCCTCCCCTTCTGGTGAGATCATACCCCCTCACTTCTAAATGATCAGGAACGAAAGTCTGTGAACTTAACCAGATGTCTCCTTACTTACTTGCAGTCCTTGATGGAGGCCTATTTTCTCTGCTGTAACATTGTCCCCTCTCTCCTTGTTTCTGGTGTGGCCCTCCTATCCCATCCCTCTTGTTCATAATCCTTGCAATTACTGTAGGTATTAGAGATTTATCTTAGAATATCTCTAGGTAGGCTTGGTTGGTTTGGTACTAGGAGACACCTATTAGGGAGTACATAATATAATTGTATAATTGTTTCTAATATAATTGTTTCTAATAACATCCATTTCCCTGAAAATTCCATTAATTCATCATTTTTGATGGCTGAGTAGTACTCTATTGTATAGATGTTTCTATACAATATAATTGTTAATATAATTGTTTCCAATAACATCCATTTCCCAGAAAATTCCATTAATTCATCATTTCTGATGGCTGAATAGTACTCTGTTGTATAGATGTACCACATTTTCTTTATCCACTCGTCAACTGTTGGACATTTGGTTTGATTCCATGACTTTCCTATTGCACTGGGTCCTTGCACCTCATCAGAGAGGAGGACCCAGAGGAGAGTCTGGCATTCACATTAGAGGATGCTCCGGGGATGGGAGGAGGAGGAATTGGGGGATGGGGAGGGAGGGCAGAGGGGAGGGGGGCACAGGGCAGTGGGAGGTTGGAGGCAGGGAGGGGACCGGTGTACCTGTTAAGTTTGTGTGAGTGGAAATTAAAAAAAGAAAGAAAATAAATACCTTGTTCTCTTAAAAAATAAAATAAAATAAAATTTAATAAATCAACAAAAAGAAAAGTATTTGCATTTGCCCATGTTTGATTCAACGATGAACATAGTTTTTCTCTCAAACAGGATTACAATATTACAGTTTCTTATGTCTGTGATGATGAGTGGTATATATTAATCTCTATAAGAGTCACCCATGAGGATGTCCATCAAACCTGTCAGCACTTGGGCAAGGGAATCTGAGCATATGACTGGACTGATCCTGCTCACCTGTTATTAAGAAAATACCTTTCAGAAGCAGCCAGAATCAAACTGCACAATGGCACATGCATTGGCAAAAATTTGCAAATACATTTTGAAAAATCTTCAACATAAAAAAATAGAGGTAAATGTAAAATACATGGGGGAAAATTTTTAATTGTATAAAGAATCTGGGGGGCTGGAGAGATGGCTCAGGGGTTAAGCCTCCACCTTGCAGGCAGAAGGTCCTGAGTTCGGATCCCAGATCCCACATATAGACGCCAGGCGGAAGTGGGGGGCGACCTGCGCTTCTGGTCCTGGTAGGGCGGAGCCTGTGAATCCCGGGGCAGAAGGAGGTGGAGGCGTCCATGGTGGTTCACGAATTCGTCCGTGGTTCTACACATACACAGACACACACACACACTCACACACAGACACATACGCGTGCGCATATACACACGCATATGCACACAGCTGAATAAATAATTTAAAAAAATTATAAAAAAAAGAAATCTGTATTTAATGATATCAAATACAGACATATTCAGAAAAGCCAAAGATGACCCAGTGTGCAACTTTTTGTCTCTGTTCTCCACAAGTATCTCATGATTGTGACAGCTGTGACTCTTTAGTTTTTATTCTTTTTCATTTTCATACATAAATATAGTAAGGTCACTTCTTACTATGCTACCCTTTCTTCATCCTTTCCCACTACTCTCTTGTTTCCAGCCAATTTCCTTCATGTGCCCCACTAGATTATATCTGGGATATCTGTAAAAATGTCTAAAGGTGTCTGAGTACTTGCTGGGGCATGAATGAGCTACCAGTGGGTAAACCATAGAGAAAAGAAGCTCCTTGTCTCTTGACTGGCATCAAGAAGGCAGAGGGTTTCTTGAGATCTTTTTCTTTCCCTGGTAAAAGGTAGATAGCCCAATTACTGTACAATTCTTGTGGATGCAAACATTATGGCAGTGAATTCCAGGTGCTCTAAGGAATCTGAAGGGATGTCAACAGTTGATACTTTTACTGACTTCTCTTTTGTACCAGAGGGATGAGTATTCTACTAGGACTTTATAAAGGTCCAAATCATTGAGATAATGTGTTAAATAGAGAACAAATACTTTCCATCCATTATACTGCAAAGTTGTGACTGTGACTATGTCCAAAAGAATGATTCTAATATGCAAAAACCACAAAATGGCACATTTGACATTTCTCTTATAACTGTGCTCAAAGTTAGCTGTAATGAACAGGGAACTAAATGGTACTATGATTTGCTATGCATATTATTTGTCATAAATCATATATTTTATATCACATGTAATTATAGTGTATAACTTAAACTTCTGCAAATATATCTTATACATAATGTAAAATATAAATATCACTGGATATGAGTGTTCATATATATCCTCAGGTAGTGAATAAATGCATGTGACTGCTTCCACAGAGTTTAGGAATTATATGCAGTTTGGAAAAAGCACTGACAGACATCACAAGGGAGACATTGTGCAAACGTTTAAACTAGACTCATGCCAGTGACTCTGAACTTTCCACTTTGTAAGTGTCATCTAAAAAAGAGAAAAGAAAATACACTTTGATCCTTCTGAAAGTGGGAGTGTAGTATTTGGTAAGAGAAAGAAAACATTTGGGATGATTCCTGCGTATGGATATATGGAGGATACACACTTTGGCAGAGAGTTGGTTAACTCAGACATAGATCTCTGATGTATTATTTGTGATACTGTAGCAGGCAAAATAGAAAGGGTTATTCCACTTACCAAGGGTCAAGGAGTTCCTCATAATCCTCTTTTGTTTGCTCTCCAGGAACTGTGAGAAACATGAAGCTGCAGTCACTCTGCATGTCTCTGTCACTGTCTCTGTTATTGTTCATTCTCCAAAAGCACCAACTTTCAGTCAAGTTGGTCAAGTGAGCGTAAGATGAATGAAAAAGAAGAAAACAATCAAAGGGAATGCTTTCTCCCTGTTTGCTGAGTTGTAAGTTTGCATAGGTTGAAAGCTGCAGTCTCAAATAAATGATTTTATTACCATATCTATGTTCACCTCAGTATTCTTATTCCTGCTAATGACCATGGAGTAAACACAAACACCCCCTGCTAACAGGTCCTTTTGGGATTCTGTGCCTTGGTATCCTTAGAGTTTTGTGGACCAGTGTGCCTAGGGCCATTGAATCTGAGTTTCATTACTGAGTAAAAAACAAAGGTTGGAAAAAATGTTTTGAGTATCATCTTGTTCTTATCTATGTGGGGTTTATCAGAAGATCCAAAGTAATGCGGGAGTGAAAGAGTCTTAAAGGCTCCCTGTCAGTCAAAGGCAGACAAATATGTTAGGAGTGTCATGTCTCCCCATGGTCCATGATAGTTAGGGCAGTGGCACACACCCAGCATTCAGGCAGTCAAAGAACATTCTCTATGTGGTACTCACACAACCCTAGGCAAGCTGCCTCTACTGTGCACAATGGGGAAATATCCTGAATCATGGTGATCCCAATAAAATCCGTCATCCCTCAACATCAATGCAGAGAGGAAACTTCCTTTTTTTAAAATTTTTTTACACTCATACAAACTTGATAGGGAATGTAAAGTCCAATTATGATTGCTTTATGCCCTGCGCAATGTCCAACACACTATTGTCCCCGCAAAGTCTATCATTTGCTAAAAGCACCAAGATCCTTGGAGGCTTGGAAAAAGCACTGACAGACATCACAAGGGAGACATTGTGCAAACGTTTAAACTAGACTCATGCCAGTGACTCTGAACTTTCCACTTTGTAAGTGTCATCTAAAAAAGAGAAAAGAAAATACACTTTGATCCTTCTGAAAGTGGGATTGACAGCCACAGTAGTGTTCCTATGCTTAAGGGGAACACAGGAAAGGGTTCAGGGAAATACCACTGGGTACTTGTATGTCATCAAAGAGGAGGACCCAGAGGAGAGTCAGACATGCACATTAAACGATTCTCCGGGGATTGGGGGTGGGGAGGCACTGAGGGGGCGGGGAAGGGAGGGTGAGGGAAGGGTGAGCAGAGGGGTGGGGGGAGGAGGAGAAAGGGAGGTAACCGATGTACCTATTAAGTTTGTATGAGCAGAGATAATAAAAAATATTAAAAAAATAAAATATACATCTGGTTTAAAAAAAAACTTGATAGGTACCCCATTCCTCTACCTCCCTTCACCTCTCTCTGAATCCCTTTGTTCCCTCCCCACTATTTCCCCTTCTTTTCCCCCTCCCTCCCTTTCTCCTATTGTCCCCCCATCCCTTGAGCATCTTGTAGTATGCATGTCAAACTTCCCTCTGGGTCCTGCTTTCTGACAAGGTATAAGGACTCAGTAGTATTGCCTAGAGGTCTTTTTTGTGTTCCCCTTTAGTGTAGGAACACTATTGTGGATGTTAATCACTTGCCTCCAAGGATCCTAGTGCCTGTGATCCATGCTAGACTTTGAGGGGTCAATAATATATTGGTCATTGCGCAGGTCACACAAAGTCCTATTATGGTTACTTGGGCCCTAACTTGAATGGAGTATCTTATTTATTGTTGCTCTTCCCCATCTTTAGGCTCTTACAATCTTACCGTCACCTCTTCTGCAAATTTCCCTGAGCTTTAAGATGGGGAGAAGTTAGGCTGGGCTGGGTCCAGTTGGTTGATACAGAGTCTTTGATGCTCTGAATTATGGTTTGTTGATTTTTTTTTTCAGTTTTGCTTCTCCTGCACCACCCTTAGCTCCATTCCGATGGGTATTGGATGTCACCCCTTGGCCAGATCTGGTGAGATTAAACACCATCAGTTCTAAGTGACCAGGAAGAAAAGTCTGTGAGCTTAACCAGATGTCTCATTACTTCCTTGCAGCCCTTGATGGCGGCCTACTTTCTCTGCTGTGGCATGATCCTCTGTCTCCTTGTTGTGGCGGGGCCCTCCTTCCCATTCCCTCCTGTTTATAATCTTTGCAATTACTATAGATGTTACAGAGATTTATTTTTGAGTGTGTCTCTATGTGTATTTGGTACTAGGATCCACCTCTTAGGGAGTACATGTTGTGCTTAATTTTCTGTGTCTGTGATACTTCGCTCAATATATTTTTTAATTCCATCCATTTCCTGGCAAATCACATTAATTCATCATTTTTGATGTCTGAGTAATTTTCCATTATATAAATGTATCACATTCTTTTTCCCACTTCTCTACTGTAGGGCATTTGGGTTGGTTCCATTGTGGAAGAAAAGAAATTTTTAAACAGACCCAAAGACAGAAATGTTTATGTCTTTGAGCCTGGTGGTCAGCAGTTTTCAGAGTTCTGAAAACAACAGGTGGCTAGAGACTGAAAAACATCTCCCCTCTCAAGGTCCCTGTGAGAGGGCCAGATGACAAACCATCCAGACTCAGACATCAGACCAAAGTTGATTCCAGGAATCTTCCCCCCTTTCAAGGTCTCAGAGACATGCAGATGTCCCTTGAGCCCACTCACCCCCTCCCAATTCCCCTCTCAAGGTCTAATATGTACAGCTATGCCTTTGTACTAACTAATATGATAGCCAATTATTTTGTAACATGACATAACCTCCCTGTGAGGATGATATAAAAAGTGTATGCTTCTTGAGCTTAGGGTCATCTCTCCCTCTAGTGTATGGGGCCCCCCAGCGCACTGGAATAAAATCCTCTTGCTTTTGCATCGAAACTGTGTCCATGAGTATTCTGCGGGTGTCCACTTCCTGGTGGCCTTTGGGCTTCGGCCCTTTAGGTCTAACATTTGGTTCCCTAACCGGGAAACAGTGTGCCCTCCCAGACTTCACTGGGACCGGGATGGAGGTCAGCTCTAGCAGGTTTGTGTCTGTTTTACTTTCTGTTTGGAGTGTTTACTTGGTGTGTTTTTTTTCTATTTGACTTGTGTTCAATGTGTCTATGTTTGCCTTTTCTTTGTTACAAACAGTTAGATTCATTTGTAAAGTTCTAGAAAAACTTGGATCCTCCTTTTGTCTGAGGCTATCTGGTGCCTGGTTAGCTTTACTGGTTTGCCTGTCACGGAGCGCTGTTTGTGGAGTATCAGGGAGTCTCTTTTGTGGAGCTCATTTGTATTTGTGGAGCTCATTTGTGGAGACCCGAAAGGGGCTCATTTGTGGAGCTCATTTGTGGAGACCCGAAAGGATCCTTCTTCAGCCTGTGGCAGCCTGTACAAGGCCTCCAGCAGGGACTGCTGCCGTGACAGGATTGTGGCATTCTTGACTAGGACGCTTTTGTCTAATTTGTTTCATTGTGGGTATTCACTTTCAAGGCCAGCAAATGTGTGTTTTAAAATGTCTTCTTTTTAATTTACCTAATAACACCTCTACTTTAATTTCTAAAGCAACTAAAGGAAAGAAAGCCTCTGCCCCCCTGTACTGGAGGGGCCAGAAGAACTGTCTGTTGTTTTATTAATTTGTATTATTATTATTATTTATTCAACATTGCCCATGTGTGTGCGCGTGTTTGTCTATGTGTGTATGTGTGTGTGTCTGTGTATGTGTAGAACCACAGACGAACTTGTAAACCACCATGGATGCCTCCACCTCCTTCTGCCCTGGGATTCACAGGCTCCACCCTACCAGGACCAGAAGCGCAGGCCGCCCCTTTTTCTGCCTGGCATCTATACGTGGGATCTGGTATCCGAACTCAGGACCTTCCGCCTGCAAGGTGGAGGCTTAACCCCTGAGCCACCTCTCCAGCCCCTGTCTGTCATTTTTTTGTGCTTTGTCTATGATGATCTCATTTTAAGAGTTACTTTAAGTGTTTTGACTTGTTTAGTTATCTGGGTTTCCCATAATATGTGTGTTTTATATTTCAAAATAACAAAGCTATGGCCACTTCAAATTACTGCACACTTATAATTACATTTTATTTTTTGACTTTTTATTATTTGGCATGCTCAATTTAAATACACGTGCACACTTAAGAATGAATCATTTTGATAATATAAAAGGCCTGAGTACGTACTGACTAAAATATTTTGTTTTATCTTGATTTTTATGAAGCTTTTACCTAGGATCTGATAAAATCACTTTTGTAATTCCTTTAAAAGTTTGTTTTCCCATGTGTAATACCAACATATCTAGCAACCAGAAAGGAAAACTGGTCTCTGGGAAATTCACTGGAATTTCTTCCTTCTCCTGGTATATATGAGCTCCCTTCCTTGGGGACAAGTCTGCTTTCTAATTCCAGGTGTACTCCTGTGTTCTGCTACAATCTTGCTAATTTAATTTGGATATAATGTTTTAAGATAAGTTCTACTGTTATTGCCTCTTTCATAGGACATTTCTTAAAGGATATCTATTGTGAAAATATTAGGGAACCATCAAGTAAGAAAAAAAATATATGAAAAATATATATATATGATACTTAGATATAAGGTTCAAAAGGAGGTTTATGGGATGAGTTATGTTACCAAAAATGTTAAAATATGTTGTAAACGTTTATAAAATGTTGTGAAGGTTTATAAAATGTTAAGTTTATAAAAAGACTAAAAATTAGAGCTGATGGTTAAAGAAAATGTCATGCATTATGCTTCTTCCATATTATAAAAGGAAAAACATTGAGCCTCAGAAATTAGAAATTAAGAATTAAGCTTCATGTATTCAAATGTATTTCAATTGTTTGTTTTGATTAAATAAGAATTTGGTTACTAGGACCTACAGCATCCCCGGCAGGACCCTCATCCGCTCTCTGGGAGGTGGGTTCCCAGAGGGCAGGGCTCTGCTCAGCATCAGACCAACAGGAGGAGCTGAGGCCCCACCTGATGATGCCACCTCAGCTACAGCTTGGAGCAGACTCAAGGCCAGCTATTAAATCAATCCCTGCTCACCTTTTGGAGCAGGCTTCTCCCAAAAGGGGAAGAAAAGGGCACTTTAAAATGGGGGAGGGAATGTCTTTAACCTCCGTGTGAATGTGTGAGTGAATGTCGGCCTGAGGTGGGAAGCCTTTAATGCCTCTGTGCTCGAGTTTGTAGTCCCACAGAGAGATCCCTAAGATCTCTAAAAGCCATGGGATTTGATTGGGCCAGTTCTGTGTTTCCATGGTGATAACAGACGATCTAGGGTGGGATCAGGTTAGAATCCTATCGCAAGTCACGAAATAGCTGTACCCACTATGGCCAAGTTATCACCCATGATTCTGCAAAGAGTGTGGCCAGACTGGTACTTGAATGATCTCTCCTGGAGGGATTCCCATTCTTTGTCTGTCTGCATCGCATGGTGGGGATCAATGTGACTCTAGCTCTTTGTCTATGTAGTACAGTAGGGATCAATGTGACTTTAGCTCTTGTTAGTCAATGAAAGGGAATTCCTAGAAATGTTTGCCCTGAAGGAAAGTGCTTCAAGTCTAAGACAATGACTATGCTGTTTAAATAGCATAGGGAATACAGGAAATTTCAGGCATGTGTGGACCATGGACTCTCCCCTTTTAGTGTCATCCGGTGGGGCTCTGGTGGCGTCAGGTGGAACATTGGCCTCCCCCGACCACGCCATGGACAGGGCCAATGGATGTCTTTGCTGACAACACTTCGTATATAATGATTGGCAGAACTCTGCTGACTCATACATCCTCAAGTCCAGGTTCACTAAACTGAAGCCAAAAGAGAGATCTCCCCTTCCTGTGTCTGGAACTATCAGGAAAAAAATGAATGCTTAGTCCTGCCAATCTAAAAGAGAGTCAACTTGTATATTCTTGGACAGGTTCTGTATACATCTTAGACAAGAGATAACCCCAAGAAGATCTTTAAGTAATAATATCATCCAACTAGACAAACAATGGCAAACAAATGACAGAAAGTCACGAGACTATAAAGATTTGTACCAACAGTACCAGCTAGTATCTCAGGAAAAGCTTTGTCTCACAATAGAAATGCCCTCCAGAGACTAAGGTGGAACAGGAATTTCATCTAGCTTCCACATCAGCCAAACTCCCATCTGGAGGACAGGGTCCTCATCTATTAGGGGAAAATAGGCCCCCATCTGGAGGATAGCATCCTCATCTGCAAGGGAGAGGTTGGCACACTATGATTAAGTAGTCCACTGTCAGGAAGCTTTCATTTCTGTCTTGGAGGTAGATCCTTTGTTTCTGTTTGTCCTAGAACTTTAAAATAGGGCAGGTGACCAGGAAGCAAAGAAATCAGAACTTGACATTTGCCTAAGGGGATGAAAATGAAAAGCCAGCATAGACTTGTTGTCAGAACTAATCTGTATAACACCTGGAGTTGTGTTGTTTTTTCTGGTCTAACTCCTTAAGTTTGTCATTGTATTTTTCCTCTGTCAAGCACTGAGCTTATAAGGCAAACTTTTAGGCACACCCAAGCAGATCAACCCAGGACCCCTTCCAAAAGGGGAAAAATGGAAAAGATGCTTTGAATATGACCAGACTGGGCGCTTTGTGATGGTTGCAAACACAGGAAGCTTTTGTATGGTCTATATCCCAAACATGGGAATTTCCACTGGAGGAAGATTGCCCCCTGAACCCCAGGACCCAGGGGTCAAGCACCCTGGCAGAGATCAATGAAATGGCCTGAAGCCCCTAGCTTCCCTCCGATGGGAAAAATGAGTTTGCCTCTGATAACCATTGAAAGCCCAAAATGCCAGGTTGAGCATTTCATGAAAACCTTGGCTTTAGCAGGCAAATGGGAAGCCTCTTTGTTTATATGTTAATGGACAAGGGAGCACAAAATTTTGGTGCTCAACTTCCTTCCTAGGCTTTTGTCAATCTTTGATTTTGCTAAAATGTTAATGATCAGGGAAGGGACGGGTTCACCAGTTACAAAGTAACTACTGAGATTCCTTACATACTCAATAGTAATTTTTTTGGGCACTCCTTCGTTTACATGCCTGAATGCCCAAATATTTTAGACTTAGGCTCAATAGAATAAAATATTCTAACACTGTTATAAAGTCAATCACGTGGTTCTGGTTTTAGACGCACCAAAAATCTTAAGACGCAGGTGGGTAATGAAGAGACCTAGAACCCAATTTTGGTTTTCTTTCAGTTACTTTTAAGTATGCAGCTATACAATGTCTCTGCTTGACTGGAGTTGCCCATCCTCTGATCCTCCCTTTACCTAGAGGTCCATGGGCTCTCCCCAAATGTTATGGGTAAAACAAGATGCAATTCAAACTGCTCATGGACAGACAGGGGTGGGAGGGGCCAATCCCTGCACGCCAAAACTGTTGGCTGTCAGCCAATCATGTAAGTACTAAGTTAGAACCCATGTTTAATAAGTTCTGCCCTCACCCTAAAAGTTTGCCTTATAAGCTCAGTGCTTGACAGAGGAAAAATACAATGACAAACTTAAGGAGTTAGACCAGAAAAAACAACACAACTCCAGGTGTTAGACAGATTAGTTCTGACAACAAGTCTATGCTGGCTTTTCATTTAAATCTGAGGAAAGGTCTTGTCCTAAAGACAAAATAATGCTTACAAACCTATAGAACTTTCCATGTCAGGAGATAATGTCCCCTACAGGTGTCATCTTAAAAGGATTTGTGACAGGTTTTATGGAATCAGCTTTTACATCCTACAAACATGATTTTCTTTACTAATTTTTGCTTGTACCCACTGTAAGATTACTGAGCTTGTTTGGTTTATTGAGGATGCCAGGCTGCTCTCATTCTCAGCACCCCATTTCAGCAGGAAGCAGCCAGAACGATTATCAACCCTTATTCCCCTGAGCAGTCTGGATCCTCAAATAGGCTAGAGGTAAAATAGGCAGGTTTAGAGCACCATGCTGGGATGAGTCTCTCAAGGTCTTTAAAGGTCTTTAGAATTCCTGAAGGCCATCCACCACTGCTGGGATCACCATGAAAGAACAATCCTGCTAAAGAAATAAAAACATGACAGGAAACAAGCCAGGGATGGTTTAAAGGCTGGTACGATTCCTCTCCATGACTAACTACTCTAATTTCTATTTTACTGGGGGCCCTAATTATACTTCTATTACTTCTTACATTTGGCCCCTGCATTTTATATCGCTTGCTTGCTTGTATTAGAGAATGCATTAATGCAGTACAAGTAATGGTACTAAGAAAACAGTACCAACCTATGCCTCAATTGGACCAGGAAACATCCTCCCAATTTTGAAATTAAAATTCCACAAAAAGAAAAAGGGGGAATGTGGAAAAAAAGAATTTTTTAAACAGACCCAAGACAGAAATGTTTATGTCCTTGAGCCTGGTGGTCAGCAGTTTTCAGAGTTCTGAAAACAACAGGTGGCTAGAGACTGAAAAACATCTCCCCTCTCAAGGTCCTTGTGAGAAGGCCAGATGCCAAACCATCCGGACTCAGATATCAGACCAAAGTTGGTTCCAGGAATCTTCCCCCCTTTCAAGGTCTCGGAGACATGCAGATGTCGCTTGAGCCCACTCACCCCCTCCCAATTCCCCTCTCAAGGTCTAATATGTACAGGTATGCCTTTGTACTAACTAATATGATAGCCAATTATTTTGTAACATGACATAACCTCCCTGCAAGGAGGAAAAAGAATCCAATGGAAAAAGAACAGCATCTTCAACAAATGGTGCTGGCAAAACTGGATCTCCACATGCAGAAGATTAAAGCTGGACCCGTACTTGTTACCATGTACAAGACTTAATTCCAAATGGATCAAGGACCTTGACATCAGGCCAGAGACTTTAAAAACCATAGATGAAAGGATAGGGAACTCCCTCGAGCTGATTGGGCTAGGCCAACACTTCCTAAACAGACATCCAATGGCACAGTCACTGCTACCAACTCTCAACAGTTGGGATCTTGTGAAATTAAAGAGCTTCTGTTCAGATAAAGAGATTGTAACACGAGCTCAAAGGCAACCCACAGAATGGGAGAAAATCTTCACTAACCACATATCTGACAGAGCTCTACTGTCCAGAGTGCACAAAGAACTTAGAAAATTAAACTCCAAGGAAAACACTGGCCCAATTAAAAAATGGGCCCTGGAACTTCAAAGAAACTTTACCAGCGATGAAATTAAAATGTCTAACAATTATCTTAAAACATGCTCCACTTCCTTCGCCATCAGGGAAATGCAAATCAAAACTTCCCTGAGATATCATCTCACCCCGGTCAGGATGGCAAAAATCCACAATACAAACAACGACAAATGCTGGAGAGGATGTGGAGAGAGGGGAACTCTCCTACATTGTTGGTGGGAATGCAGGCTCATACAGCCACTCTGGCAAGCCGTCTGGAGATTCTTAAAGAAATTAAAGATTGAAATGCCGTATGACCCTGCTATCCCACTTTTGGGAATAACCCCCCATGCAGCAGAGGTTCGCCTCCATAGCACAAGCTCGACCATGTTCATAGCAGCACTGTTTACAATAGCAAAGTCATGGAATCAACCTAAATGTCCAACAGTTGACGAGTGGATAAGGAAACTGTGGTACATCTATACAATGGAGTACTACTCAGCCATCAAAAATGATGAATTACTGAAATTTGCTGGGAAATGGATGTCATTAGAAAGAATTATATTAAGTGAAGTATCCCAAACCCAGAAAATTAAGCGCCGTATGTACTCCCTAATAGGTGGCTCCTAGTACCAAATTCACCCAGCCCACATTGAGACACTCAAAAGTAAACCTATGTAACACAGTAATTGCAAGGATTATGAACAAGAGAGATGGGTTAGGAGGGCCACACCAGAAACAAGGAGAGAGGGGACCATGTTACAGCAGAGAAAATAGGCCTCCATCAAGGTCTGCAAGTAAGTAATGAGAATCCAGGTTAAGTTCACAGACGTTCTTTCCTGATCTCACCAGAAGGGGAGGGCATATAGTCTAGCAGATAAAAAGTAATCATTTTGCAAATGGATGATGGACCCCTCCCTCACTGAGGTTTCCTACTCTTATTACATCTACCCTTGAATGTGCTATTACAACAAGACTCCAGTTTAACAGCTTTTTGTCTCTGGCCAGGGGGTGACATACCGTGCCCAGCAGAATGGAGTGAAGGGAATTGCAGGAGCAGCAAAACTGCAAAAGAAAATCAACAAACCACAATCCAGAACTTCAGAGACTCTATATCAATCACATAGAACTAGGACAGCCTAATCTCTCCCCATCCTGGAGCTCAGGGACATTTGCGGAAGAGGGGGTGGTAAGATTGTAAGAGCAAAAGGATGGGAGGAGCAACGATTTGCAAGATTCTCAACAATAGTTGGGGCCAAAGCAATCATAATGGGACTTTGCATGCCCTGCGCAATGTCCAGCGCACTGTTGCCCTCATAAAGTCTAGCATCTGTTAAGGGCACCGAGACCTCTGGAGGCAAGGGATTGACAGCCATAGTAGTGATCTTATGCTTAAGGGGAACAAGAGAAAGGGCTTATGGAAATGCCACTGGGTCCTTATATGTCATCGGAGAGGAGGACCCAGAGGAGAGTTAGGCATACACAATAAAGGACTCTCTGGGAATTGGGGGGGAGGCACTGGGGGAAGGGGAGGGGGAGGAAGGGGGAGGGAGGGAACTGGTAAAAAATTTTAAAATGTATAATTAAATTTTTAATAAAAAAAAGAAATGAAAAAAAAAAGTGTATGCTTCTTGAGCTCAGGGTCGTCTCTCCCTCTAATATATGGGGCGAACCCAGTGTGCTGGAATAAAATCCTCTTGCTTTTGCATTGAACCTGTGTCCGTGAGTATTCTCTGGGGGTCCACGTCCTGGAGGCCTTAAGGCTTCGGCCCTTTAGGTCTCACACCATGACTTTGCAATTGTAAATAGTGCTGCTATGAACATGGTTGTGTTTGGGCTATTGTGGTGAATTTTTGCTGTATGGGGGATTATTCCCAAAAGTGGAATAGCAGGGTCATATGGCATTTCAATCTTTAATGTGTTTTAAGAATCGCCAGACAGCTTGCCAGAGTGGTTGTATAAGTTTGCATTGCCACCAGGAATGTAGGACAGTTCTCTTCTAGCCACATCCTCTACAGTATTTGGTGGTGTTTGTTTTGTGGATTTTTGCCATCCTAACCTGGGTGAGATGATATCTTAGGGAGGTTTTGATTTGCATTTCCCTGATGGCTAAGTATGCGGAGCACTTTTTAAGATATTGGTTAGACATTTCAATTTCATCCCTGATAAAGTTTCTTTTGAGTTCCAAGGCCCATTTTTTAATTGGGCCATTTGTTTCCGTGGTGTTTAGTTTTCTAAGTTCTTTGTACACTCTGGATAATAGAGCTCTATCAGATATGTGGTTAGTGAAGATTTTCTCTCATTCTTTGGTTTGTATTTGTACTTGAGTTTCAATCTTTTTATCGGAATAGGAGCTCTTTCATTTCACAAGATCCCATCTGTCGAGTGTTGATTGTAGTGATTGTGCTATTGAATTTCCGTTTAGGAATTGTTGGCCTAGTCCAATCACCTTGAGGCGGTTCCTTACCCTTTCAAGTAAGGTTTTTTTTAGTCTCTAGCCTTATATTGAGGTCCTTGATCCATTTGGAATTAAGTCTTGTACATGGTGACAATTATGGTTCCAATTTTAATCTTCTGTATGTGGACATCCAGTTTTGCCAGCACCATATGTTGAAGATACTGTTTTATTTTCCCATTGGATTTTTGTGCCCCTTTTTCAAAGATCCAATGGCTATAATTGTATAGGCTTATATCTGGGTTTTAACCCTTATGCATTGATCTGTGTGTGTCTATTTTGGAGCCAGTATCAGGCTGTTTTTATAACTATGGATTTGTAGTATAGATAAAGGCTTGGTATGGGGATACCTCCAGCAGTGTTTTTGTTACTCAGGATTGTTTTTGCTATCCTGGGACTTTTGTGCCTCCATGTAAATTCTTTAAAGAATTGCTTTGGGCTTTTAATTGTTATAGCATTGAATCTCTATATTGTCTTTGGTACGATGGTCATTTTTATGATACTGCTTCTGCCTATCCAGGAACATGGGAGGTCTTTCCATTTTCTGATGTCTTCTGTAATTTCATTTTTTAGGGTTTTGTAGTTTTCATTGTAAAGGTCTCTTGCTTCCTTGTTTAGGTTTAAACCAAGGTATTTCATTTTTTTAGGGGCTATAGTAAATGGCATTGTTTCTCTCAGAGCTTTTTCACTTCTTTCCTTCTAGTTATATAGGACGGCCACTAATTTTTGTACATTTATTTTGTGTCCTGCCACCCTGATGAAATTATGTATTAGTTCCAGGAGATTCTTGGTGGGGTTTTTAGGATTGCTCAGGTATATGACCACGTCATCTGCACATAGAGGTAACTTGACTTCTTCCTTGCTGATTTGAATCCGTTTTATGTCCCTTTCTTGTCTTATGGCTTCAGCTAAGAATCGAGTACAATATTGAATAGAAATGATGAGAATGAACAGCCTTGTCTAGTTCCTGATCAAATCAGGAATGCTTTAAGCTTTTATCCATTGAGTACAATGAATGCTTTTTCCTTGTTGGATACATCTTTCATTGTATCTTCATTGTATCTTCATTGGTATCTTCCAGTCCAACTGTGTCTAAGGTTTTGATCATTAAAGGCTGTTGGATTTTGTCAAAAGATTTTTCTGCATCTATCTAGAATAACATGTGGTCTTGGGTTTTGGACTGGTTTATATGGTGATTTACATTTATTGATTTGCGTATGTTGAACCAAACTTGTGTGCCTGGGATAAAGCCTACTTGACCCCCATGAATGATCTTTTTGATATGTTTTTGAATCTGATTTACTAAGACTTTGTTGAGAATCTTTGAATCTGTGTTCATCAAAGAGATTGGCCTATAGTTTTCTTTTTTAAGTATATCTTTATTAGGCTTTGGGATTAAGATGATATTAGCTTCAAAGAAAGAATTTGGTAGTCTTCTTTCCTTTGCTATTTCATGGAACAATTTAGGAGTATTGGTGTTATTAGCTCCTTAAATGTCTGGTAGAACTCTGTGCTGAATCCATCTGGTTCAGGACATTTTTTGGTGAGAACATTCGAGATTATTTCCTCAATTTCCTCATATGTTTGTAGGACAATTCAAATAATTCAAAACTTCCTGATTCAATTTCGGTAAGTTGTGCTTACTTAGGAATTCATCCATTTCTTTTGTGTTGTCAATCTTCCCAGAGGATCTGACAGGAAGCTTCCTATGTCAGTTACAAAACACACACTTTGCCCTGTGCATGAGCTCCAAGGACAGATGTCTTAACATCTATCTTCTTCATCCTTGACACTGGTTTCCTCTGTTGGATTAGCTTCTTTTCATGAAAGGACAGTAGCTGGAATCAGATCTCTATTTAGCTGCAAATTCTTCTCATTTACCTTTCTTAGTAAGCAAATGTTTCTTCTTGTTTTGTTCTCAAATACTTCTGCCAGTGTACATCAATGAGGTTGGGATGGAGATCTGGCTCACAGTAGTATAGACTGCAGAGAGAGCTGATGCTTTGGGGGTGACTTTCTCAGTGTGAGTGGTGATAGGACTTAGAGTGTAAGGCGAGACAGAGCAGTCTGTGGGATATTCCAGATTCTGGTGTAGCATTTTAAGTAATTACTTAGTACTTACTCATGTTCTATATCTGGGGTAAATTCTTCAGCATGATGGTGAGAGGCAGCTGAAGCAAAGCCAGGTAGTAAGTGTCAGCTGAAGAATATTACATTATCAACACAGATTTGAAGCTTTCAGTGCAGTGAGCTCAGTGTATTGTTAAAGAAGTGTTTTTTTTAATATCACTTAAACAGGCAGGCTTCATAATGATGGTCTAATATATGTACTTTGTATTTATTCACTCTTGGCATTCGCTCCTTTTGCTTATCTGCCTCATTCTACTTTTCAGTTTTACTTTTATATTATTTATACATGTGTGCATTTGTTTTATATGTTACATGTAATTTCATAATTTTTAGTATGTATTACATATATATTCTATATTTTAACATATGACATATATTACATTTAATGTGTTTTCTATATTATATATCGCTATTTCTTTATAACATAATTATAAATTATATTTTTATTTTTTATTATTTCTTATTTTATTTATATATTAATTATTTTATTTATATATTAATAAAATAAAATTATATTTTATTATTATATTATAAAACATAATTATAAAGTTATATAATAGAGAAATATATACTTACTACATGCCACATATATTTTATATACATTTTCTATTACATACAGTATTACATGTATTTTACATATTTTATAAATTGTGTTTGTCTCTGTAAATATATGTTATGTATTATTTTATGTATATCTACGTTGGATAGGATTATTGAATAGCATACTATGTATTCTATGCATATTTCTATATATACTGTGTCTGTAGACACATATTTTATACACATTCTACATATCTATATTGTCTGAATATTTCTACATACCTACAGAATATATATTTTATCATTATATTTCACTATCTACTATATATGTGATACATATCCTACATAAATTTTTGATTTGTATATTAAAGGAAAGAAAATATATACCAAAGTATACTAATCTATATGTGTTATACATATATGGAATATGCTATATAGAATATGAAATAACATAAAAGTATAGAATGAGAGTTATATAGCATATATTCACTTATATTTATATGGTGTGGAAATCAATCATAGATCTTCCTCATCTTCACATTTCCCACTGTAATGGATGGGGGTTCAGTTATCTCCCAATCCATATAACTGCCATGAGTTTAATTTAACAGGGAGCAGGAAATGTCCATTCAAATACTGAATATATTATTTGTTTTAAATTCTACATGTAGACAAAACTCGTGTTATTTGTCTTTTTGAGTAATTTTTCTTACTCCCTTATACATTTTTTCCATTTTCTTTAGCCTACTTACACCATAAGAGTTTACATTTTGCATATGAAAACAAATAAATTTGTTTTTTTGCACATTCTGCATATTGTGTTATATATGCTTTTTATTTTTGCGGCAAATTTATCATCCGAATCAACTGTTTCAGATTAGCTGCCCATGGAATTCCTGATCCCCTAAATTGGCAGGTCTGAGTTTTATAATCTTGTTGATATAAACATGTCATACTTTGAAAGTTTGGTTTGATTCATTTCTTTGTGAATGAGAATGTAACTTAATGCCGCAGAGCTTAGCATCAAAGTGCAAATGATTGCTTGGTATTGTTCTTCTAAGTGCAATGTATCAAAATGGACATTTTGTTGTATAAATAGCATCACCAGTTTATTTTCCTTTTACCTCCATGGAGAAACCACCACAATTTTCATAAGTCCATAGGTATTGGGAAGGTTGCTTCCTACTTAAATATAGCACTCACCTGCATCCAAAGTAGAAAAAAAAAAAAGGAATTGGATTTTTAAAAGATTCTCCATAGGTTTTGTTTCTAACTGGTTTTTCCCTCATATGAGAGCTAAAGTAATGTTTCTCCAATTTTCTAATGATAGGAGTGTCTATGTGAATGTGGTGTCTGCTTATATGCGTGAATATTTTGCAGGTATGAGTCTGTATGAGTTTCTGATTGTGTGACTACTGGATTTAGCTTTGGGGTGTCCATTGTTTTATGTGTCTTTGTGTCTGTATGTGTATGTATGTGTTTCTGTTTGTGTGGGTGTCAATTTACATATATGTATGTATGTGTATTTTTTGTGTATGTATGTACATGCATGCAATTTTGTGTGACTATGTGTGTGTTTTTATATTTGTATATGTTCATCTGTGTCTGTTTTTGTTCATGTGTTCATGTTTTGTTGTATGTATTCATTTCTGTATGTATCTGTGTGTATACATGTATAAGTGTGTTCATTCCATCCATACATATGTGTGGGATTTTGTATTGTCTATGGTGTCTCCAAGTGTGAATGGATGTGTTTATTTGTATGTATGTCTGTGTCATTTGTGTGTATGTGCTGTATATTATTGTAAGTGCATGTGTTGGTGTGTGTATATGTGTGTTGTCAATTGTATATATGTGATGGCAAGTGTTAGTAAACATAGAGTAGGTTTTATGCTTATGATTTTGCCTGCAAATTTTATGGAAAAGTACGGCAGTAAGTCAGTTTGAGAGGAGAGTAGACCACTTGACCCACACAGTTGTAGGCATCATGCTGTAGTCAGTGGGTTTCCGATCATTTCAGACTAGACTTAAGAAAGCTTTTCATACTGCAGGACCACAAGTTGGAGTCTGACACTGAAATAAAGGAAGAGCAGAAGCAGCATGTGCCCCAACTTCCCCTTTAAGGACACAGTAGCAATGGCTCCTATGTACAAACCTGGCAATATTAGTTCAATCCCTAGAGTGCACATGTTGAAAGAGAGAGCAGACCTGTGAAAGTTGACATCTGACCTCAACCAATGATTCATTGAACACACCTGCTCAACCCCTCGCTCTCTTTTAAACAAGTAAATAAAATATAAATTTTAGAAAAAGAGCAAATCAAACTTTTTAGCACCAGGCTGTTGTAACATATACCCAAGATCAGGAGAGGCTTGGGACAAAACCATTCTAACGTATGCCTTTAGGAGATGATTTTGGAACATTAGTAATAACTGAACCCTTGAAAAGTCCCTATTTAAATAAAACTATTTGTGGGAACAAGAATATCTTCCATGAGTTTCAGATTTCATTTCATTTTTTATTTTAAGTTGAAGCCATTTTAAATTACAGTGTATTTTTCTTTCTCCCCATATTGCCTACCCCATCTGCCCTGTTCCTTCTGAGATATATTTGTGTTTATTTTGTAAGAAACCCATTGAGTTCCATAGAGGAGATTTGCTCTTGTATGTGCCTGGGTACCTGCTACAGATTAAGTGATATTCCAATAGGGGTACCCCTGATGCCTAAGGGAACACTTGTTCTGGCCAGTATTGACCATCAATGATTACTTCCAAAAGAACAGGACCACCTGAATTCCCACATAATTCACTGTGGCAAAAGAGGGTTTATGTTTGCAAAATGTTCTATTTTCTCCCAGGTACTAAGTAAACATATAACGAGGGATATAATATTAAGTGATGTCAAGTGGTTCAGTGTACTATGTATCACTGTTTGGAATTATAGCTTGAGTAAACACATAGTCAGCTTGATCTCAGCCTTGACAAGGTCTCCACATATCTTGTTTTTTGTAAGTAGATTCATGTTTAGTTTACTGTCCTTGATTTTTTTTTTATTAAAAATTTAATTATACATTTTAACCATTTCCCCCCTCCCCCCCCCCTCCCCGTTTCTCCCCCAATCCATAGAGCCTTATTTGCGCTAACTCTCACGGGTCCTCTCCGAGAAATAAGGACCCAGTGGAAAAATCCCCTAGCATATATTACTCCTTTCAGGGTCCGTGTTTAACAGATGGATACAGTGCGCTTACTGTCCGTGATTTTGAGGAGATCAATAACAGAAGCAATTAAGGAAAGAAAAAACTACTTTCGCCTTTCAGTTGCCAGGATTCTGTCCATAATGATAGGTAAGGTATGGTGGCAGAAATGTGAAGTAACTGGTCATATGACACATACCTTTGGTAAGAAAAAGGAATGTTTGAAAGTAATCAACAAGGGTTTTTTTCTTTTTCTTCATTCTGAGACACCAGTCTTTGGAAAAGTACTGCCCAACATTAGTTTGGAGACAGCTCATTTCAATTATCCCATTGAGAAACTACCTTAAACTGACACTCTGAGGTGTGTCTCCTACGTGATTCTGCACGTGAAGTTCAGTTGACACTAAATATTAATCACTGAAATTCTATAATCTCAACATTCTCAGTGTGCATTGCAAAATTTTGAAAAGTGGCAAGATTTTTACAAAGTCATACCCCATTATACAATATTCTTTCTGCATCAGTTTCTCTCTCTTTCTCCAAGACCCCAGAATTCATTGCCCAACTGCCTTTTGTCCTCCAGTACTGTCTATTGAAATGTGATTTTCAGGATGTTCCTTTACTCTTTAGTGACAAAAAGTTATTTATCAGGAAATAAGAGGAATGTCCTCTCTGCATCTGCATAACCAGTTTTCATAGAATTAAATTTCATCACAATGAAATTTACCACCTTTCTCCCTCATGCTCAGAGATGGGCTCTAGATTACTAGGGACACCTTGCAGTTTGGAGAATAAACAAAACGCTTTCACTTTTTCCAAAAATCATCCAGATGATAGTGCTGATGGCAGAAAAGGAGTAGAGGAAATACTGGGAAAACTAACAATATCAAACCCACTATGCAAACAACCTCAAGGAACCAGTATGTGTCACATATCAATAACTAACATTATGGGATCACATTTGAGAATTAAGTTTGTACAGCCTCACATTCTGGCTTTATAGTAACTTTTCACAAATTCTTTAGAAATTTAGACATTGAAAGGGGTCAAGAATTGTTTTTAATTTTTGAACTTTTGGAGAAAATTTCTGTCTATTCTTGTCAAAACAACATAGCATTTTGGGACAAAAATGCCCCCTAGCAGGCCTGCACAGGAGGCCAAGATGCAGAAGACTTCCACGGCCACCATAACTTTCCCCTTGGTGCTATGGTAGACAGGAAGGAAGGTGACCCACACACTGCAGAACACCAGCATGCTGAAGGTCAGGAACTTGGCTTCATTGAAGGTGTCAGGCAGGTTCCTGGCCAGGAAAGCCACAGTGAAGCTCCCCAGTACCAGAGAGCCCAGGTATCCCAGTACACAAGAGAAGGCAGTGGCTGAGCCCTTGTTTTACATGATGATGATGTGGCCATGTTCAGAATGTATGTCTGTGCCAATAAAAGGAGGACATGTTATAAGCCAGACTCCACATAAAATAAGTTGGACCAAGGTGCAGATAGGGATGATGTAGTTAGGTGCCCCTGAAACCAGCTACCACCTCATCTTTCTCCCTGAAGCAGTGAGCTTGAAAGCCAGAACCACAGTGGTTGTCTTGGCCAAGACAGTGGACACAGCCACAGTGAACACAACTCCAAATGTGATCTGCTGCAAGATGCAGGTGACTGTGTTGGGATGTCCAATGAAGAGCAAGGAGCAGAGGAAACAGAAGATGAGGGAGATGAGTAAGATGTAGCTGAGAGTGTGGTTATTGGCTTTTATGATGGGAGTGTCTCGGTGCTTCACAAAGACCCCAAGAACAAGAGCTGTGAGTGCAGAGAAGCCCAGGGCCATGCAGGCCAGAGACATCCCTAAAGGGTCTTCATAAGCCGGAAAGGACACTGACCGTTGGAGACAGTGGATCTGCTCTTTGTTTGGATAGTGGTCATCTGCACACTTCACACACTGATCCATTCCTGATGTAGAATGCAAAATGTCACCAACAATCATAATGCTTCTCTCTTATTCACATCACACTTTAAATAAGCATGGAGTAAAATAATAGTTAGTAAAATGATATATAGTAAAACAATAAATGTATGATTTCCTGTAGATTGACCTAGGACAGTGATTCCCAATTTCATCTGTTCACAATTTTATGGTAAACAAATACCTAAAGTTGAATATTCTTTTACTGAATTATACAGAATGATATTTGCTACCTTGAGTCAGAAGAAAATGCTTATGTGATGATATAACAATTGTGAGCAGACTGGGTACCTCACAATACCAAACTGTATTTTTTTCTCCCATAATTTCTTTTTTCCTTTTATGCTAATCACACAATCTCAATAGTTACCCCATCTCTAGCCATCTCTCCTCCCATCCCCAGTCATCCCCCCTTGAACTCTCCCTCCTTTCCCCTTTCTTTACCCCCTTCTTTCCCTTCCCATATCCCAGTGACTCTCATCTCCTCCCTGTGATCCCCTGAAACATCCTCTTGTGTGAACTCCAAACCTCCCTCTGAATCCATCACTCTAGTGAGAGTTTAGGACTCAGTGACATAGCCCAGAGCCCCTTCTTGTGTTCCCGGTTAGTATGGGAACTCTGTTATGTCTGTTTAAACCCTTTCCTCTAAGGATCCTACTGCATGGAGTCTTCTCCCCTATGATCAATGCTAGACTTTACGGAGACAGCCATTGTGCAGGTCAGGAAAAGCCCAGTCCTGGCTGCTGCAGCCCTAACTTATGTGGAATATCTTGCATTAGGTTAGTCCTCCCCGTCTTTAGGCTCTTATAATCCTGCCACCCGTTCTTCCTCAAGATTCCCTGACCTTTACTTTGGAGAGAGAATTGGCTGGTCTGGTTTCAGATGATTAATGTAGGGCCTTTGGTGTTTTGAATTATGGTTTGCTGTTGTTTTCAGTTTTGGTTTTCCTACACTGTCCTAGGCTCCATCCTGTCTGGTATTGAAAGTCAACTCCTAACCAAAGATAAAAGACTATTTAAATGAACATCTTAATATAACAGCAGTCTCAAAGGTAGATGTAAGAATAGCAATAGAACACAGCACTGAGGGAGGAGGGTCAGTGTCCCATTTGCAGGATAGTTACTATCTATCTGCCAGTCCTTATGTCCTCCCAGATTGGTGAGATCAAACATGTTCAGTTTCCAATGACCAGGATTGGAAGTGAGAGTGAGCTGCACCAGATGTTTTGTTACTTACATGTAATACCTGATCATAGCCTATTTTGTCTGCCGAAATGTGATCCTATTTTTCCTTTTTTGGGGGCCCTCCTTCGCTTTCCCTACTATTATAAATCTTTGTGATTACAATAAGTATGACAGATTTATCTTTGAATATTTCAATAAGTATGTATGGTAATAATATGGAATACAAATTCTGTTTAATTTTCTGTGTTTGGGATACTTTACTCAATATAATTTTTTCTAATTCCTTCCATTTCCAAGCAAATTTCATTGATTCATCTTTTTTTATGGCTGAGTAGTTTTCCATTGTATAAATGTACCACATTTTCCTTATCCACTTGTCAACTGTTGGGCATTTGTATTATTTCCATGACTTTGCTTTTGTAATTAGTGTTGTAATGAACATGGGTGTACTTGTCTCACTGTAGTGAATTTCTGCATTATGGGGATTGTTTATTCCTAGAAGTGGGATAGCAAGGTCATATGGCATTTTAAACTTTAAGTTTTTTAGAAATCATGAAACTGATCATCAGAGTGGCTGTGTAGCCTGCATTCCCACCATCAATGTATAAGAATTCCCTTCTCTTCACATCCTCTCGAGCATTTGGTACTGTGTGTATTACATATTTTTGTCATACTGTCCAGGGTGAGATGATATGTCATGTATTTTGATTTGCATTTCCATAATGGCTAAGGAAGAGGAGGATTTTTTTTAGATATTTGTTAGACATTTCAATTTTGTCTCTCGAAAAGCTTCTTTTGTATTCTGAGGCTCTTTTCTTAATTGGGCCGTTTATCTCCTTGCTGTTTAGTTTTTTAAGTTCTTTGAGCACTCTGAATAATAGAGTTTTATAAGATATGTGGTTAGTGAAAATTTTTTCCCCATTCTCTGGGTTTCCTTTTGGCTGGGTTTACAATTTATTTATCTAAACAGAAGCTGTTTAATTTCATAAGGTCCCATTTGTTGAGTGATGGTTCTAGTCCCTGTGCCATTGGATTTCTCTTTACGAAATGTTGCACTAACCTAATCAGTTCGAAGGATTCCCTTACCCTTTCAACTAGGGTTTTTGAAAGGTCTGGCCTAACATTATGGTCCCTGATCCATTTGCAATTAACATTTGTGCATGGTGACAAGTATGTGTACAGTTTTAATATCTTGGGTCTGGCTTTTTTGGCTATTTTCTGTCAGTTTGTTCAGGTTGGATTCCATCATTATGGTGTTCCTTCTTTAGGTATAAGAGTTGTCGTCTAGGTTTTTGTTTCTCATGGATTTGTGCTGGGACCTGGGAATTTTTGTTTTCTCTCTTAAGAACTTTTTTTGTGTGTGTGTTTTTGTTGGACTGAATTAGACAGTATTACTACACTTGAGCAGTTATATTAATGTTGTCTTGGAGTTGGGTATGCTTGTTTGGTATTGGTATTATTTCCAACATGATACTATTGAAGTGTTAGTACATCAATTAAGTAGAATGTAATAGACAGGGATTGAAGATTAGTATGGTAGTGCAATTTACAGCTTTACTTCCTTGGTGATATGTGAGGGTGAATGGTATAGTCCCTGAAGTTGTATGGGTTTTTTGGGTGGCTAAATGGAAATGTTAAGCTACAGTGAGCAATAATTGAAAGGAATGTGATGGTAAAAATAGATTATTTATCTTAGAGCTGGATGTGAAGAATCTGTCCCATGTGATGGGATGATCATAGAAGAATTCAGATGAATGGTGTTGGCTTCTATCCCTTTGCTATGGTTTTTACTGGACTCTTTTGAATTCTAAGAAGCAGAAAGTCTGCCCTAGTATGGTTTGGGGGCACAAAGGCTGAGTGGCTGGTGGGGAATAAAGAAAACCTGGGTTTTTGGACATGGCCTACAGGCCTTCCAAAGAACCAGAAAAGTAGGCTGACTACTAGAGGGGTGCACAGATGACCTGGGTTCTAGGGTGATTCTGAGAGATCCTCTCCAGTACCAGAGAGACAGGCTAACTAATAGTGAGGCACACAGATGACCTGGAGCCTGGGGTGTGGTCTAAGGGCTTAACTGAAGAGCAGGGAATTAATCCTGGTCCTGATCCAGGGCAGAAAGGCAAAGTGCTTAGTGCAGCATGCAGATGACCTAGAGCCTGAAGCATGGTCTAGGTTCCTTACCTGAGGAGCAGGGAGTCAGTTCAGGTCAAGATCTAGATTCAGGACAGAAAGACAAAACACAACCTTAAGATGTATAATTTTTTCATGTGATAATTGAATATCATAGGGAAATCTTGTTCTGACTGGTCAAGTCCATTTGCCATAATCATTTTGATGTTGCCTCTGCCTGTGTACTTACATGATAGTATAAACAAAGAAATATTCTTACCTTTCCATATAAAGGAGGGGGAGCAATTTTATTATCAATGTTAAAGACCTCAGGATCAGTGATCCCAAAGCTCTATTGATAATGTTATCTCCATGGAACATATGCTCCTGTTTATTTATTGAAATGACATTGAAATAATATCTATACATTTTATTGAATTCTATTTTTATCAGCATTGCTCCATGGGAATGAGCATATAGAAAGGGAGTCATTAAAAATGCCATTTCAAGAGTGATGGACATCTTGAAGAAGCATAACATGCACATTCATGGAATACCAGAACAAGAATCCCGAAATACCACATGTGAGGAAAATTTTCAAATTGTAAAAAAGGAAAACTTTTCAATTCTAAAGAAAGAAATGTCAATCAGAATACAAGAGACACATAGCACCCCAAACAGATATGACCAAATAGAAACTCACCACAGCAAATAATATTAAAAACATTACACATACAGGACAAACTGAACTTGATAAGAGCTTCAAGAGAAAAAAATTGTCACTTTTAAAGGTAAGTCTCTAGAAATCACTAAAGACTTTTTCAGTGGAAATAGTAAAAGAGAGTAGAGCCTGGAGAGACTTACTTCAAGTATTGAATGAGCATAAATGTCAATCCAGACTGACATACCCATCAAAACTATCTGTCAGGATCCAGGGTGAAAGAAAAATTTTCCACCATAAAGACATGGAGAAGGCTCACGTGAATACCAAACCAGTCCTTCAAAAATGCTAGAAAAGATACTCAAGCTTGAAGAAAAGAACAAGTGTACCCAAGAGGACAGAAGGTAAGTATAATACCACTAAAACCTGCACACTTAATAATATACTTATAAAATCCACTAAACACAAAAAATATCAGAAATTAAAAGTAATTTCTCCATTATACCACTAAATGTCAATGTAATTATCTCACCAATTAAAAGATACAGTTTAAAAACATGGATTAGAAACCAAAACCCATGCATCTGCTGCCTTCAGGAAAAATGCCTCATCACAAAAGATAGGCACATTCTAACAGTAAAAGGCTGTAATGGATGGAATTAGAAAAATATATATTTAGTGAAGTATCCCAAACACAGAAAATTAAGCACCATATGTACTCCGTAATAGGTGGATCCTAGTACCTACCAACTTTGAGACACACTCAAAGATAAATCTCTGTAATACTCACAGTAATTGGAAACTTTATAAACAGGAGGGAAAAGGAAGGGGGGCCACACCAGAAACAAGGAGAGAGAGGGATCATGTTACAGCAGAGAAAATACGCCACCATCACAGACTGCAAGTAAGTAATGAGACATCTGGTTAAGTCCACATACTTTCGTTCCTGACCATTTGCAACCGATGGCATATGATCTCACCAAATGCGGAGGACATATAGTCTGGCAGATAGTAAGTAACCATTGTGCAAATAGGAAACCGAACCCCCCTCACCTGGTCTCCTAATTTTATTCCATCTACCTTTGAATATACTCTTATAATGTCTCTATTTTAACAGCTTTTTATCTCTGGCCAGATTGTTACATACAATACCATCAGGATGGAGCAAAGGACATTGCAAGTGCAGCAAAACTGAAAATAAAATCAACAAACCAAAATTCAGAACATCAGAGACTCTGTATCAACCACCTGGAACCAGGCCAGCCTAATCTCTCCCCATGCTGAAGCTCAGGGAAATTTGCAGAAAAGGGGTTGGTAAGACTGTAAGAGCACAAGGATGGGGAGGAGCAATGACATGCAAGAAACTCCACACAAGTTAGGTCTGAAGCAATCATAATAGGACTTTGCATGACCTGCTCAATGACCAACACATTATTGACCCCTCAAAGTCTAGCCTGGACTAAAGGCACTAGGATCCTTAGAAGCTAGGGATTAACAGCCACAATAGTGTTCCTATATTTATGGAGAACACAAGAAAGAGTTCTAGGAAATTCCACTGAGTCCTTATACCTCATCGAAGAGGAGGGCCCAGAGGAAAGTTTGACATACACATTAAAGGATGCTCCAGGGATGGAGGGAGGAGGCACGGGGAGATCAGGAAGGAGGGTGGGAAAGGAAAGGGAAAAGGAGGGAGGGAGCTAATGGGTCCAGGGAGGTGTGGAGGGACCCATTAAGTTTGTATGAGTGGAAATAAATATTTTAAAAAAAAGGCTGGTCAAAAATTCTGTAAGGTAGGGCTGGAGAGGTGGCTCAGGGGTTAAGCCTCCGCCTTGCAGGCGGAAGGTCCTGAGTTCGGATCCCAGATCCCACGTATAGACGCCAGGTGGAAGCAGGGCAGCCTGCACTTCTGGTCCTGGTAGGGCGGAGCCTGTGAATCCCGGGGCAGAAGGAGGTGGAGGCGTCCATGGTGGTTCGCGAATTCGTCCGTGGTTCTACACACACACAGACACGCACACACACGCGGGCACATACAAACACACATGCGCACAGTTGAATAAATAATAATAATAAAAAAATTCTGTAAGGTAATGAAATCAGTAAACAAGCAGGGGTAGCAATTATAATATCCTCTAAAACAAGAAATCAATCCTGAAAGGATAAAACTCAGGGATTTCAATACTGCATTCTCAACACGGGATAGATCAGTAGGCCAAAACTCAACAGAGACACATTGTAATTAAACCAAACACTTACTGAAATGGACAATACAAATCTCTGTAGAATTATCCATCCAAGCACTAAGGAATACATATTTCCTCAGGGTGCTATGGAACTTTCTCCACAATAGATCACTTACTAGAACACAAAACAAATGTTCACATACACAAGAAAGTTGAAATTATACCCTGTACAGTGTGAGACGACCATGGTTTAAAACTGACACCCACAACACAACAAACAGCAGAAAATACACTAACCCTTTGAAAATAAACACTATGAGGCGAAATGAGAAATGGGTTCAGGAACAAGTCATAAAGGAAATTCAAAAATTCCTAGAAGTGAATGAAAATGTAAATACAACATATCAAAATCTGGGACACAATGAAAGCTGTCCTAGGATGTAAGTTTAGAGCTCTCAATGCTGATATCAAAAAAATAGAAACATTGCAAGTAAATAACTTAGCAATGGGCTTAAAAGCTTTAGAGACAGAGACCAACCCAATCCTAAAAGCAGTAGAAGAGAGGAGATTAGCAGAAGCAGGGGAGAAATATCTGAAAAAGACATAAGGAAAATGATAAAAAGCATCAACCAGTCAAAAAGCTGGTTCTTTGAAAAAAACAATAAGATCGGTACACCTCTAACTAAATTTACCAAAATCAAGAGAGACAAATCCTAAATTAACAAAATTCATGATGAAATGGAATTATCACAATGGATATCCAAGAAATTCAGAGAATTTTAAGATTATATTTCAAAAGCTTATACTCCATGAAATTTGATAACACAAAGTAAATAGATGAATTCTTGAGTAAGCAAAACGTTTTTAATTGAATCATGAAGTTTTGAATTATGTAAGTATTCCTATAACTATTTTAAACTATTTTAAAAAATAGCAACGGTAGGAACACTTAAAAATTCATTCTACAAAGCTAATATCATACTAATCCCTAAAACTTATAAAGGTATACTTAAAAAAGAAAATTACAGGCCAATCTCTTTGATGATCATAAATGCAAAAATTCTCAACATAATCTTAGCAATCTCATTCAGAAACATCAAAAAGATCATTCATTGTGATTGAGTAGATTTTGTCCTAGACACACAAGGTTATTTCAACATATGCAAATCAATAAATATATCCATCATGTAAACCTGTCCAAAGTCAAAGAACACATGATACTCTCCATAGATGCAGAAAAAGCTTTTGACAAGATCTAACATCCTTATTAAGTGAATTATCCCAAACCCAGAAAATTAAGCGCCATATGTACTCCCTAATAGGTGGCTCCTAGTACCAAACTCACCCAGCCCACATTGAGACACTCAAAGGTAAACCTATGTAATACAGTAATTGCAAGGATTATGAACAGGAGTGATGGGGATGGAGGGCCACATCAGACACAAGGAGAGAGGGGACCATGTTACAGCAGGTAAAATAGGCGTCCATCAAGGAATCCAAGTAAGTAAGGAGACATCTGGTTAAGTTCACAGACTTTCATTCCTGATCATTTGCAAGTGAGGGGGTATGATCTCACCAGAAGGGGAGGGCATATAGTCTGGAAGATAAAAAGTAATCATTTTGCAAATGGGTGATTGACCTATCCCTCACTGAGGTTTCCTACTTTTATTACATCTACCCTTGAATGTGCTATTATAACAAGACTCCAGTTTAACAGCTTTTTGTCTCTACCCAGGGGGTGACATGCAGTGCCTATCAGGATGGAGTGAAGGGCATTGCAGGAGCAGCAAAACTGCAAAAGAAAATCAACAAACCACAATCCAGAACTTCAGAGACTCTATATTAACCACATAGAACTAGGCCAGCCTAATCTCTCCCTATCCTGAACCTCAGGGACATTTGTAGAAGAGGGGGCAGTAAGATTGTAAGAGCAAAAGGATGGGAGGAGCAATGATTTGCAAGATCTCCACACTAGTTAGGGCTGAAGCAATCATAATAGGACTTTGCATGCCCTGCACAATGTCCAACACACTATTGACCTCACAAAGTCTAGCATCAGCTAAAGGCACCAAGATCCTTGGAAGCAAGGGATTGACAGCCACAGTAGTGTTCCTATGCTTAAGGGGAACACGAGAAAGGGTTCAGGGAAATGCCACTGGGTCCTTGTACGTCATCGGAGAGGAGGACCCAGAGGAGAGTTAGGCATACACAATAAAGGACTCTGGGAATTGGGGGGGGACACTGGAGGATGGGGAGGGAGGAGAGGGGGAACAGGGGTTCGGGGGGAGGAGGAGGGAGGGAGGGAACTGGTCTACTTATTAAGTTTGTATGAGCAGAAATAATAAAAAATATATTAAAAAAGATCTAACATCCTTTTATGATCCAAACCATAGAGACAGTTAGAATTGAAGGAATTTACATCAACATAACATAAGCTGAGTGCAACAAGCCAACATTAAGGATTTTACTTAATTGGGAAAATTTGAAGCATTCCCACTTAGATCAGGAACTAAACATTACTATCTATGCTTACCACTTTTATTCAATATTGAACGTGAAGTCTTAGCTAGAGACATAAGAGAAGTGAGGGAGATAAGATGGATCAAAGCAGGAAAGAGGAAGTCAAGATATCTCTATTTGCAGATGATATGATCTCACATAAATGGGAGATCCCAAAAACTCCACAAGGAAACTGCTGAAGCTAAAACAGAAGTTTAGCAGAGTGACAGGTCACAAATTAAACATGCAAAAATCAGCGGCCTTCTTATACACCAAGGATGAAAATAGTGAAAAAGTCCTAAGAGAAACAACCCATTTAATATAACACCTAAAAAAGAAATACCTTGGTATAAATTCCACCAAAGATGTGAGAGACCTTTACAATGAAAACCACAAAACCCCAGAGAATGAAATTACAGAAGATTCCAGAAGGTGGAAGTACCTTCTATGCTGCTGGATCGGCAGAATTAACAACATAAAAATGATTGTCCTACCAGAAGCAATATACAGATTCAAATTCCCAAGGCAATTCTTTAAATAAATTGACCAAACAGTATCAACAGAAGCACAAAAAGCCCAGAATTTCAATAACAATCTTGAGTAACTAAAGTGCTGGTGAAAGTATCACTTTACTAAACCTTATTCTATACCACAAATTCATAGTAATAAAAATCGCTTGTTAATGTCTCCAAAATAGACATATACATCAATGGAAAAGGGTTGACAATCCATATAGAAGCAGACAGAATTATAGCCATTTTATCTTTGACAAAGGCCCACAAAAAACTCAATGGAAAATGAACAGTATTTTCAACAATTGGCACTGGTGAAACTGGATACCCACATGCAGAAGATTAAAATTCGAACTGTACTTGTCACCATGCACAAAAATTAATTCCAAATGGATCAAGGACCTTAACACTAGGCCAGAGAATATGAAAACCCTATTTGAAAGAGTATGGAATCAGTAGCATTGATACTGAGTCCTTACTCCTCATTAGTGCAGAGGATGCATAGAGAAGTTTGACATTCACACTACAGGATGCTTCAGGGATTGGGGGGTAGAGGAGGGTACTGGGAGAAAGTGTGGGTGAAAAGTAGGGAAAAAGTGTAGAGGGTGTAAGGAGATCTGGGGAACAGGGGAGGGAAAATAAAAAGTAAACAATAAAAAAGAAAAGAATGGGTATGGAACTCTCTTGAATGCACTGGGCTAGGTCAACATTTCCTAAAATGAAACCCTGCATAATCACTGGAAACAACACTCAACAAATGGGATCTTATGACATTAGAGAGCTTCTGTTCAGCTAGAAAGATTGTAAACTGAGCAAAAAGTCACACAGAAATGGAGAAAAAGCTTCATTAACCACATATCTGATAGAGCTCAATTATCCAGAGTACACAAAGAACTTAAAAATCTAAACACCAAGGAGACAAATTGTCCAATTCGAAAACGGGCCTGGGAATTCTAAAGAAACTTTTCCAGCAATGAAATTGAAATGTCTAAGAAATATCTTTAAAAATGTTCCCTAGTCATCAGGGAAATGCACATCAAAATTTCCTTGAGACATCACATCACCCTGGTCAGGATGGTGAAAATCCACAATAAAAACAAAGCACGTGAAAATGCAGACTTATATCACCACTCTGTAGATCAGAAATTTATGCAATGGAATACTACTCATCCAACAAAATGGAAGTATTAATGAAATTTTCTGGGAAATGGATGAAATTAGAAAAAATTATGTTGAGTGAAGCATCCCAAACACACAGAAAATTAGAAAATATATGCACTCTCTGATAAATAGTCCTAGTTCCAAACCAAATTAATGAAATATTTGAAGGTAAATCTTTGAATTACCCACTGCAATCAAAAAGGAATATAAACAGGAGGGAAGGGGAATGAGGACTTCAAAAGAGAGGAGATAGAGGATGATGCTTCAACAGAAAAATTAGGCCACATGCATTTCATGTAAGTAACAAGACATGTGGTTCAGCTCACTACCACTTCCTTTCCTGGTCACTTGGGATTGAACACGTTGTATCTTCCCAATCAGGAAAGATACAGGGACCTGTAGTTAGATGGTAACCAACTGGCAAAGGAGAGACAGACCCCTCTCACTTCTGTTTCCTACTCCCATTCTTCTATATACATTTGAGTCTCTTCTTTTATTGAGATCTTTGTTTAAACAGTCTTTTATCTTTGGATAGGAGGTAAACTTGAATACCAATCAGGATGCATCCAAGGGCATTGCAGGAACATCAAACCTCAAAAAAATAACAAGCCATAATTTAGACAACCAAAGGCCATACATAGTCACCTGGAACCAGACCAGCCTAATCTCTTTCCATCCTAAAGCTTAGGTAACCTTTAGGAAGAAGGAATGGCAAGGTTGAAAGAGCCTAACGATGGGGAGGACCAATGCTTTGTAAAATACTCCACCCAAGTCATGGCTGCAACAGGTAGGATATATGTCATTGGACTTTGCTTGACCTGCACAATGGGTGACATGTTATCACACCAAAGTGCAGCATAGATCACAGGGAAGAAGTCTTCCAGCAGTAACATCCTTAGAGGCAAGAGGTTAAACAATCATTGTATAGTTCCCATTCTGGCAGGCAATTGAAGAAGGAGCCCAGGGATATGCCACAGAGTCCTGAACCCTCACTAGTGTAGGACACAGAGACAGGTTCAGCATCCAAGTAAACAGATGCTCCAGGGGATGGGAGGGAGGAAGCAGGAGAGACCTGTAAGTGGGAAGTGAGGAAGGGGGTATAAATGAATGGGGGAAGTGAGACATAGTACAAAGGGGGCAGTCAGGAGTGGGGGAGGGTGGGAGAGTAAAATGGATATCTATTCAGCTTATATGATTAGGCAAAGAATTTGTGTGATTAAAAAAGAATATGAATTTAACACTTATCTAGATTAGCCTTAACCTTCATACATATACACATGTATGTATATGGTATTTGAGGATTTTTAAGATAATATGTCACCAATAGTTCAAATACAAGTTTGAAAATAAAAAAGAAAACAGCTAGAGAAAGATAGCTTGTTAATATCCCTGAAGAGAGAAACAACCTACCTTGAAAACAGTGGAGACTGATCCTTCCAACCATGAGTTTTCTTCAGTATGGTGGTGAATGGTTACTTGTAAATGTATGGACACTAGCTGAATCTGAGAAATGGCAATATCCTTCCTGTCCTGAGCCTTTCCATCTTGGCACATAGCTTTATTAACTCTTTTAGGATGCCTTGTTTCCTTATTCTGAGAAATTCATAAGTGTATCTGTACCATAATTTGAATAAATTCATCCTATTCATTTCTACATAGTCCTTTTATACTCATGCATAAATCTAATGCAGTAGAACATTGAAGATTTGAAAATTATGACAATATGTCTTGAGGATCTTTTCAATGAATGTGTGTGAAGTTGTTTTATCATATTAAAAATTGGCCTTTTGTCTAGGACCCAGACCAAGGATGACTCCCTGCCCCTCAGATAAGGCCCATAGATCATGGACCAAGCCCCAGGTCACCTGCTCATCCCATTAGTAGCCAGAGCAGCAGCCAGTCGGCCCTGACACTGTGGAAGGTCCCTAGGCCACACCACAGCTCTCAGGTGATCTGTGGAACATTCTAGAGAGTCTGCCTTTCTTCTCCAGACTTAGACCAGGGTGGATTCCCTGTTCCTCAGAATTCGAGTCTAGAGAGAACCCATGCAAAACTCTAGGGGACAAACACCATATACCTGAAGCCCTCTAAAATCATCCCATCACATGGAAGAGAATCTTCACATCCAGCTCAAAGATAATTAATCCCTTTTTACCATCTTGTTCCTCTCAATTATTAGTCACTGTAGTTTAACTTTTCCATATAGTCACACCAAAATGCATAAAATTTCAGGGACTCCACCATTCACCCTCACATATCACCAAGGAAGTAAATTGAAAAAGTGCACTACAATACTCATTTCATTCCCTGTCTACTAAACCTGACTTATAAGTCTCATAGCTTCATCTAAGAAATAACACCAATACCTGACAAGCATATCCAATTCCAAGACAAACACTACTAATAATTGCTCTAACATAATGATACCATCTAATTCAGTTCAATCAAAACCACACAGAAACAATGAGAAGGTGTTAAGAGATAAAACAATATTGCCCAGGTCACAGAACAAATCCATGAGAAACAAAACCCTAGACAACAAATCTCCTACTGAAAGAATTAACCTCATATGGGGTTGGAAAAGGCTCAGGGGTTAAGCCTCCACCTTGCAGGCAGAATGTCCTGAGTTCAGATCCTAGACACCATGTATAGACACCAGGTGGAAGTGGGGGTGGCCTGCATTTCTGGTCCTGGAAGGACGGAGCCTGTGAATCCTGGGGCAGAGTAAACAAGAAGGGGGTGGAGGCCGTCCATTATGGTTCCCGAATTCTCCTGTGGTTCTACGCACATACACACACACACACACACAATTGAATAAAAAAAGAATTAATCCCATAATGATACATTCCAACCAGAACAAATTCACAGAAAATAGCAAAGAAAGTCATACTCGAGATAATGATTTTGAAAGTCTGACCTTTACCCTGATCAATACTATGAAAAAGGAAATCCAAGAGGAGTTAAATAACCATATCAACCACTTTGAACAGGAACAAAACAGGCACCAGGAGGAGATGAAAAAAACAGTTGAAGAAACACAAATAGGCATAGTGCAGTTAAAACAGTCTCAAGCAGAGTTTAAAATTGAACTAAAAGACAAGTTATCTTCAACCCAGAACTCAACAGACAGTCTTATCACCAGAACTAAAGAAGCATGAAACAGAATTTCATATCTTGAAGACAAATGGAAGAACTAATGAGCTCAATGAAAGAGATTGTTTAAGCCAAAAAGATACTTGAGAGAAATGTTCAAGAGTTATGGGACACCTTGAAGAAGCCTAACATGCACATTTATTATCAGAAGAATCCCAAAATACCATGCCTGAGGAAATTTTTCAAATTTTCATAAAGGAGAAATTTCCTCATCTAAAGAAAGAGAGTCCCATGCAAATACAAGAGGCACTCCACACCCCAAACTTATATGACCAAAATAGAAACACATCAAGGCAAATAGTAGTAAGACCACTCCACATACCAGAGAAAGAAAAGGTGCTGAGAGCTTCAAAGGGTGAAAAATCAGTTTTAAAGGTAAATCTAATATAATAACAAATGCTTTTTCAGTGGAAACAGTAAAAACAAGAAGAGATTGGAGAGACGTACTTCGAGTATTGAATGAGCAAAAAGGTGAACCCAGGCTGATATACCTGGTAAAATTATCAGTCCTGATTGAGTAAGAAAGCAAAATTTTTCATCACAAAGACAACTTGAAGACTTTAATGTCTAAAGCCAGCTTTCAAATAATGCTAGAAAAGATGCTCAAGCTCGAGGAAAAAAGAATCATATCCAGGAGCACAGAAGTGAAGTATAATACCTACCAAATCTAAAAGGCAAATGATATACTTATGAAAGCTACTAAACACAAAAAGTCCTAGGAATTGAAAATAACTTCTCCAATATAATACTAAATGTCAATGGTATTAACTCACCATTGAAAGGACGCAGATTACAAACTTGGATTAGAAGTCAATACCCATCAATCTGTTGCATTCAGGAAACAAATCTCACCACAAAAGACAGGGACATTCAAAAAGTAAAAGGCTGGTTAAAAAATCGGGGCGGCTTGCGTTTCTGGTCCTGGCTGGGTGGAGCCTGTGAATCCCGGGCAGAGTAAACAAGGAGGAGGTAGAGGCGTCCATGGTGGTTCCCGAATTTGCCCGTGGTTGTACACACACACACACGCACACACACACACACACACACATACACACACATGCACGTACACATGCACAATTGAATAAATAATAATAAAATAATAAAAAAATATAAAAACCTGCAAATTAATGGAAACAGAAAGACACAGGGATAGCAATTACTCTACCTGCCGAAGTAGACTTCAAAATAAAAAAATTCATGAGACACAGGATACTACATGTTAGTCACAGGGACACATCACCAGGAATATTTCACAATACTGTACATTTATACACCTATTATAGGATCCTACACATTCATTAAGCAAATACTAAAATGTCTAAAGCAAGAAATCAACTCCAAAACAAAAATTCTTCAGTATTTCAATACTGCCCTCTCAACATGGAATAGGTCTCAACAGGTCTCAACAGGTCTCAACAGGTCTCAATAGGTCTCAACAGTTCTCAATAGGTCTCAACAGGTCAAAAACTTAACAGAGACACATTGGAATTTGATCAAACCCTTGCTGAAATGGACCTTAGAAATCTGTATTGAACTCTCCATCCATGCATCAAAGACTACACATGTTTCTCTGCAGCCCACAGACCGTTCTCCAAAATAGTCCAAATATTTGGTCAGAAAACAAATCTCCACATATAGGAAAGTTAAAATTCTAGCCTGTACCCTATCAGATTACCATGATCTAAATCTTGACATTACAACACAACAAACAGCAGAAAATACATACTAACTTTTAGAAACTAATCACTGTAATGCTGAGTGAGACTTGGGTTCAGAAAGAAATCATAAAGCAAAGTCAAGATTTCCTAGAAGTTAATGAAAATGAAAATACATGAAATCAAAATCTCTGGGACACAATGAAAGCCAACCAAGAGGTAAGCTTGTAGCTCTTAAGGCCTATATCAAAAATAGAAACATCACAAATTAACAACTTAACAAGGCAGCTTAAAGCTTTAGAGACACAAGAGGAATCCAATCCCAAAAGTAAAGGAAGAGAAGAGATTAGCAAAATCTGGGGTGAATTATCTGAAAATGATATAAGGAAACCATACAAAGAATTAAGCAATAAAGAAGTTGGTTCTTTGAAAAAATCAATAAGATTGATACACCTCTAGCTAAATTAACAAAATCAAGAGAGAGAAAACTTAAATTAACAAAATTAGAAATGAAAATGTAGTTATCACTACTGATACCCAAGAAATTCAGAGAATTATAAGGTTATATTTCAAAAACTTATACTTGGCGATATTTGATAACACAAAAGAAATAGAAGAATCCTAAGCAAATTTACCTAAACTGAATCAAGGAGTTTGAGTTATCTAATTATTCTTATAACATATGAGGAAATCGATGAACTAATCTCAAATATTCCAACAAAAACATATCCTGGACCAAATGGATTCAGCACAGAATTCTACCAGCCATTTAAGGAACAACTAACACCAATACTCCTTAAAATGTTCCATCAAGGTGTGAAGGAAGGAACACTGCCAAATTCTTTTAGTGAACCTAGTATCATACAAATGCCAAAAACCAACAAACATACTTAAAAAAGAAAAGTATAGGCTAATCTCTGGATGAACACAGATGCAAATATTCTCAACAAAATTCTGCCAAATCGGATTCAGAAACATATCAAAAAGGTCATTCACTGTGATCTAGTAAGTTTTATCCCAGGCACAAAAGGTTGCTGAAACGTATGCAAATCAATAAATGTAATTCACCATATAAACCAATCCAAAGGCCAAGAACACATGATACTCTCCAAAGATACAGATAAAGTTTTTGACAAGATCCAACATCCTTTTATGCCTTTTATTCCAACAGACAATTGATTTGGAAGGCACCATTATCAACATAATAAAACTTGTATACAACAAGTCACCAGCAAGGATTATACTCAGTGGGGAAAAATTTGAAACATTACTGCTTTGATCAGGAACTGAACATTGCCATCCATGTTTATCACTGCTATTCAATATCGTACTTGATATCTTAGTTGGAGCCATAAGACAAGAAAGGGTGATAAAAGGGATTCAAATCAGCAAGGAAGAGGTCAAGTCATGTGTATTTGCATATGGCATGATCCTATATCTGAGTGATCCTAAAAACTCCAGCAGGAAACTCCTGGAACTAATACAGAATTTCAGCCGTGTGGCAGGTTGCAAAATAAATGTACAAAAATCAGTGGCCTTACTATATGCCAAGGATGAAAAATCCCTGAGAGAAACAATCTCATTTACTATAGCCCCTAAAAAATGAAATACCTTGGTGTAAACCTAACGAAGAAAATGAGAGACATTTACAATGAAAATTTTAAAACACTACAGAAAGAAATTATGGAAGATACAGAAGGTAGAAAAACCTCCCATGCTCCTAGATCAGGAGAATCATCACCATTAAAAATGACCATCCTACCAAAAACAATATACAGATTCAATGCTATACCAATAAAATCCCCAAGCAATTTTGTAAATAAATTGACCAAACAACATCAAAAATCATATGGAAGCACAGAAAACTGAGGATAGCAAAAGCAATCCTGAGTAACAAAAACACTAATGGAAATTATCACTATACCAAACTTTCATGTATACTACAAACCCATAGATATAAAAACAGCCTGGTACTGGCTACAAAAAAGATACATAGATCAATTGATAAGGCTTGCAGACCCAGATATAAACCCACACAATTACAGCCACTTGATCTTTGATAAAGGGGCCCAAAATGTCCAGTGGAAAAAGAACAGCATCTCCAAATGGTGAGTGCAAAACTGAATGTCCAATGCAACATATTAAAACTGGACCCATAAATGTCACCATGAACAAAAAAATATCCAAATAGATCAAGGACCTCAATATTAGGCCAGAGACTATAAAAACCATAGTTGAAAGAGTAAGGAACTCCCTGGACCTGATTGGGCCTAGGCCAACAGTTCCTAAACAAAAATCTAATAGCATAGTCACTACAACCAACACTCAACAAATGGGATCTTATGAAATGAAAGAGCTTCTGTTCAGATAAAGAGATTGTAAAGTGAGCAAAAAGGCAACCCACAGAATGGGAGACAATCTTCACTAACCATATAGATAGAACTGTATTATCCAGAGTGCACGATGAACTTATAAAGCTGAACACAAAGAAATAAAAGGCCCAATTAAAAATTGGGCCTGGGAATTCGAAAGAAACTGTTCCAGAGATTAAATTCAAATGTCATACAAATATGTGAAGAAATGCTCCACATCCACACCCATCAGGGAATGCAAATCAAAATTTCCCTGAGATACCATCTTACCCCAGTCAGCATGGCATAAATCCATAATACAAACAACACCAAATGCTGGAGAGGATGTGGTGAGAAGTGAACTCTCCTACATTGCTGATGGGAATGCAGGCTTTTACAACCACTCTGGCGAGCAATCTGGTGATTCTACTTTTGGGAATAATCCCCCATACAGCAAAAATTCACCTAAATAGCAAAAGCACGACCATGTTCATAGCAGAATATTTACAATAGCAAGTCATGGAATCAACATAAATGCCTAACAATTGATGAGTGGATAAGGAAAATATGGTACATTTGTACAATAGAATACTACTCAGCAACTACAATGATGAATTAATGAAATTTGCAAGGAAATGAATGGAATTAGAAAAGATTACAATGAGTGAAGTATGCAAGACAGAAAATTCAACACCATATATGCTCCTTAATAGGTGGATCCTAGTACCAACCCCACTTAGTGACATATTCAAATATAAATTTCTGTAATACCTACAGTACTCTCAAAGATTATAAACAGAAAGGAAGGGAAGAAATAAGAATAGAGGGATCATGCTTCATTGGACAAAATAGGTTACCATCATGTTTTGAAAGTAAGTGGTGAGATATTTGGTGAAGCACACTCTCACTTTCCTTCCCTGGCTACTTGTGACTGGGAGGGATTGATCTCAACAATCAGGAAAGTTATATTGACTGGCAGATAGATGGCAACCATCCTATAAAGGGGAGACTGAACTGAACCACCTCCCCCCCATCCCATCCCTCCCCCGATCTCCTACTCCTATTACATGTACCTTTGAATCTCCTCTCATAGTAAGATTACATTTAAACATATTTTTATCTCAGGTTAGGAGGCAACCTCCAATACCTATCAGGATGGAGCCAAGGGTGGCGCAGGAACAGCAAATCTGAAAGCAACAACAAACCACATAATCCAGAACTGTAGGGAGCCGCCCTACATGCATCCTCCTTTACAAGATGGGGCCGATTTCTGGCGGACTTGGAGTGGTAAAAAAGCTAATGCGCAGGTGCTGGGTAATTTTCCATCCTTAGTCTCCCGCTTCTCCGGTGGCGTCATATGGCCTGATGAGCGATGGCCAATCAGGAGTTGACACATCCTAGGCGAGGGCTGTTAACCTATATAAGGGTTGGGTTTTTCCTTTTCGGGGTCTCCGCCCTGTAAGCTTATGCTCTCCCTCTCAAGACGCATTAAAGCTGTACTGCAGAAGGATCCTGTGTGTGCTGCGTCGTTCTTGCTGACGAGACGGCTGCGCGGGACATTTGGTGCCGAAACCCGGGAATTTGCGACCTTGCCACCGTCAGCACCATCAGAGACCCCTTGACTGCAAGGAGGATTCAGAACTGCAGGGTAAGTACGCTTCAGAGAGGTATGCCTTTTCTGGACTTTGGTTTGAACTTGTCTCCACCGTGGGTGGGTAGTATTGAAGGCCTTGTAATTGTAATAGGAGCCCTTTTGATTTTCCTCGCTATCATGTTCTGTTTTCACCATTTTCATTGTTAGGTGCATTAAGACCGATGTAAATAAGCGGCGGCACCTCGGTACTTGTGTTATCCTCCTGTAAATAAAGGAGCCAAGTGCCGACCATTTTTACTTTCATTTCGCTTACGCTAATAAGGCGGACGTACATAAGCCGCGGGCGTTAAGTCATTATGGGCTCCTCACAATCCATCATTACAGCATTAGAAACGGTACTAAAGCAGCGAGAAATTAAAATCGCAAACCGTACATTGAGAAACTTTGTTAAAGAGGTTGATCGGGTAGCCCCCTGGTACGCCTGTTTTGGATCGTTGACCCTCGCCTCATGGAATAAATTAGGTAAAGACCTTGATTACAAACTGGCTAATGGGGACTTGAGACAGGGGACAAGAGCCATTTGGAAGCTTGTCAAAAATTGCCTAGAAGATGAAGCTTGTAAGAACGCCATAATAAAAAGCAAAAGCGTTCTTGAAGAAGTCCAGGATAGCATGTCAGAAACTGAGCGTAGTGAGAGGTTAGGCGTGCACAAAAAAAGAAACCCCTTCCCTAAAGACAAAAAGGGCCTTCCCGATGAAGTTAAGGACACGGGAATGTTATTGCCAGACTACAGAAATCCTCCCCCTGCTACTACATCAAAGGGAGGAGCTGGCTTATATCCTTCACATGAGCTTGAAGCCTTAAATATAGACAGCTCCAGTGACTCTGAAGAGTCAGGGGAGGAAGTTCTAAATACTGAAGAGGAAGAAGAGTTAGAAGAGGAAGCTGCTAGATATCATCCAGATGATTATAGACAAAACAATAAGAGGCCACAGAGACGACAACGTCAACATGACCCTGTTTAGACACAAAAGAGATTTTGGGATCACCACTGCTATTGTCAGCATTGTTGCCACCGTGGCCGTTACCACTTCACTCACGGCCTCGGCCTTGGCGTTGTCCGGCCAGGTCCAAACGGCTAAGGTTGTTAATGAACTATCATCCTCGGTGTCCACAGCCATGGACAAACAGGTGTCAGCTAATACCCAAATACAGGGAGGGCTTATGCTGGTTAATCAGCGCATAGATCTGGTCCAAGAACAAATAGATATACTATGGCAACTAGCCCAGCTCGGGTGCGAGCAAAAGCTTATAGGCTTATGCATAACTTCTATTCAATACTAGAATTTTATTAAAGCTGCTAACTTGTCAAAAAGCCTCTCTCAGTTTATATCACAGAATTGGACCGCCAACTTTGAACAGACCCTCCGAGAACTAAGAGTCGCCATCATTCAAGTCAATTCCACACGCCTTGATCTGTCCTTAACTGAAGGCCTATCTACATGGATCTCCTCTGCTTTCTCCTATTTCAAGGAATGGGTGGGGGTGGGAATGTTTGGAATTGCCCTTTGTGGAGGATTGGTGTTACTCCTTTGGCTGTTATGCAAGCTCAAGGCACAAACAAAGAGAGACAAGGTGGTTATTGCCCAAGCTCTTGTGGCCCTTGAACAGGGGGCCTCCACTGACATCTGGCTGACTATGCTTAAGCAATAGGCCGCCGGTCAGACAGTTCTTGCACACCCAGGGCATGGACCCATTGCACGAGGTAGAATGTCTGGCCAGAGCAGCCCATGAGGGATGTCGAGCAAAGCATCGCACAGAGGATTACACGCTCCTCTGGGAGGCATGTTGTCCAGCATGAGGGTTGCCTGCCCTAGTTTCCCTCTCCTGGAAAAACGGCAGAGGACAGGTTGAGAGCGCTCCGGTAAATATCAAAAGCCTAATGGCGACTCTCACAGTCTCACTATTTGTGACAGGAGGCACAACCTCTGCCTCTATCCCTCACTACATGGGTGACCTACTTGCTTACTTATAGAATCTTAGCCATATCATTATATAATAATAAAGGGGGAGATGTAGGGAGCCGCCCTACATGCGTCCTCCTTTACAAGATGGCGCCGATTTCCGGCGGACTTGGAGTGGTAAACAAGCTAATGCGCAGGTGCTGGGTAATTTTCCATCCTTAGTCTCCTGCTTCTCCCGTGGCATCATATGGCCTGATGAGCGACGGCCAATCAGGAGTTGACATGTCCTAGGCGAGGGCCGTTAACCTATATAAGGGTTGGGTTTTTCCTGTTCGGGGTCTCCGCCCTGTAAGCTTATGCTCTCCCTCTCAAGACGCATTAAAGCTGTACTGCAGAAGGATCCTGTGTGTGCCGTGTCGTTCTTGCTGGCGAGACGGTTGCGCGGGACACAGAACACCAGAGACCCTACGTTAATCACCTGGAACCAGAGCAGCCAAATCTGTCCCCACTCTATTGCTAAGGGAAACATGTGGAAGAGGGAGCAGCAAGATTTTAAGAGCCTAAAGGCGGAGACACTGGGAAAAGTGAAGGATGGGGGTGAAAGAAAGAGGGAAAGGGGGGAGGGTTCAAGGGGGACTGGAGAGGGGTGGAAGGAGGGAGGTGAATGCAGTACCTAGTAAGCATGTATGATTGAGGGAAAATAAATAAATATAATAAAACAAAAGAAAAGGAATAAAACAGACATTTGGAGGAGATGAGAAAAACAGTTGAAGAAACAAAAATAGGCATAGAGCAGTTAAAACAGTCTCAAGCAGAGCTTAAAATTGAAATAAAAGACGAGTTGTCTTCAACCCAGAACTCAACAAAGAGTCTTGTCAACAGGACTAATGAAGGACAATACACTCCACACAAGATTGTGCCACAGTAGCCATAGTTGTAATTTGCTTGACCTGCAAAATGACTGACATGTCAATGACCCCCAAAGTCTAGAATGGACCAAAGTCACTAGGATCCTTAAACACACGGGATTAACAGTCATAAGAGTGTTACCATACTAATGGGAACCCAAGAAAAAAATCTAGGCAATCTCAATGTGTTCTTACCCCAACTAGAATGGAGGACTCAGAGGGATGTTTGGCATTCACATAAAAGGATGCTTCAGGGAATGGGAGGATGGGAAGGCGGAGACATTGGGAAAAGTGAAGGATGGGGGTGAAAGAAAGAGGGAAAGGGGGGAGGGTTCAAGGGGGACTGGAGAGGGGTGGAAGGAAGGAGGTGAATGCAGTACCTAGTAAGCGTGTATGATTGAGGGAAAATAAATAAATATAATAAAACAAAAGAAAAGGAATAAAACAGACATTTGGAGGAGATGAGAAAAACAGTTGAAGAAACAAAAATAGGAATAGAGCAGTTAAAACAGTCTCAAGCAGAATTTAAAATTGAAATAAAAGACGAGTTGTCTTCAACCCAGAACTCAACAAAGAGTCTTGTCAACAGGACTAATGAAGCAGAAAATAGACTATCAAATATTAAAGACAAAGTGGAAGAACTAACCAGCTCAATGAAAGTGTTTGTTAAAGCAAAAAAGATACTGGAGAGGAGGAATATTCAAAGTTATGCGAGGTCCCAGGTGAAGTGCACCACCAGTGTGCCACCAGCCCCTCTGCTGGTCCACCCGCCTCCTGCCGACTACAAATGCTTCCAGGCACCTTGCGTCTCCAGTACGTCCTACCAGCCAGCCTGAGCAGCATTCAGGCTCCCCCGGGCTTGGGTGGGCCACTAGGCCACTCCCCAGGTCCCAGGCGAAGTGTGCTGCCAGTGTGCCACCAACCCATCTGCTCTTCCTGCCTGCCTGGGACACTCGTGGTCCAGGGAAGACACACTGCTCCTCAGAATTCAACAGAGTCCAAAGAAAACATAAGCAAAAGTCTAGGGGACAAAGGCCTTACATCTGACATTGTCTAAAATCATCCTAGCATATGGGAGAGATTCTTCACATCTAGCCCAAGGAAAAATAAACCCCTTTTTACTATGCTGCTCCTTTTTACATTTATTTTTAAATATATTTATTTTTCCACTCATACAAATATACCAGGGACCTCGGTCCCCTACCTCTCTCCACCCCTCCCTGGATACCCTTGATCCCTCCTCCTTTTTCCTTTTCTTTTCCCCCTCCTTTTCTCCCAGGGCCCCCTCCCCTCCATCCTTGGAGTACCCTTAAGAGTGCCAAGAAATCCAGGCCCAAGATAACGACTTTCAAAGCATGATCATTACCATAATCAATACTATGAAAAAAGATGTCTGGGAGGAGTTAAACAACCACATCAACCAATTTGAAAAGGCACACATCACACACTTGGAGGAGATGAGAAAAACAGTTCAAAAAACAAAAATAGACATAGAACAGTTAAAATAGTCTCAAGCAGAGTTTGAAATTGAACTAAAAGACAAGTTCTCTTCAACCTAAAACTCAACAGAGAGTCTTATCAGCAGAACTAATGAAGCAGAAAATAGAATTTCACATCTCAATGACAAAGTGGAAGTACTAACCAGCTGAATGTAAGAAGTTGTTAAAGCCAAAAACATACATGAGAGGAATATTCAAGAGTAATGGGACACCCTGAAGAAGCCTAACATGCGCATTCATGGAATACCAGAGCAAGAATCCCAAACTACAACACCTGAGGAAATTTTTCAAATTATCATAAATGAAAACTTCCCTCAACTAAAGAAAGAGAAGATTATCCAAATACAAGAGGCATTCCGCACCCCAAAGAGATATGACCAAAATAGAAACTTGCCACAGCAAATAGTCAAAACACCCCACATTCAAGACAAAGGAAAGGTGCTGAGAGCTTCAAGGGAAAAAAACAAGTCACAATTAAAGGTAAAGATTAAAATAACAAATGACTTCTCAATAGAAGCAGTAAAAGCAAGAAGAGCTTGGACAGACGTACTTCAAGTATTAAATGAGCAAAAATGTCAACCCTGGCTGATATACTCAGCAAAACTATCTATCATGATTGAGTGAGAAAGAAAAGTTTTCCAGCGCAAAGACAACTTGAAGGCGTACATATCTTCCAAACGAGGCCTTCAAAATATGCTAGAAATGATACTCAAACTTGAAGAATAGAAAAGTATATCCAGGAGAACAGAAGAGAAGTATAATAACACCAAACCCTAAAAGCCAAATAATACACTTACAAAAGCCACTAAACACAAAAATGTCTGGAATTGTAAACAGTTTCTCCACTATAACATTAAATGTCAATGGAATTAACTCACCAATCAAGAGACACAGTCTACAAACTTGAATTAAAGATCATAAACTATCCTTCAGGAAACTCATCTCACCACAAAAGACAGACACATCCAAAAACTTAAAGTCCGGTCCAAAATTCTGCAAGCTTATGGAACCAGGAAACAGGCAGGAGTAGCTACTATGTTATCAGACACAGTGGACTTCGAACTCAAAAAAATCATAAGAGACACAGATGGATTCTACATTTTAGTCACAGGTACAGTTCATCAGGAAGACATCACAATACTGAATATATATGCACCTAATACAGGCCAGTCCACATTCATTAAGCAAAACTTACAGCATCTAAAGTGAGAAATCAACCCCCAAATGATAATTCTTGGGGATTTCCACACTGCCCTCTCAACATGGGATAGATCAACAGGTCAAAAATGTAACAGAGACACATTAGAATTTAATCAAACTCTTAATGAAGTAGACCTTACAGACCTCTATCGAAGTTTTCATCCACACACAATAGAATACACATTTTTCTCAGCAGCACATGGAACCTTCTCCAATATAGACCACATATTGTGCCACAAAACAAATCTCCACATGTACAGGGAAGTTGAAATTCTAGCCGATATTCTATCAGACCACCATGGCCTAAAGCTTGACATCCACAACACAACAAACAACAGAAAATACACAAACTCTTGGAAACTAAACACTATGATGCTGAATGAGAATTGGTTTCAGGAAGAAATTACAAAGGAAATTCAAGATTTTCCAAAAGTGAATGCTAATGAGCGTATAAAGTATCAAAATCTTTGGGACACAATGAAAGCTGTCCTGAGAGGTAAGTTCATAGCTCTTAATGCCCACAAAAAAAAATAGAAACATCCCAGATAAATAACAATGCAGCTCAAAGCGTTAGAGAAACTAGAGCGATCCAATCCCAAAAGTAGAAGACAGGAGATTAGCAAAATCATGGAAGAAATATTCGAAATTGAGATAAGGAAAATGATACAGTGAATCAACCAGTCACAAAGCTGGTTCTTTGAAAAAATCAATAAGTTTGATACACCCCTAGCTAAATTAACCAAGAGCAAGAGAGAGAAAACCCAAATTCACAAAATTAGAAATGAAAATGGAATTATTGCTACCAAAAACCAAGAAATTCAGAAAATTATAATTTCATATTTTAAAAATGTACATTCTGTGAAATTTGACAACACAAAAGAAATAGATGAATTCTTAAGTAAGCACAACTTACCTAAATTGAATCAGGAAGTTTTGAATTATTGAAATAGTCGAATAACATTTGAGTAAATCAATGAAGTAATCTCAAATCTTCCCACTAAAAAATGTCCTGGACCAGATGGATTCAGCACAGGTTTCTACCAAACATTTAAGCAACTAATAACATCAATAATCCTTAAATTGTTCCATCAAGTGTCAAAGGTAGAAACACTATCAAATTATTTCTGTGTAGCTAATATAATCTTAATCACAAAACTTAATAAAGATACACTTAAAAAAACTATAGGGGTCTGGAAAGGTGGCTCAGGGGTTAAACCTCAGCCTTGCAGGTGGAATATTGTGAGTTTGGATCGTAGACCCCACATATAGATGCTGAGCATAAGTACGGACGACCTGCATTTCTAGTCCTGGTGCAGTACAGCTTGTGAATCCCAGGACAGAGTAAACAAGGAGGAGGTGGAGGCAGTCCATGTTGGTTCCTGAATTCTACACAACACACATACATCCACACATGTGCACCCACACACAGGCTCAATTGAAAAAATAATAAAAAAGAAAAGTATAGGCCAATCTCTTTGATGAACACAAATGCAATGATTCTAAACAACGTCTTAGCAAATCGGATTCAAAAACAGAAAAAAAGACCATTCATGAGGATCAAGTAGGCTTTATCCCAGGCACACAAGGTTGGTTCAACATATGCAAATCAAGAAATGTAAATCATCATATAAAGCAGTCCAAAATTCAAGACCACATGATACTCTTGATAGATGCAGAGAAAGCTTACTCTCTATAGATGCAGAAAAAGCTTTTGACAAGATCCAAAAGCCTTTTTTTGAGAAAAACCATAGAGACAGTTGGAATGGAAGGAACCTTTATCAATATAATAAAAGCTGTATACAAAAGCCAATAGCAAGCATTATACTTAATGGGGAAAAACTTGAAGCATTCCTGCTTTGATCAGGAAATAGACAAGGCTGTTCATTTTCAATACTTCTATTCAATATTGTATGTGAAGACTTAGTTGTAGCCATAAGACAAGAAAGGGAGATAAAATGAATTCAAATCAGCAAGGAAGAGATCATGTCATGTCTATTTGCAGATGACACGTTCATATACCAGAATTACCATTAAAAACCCCAACAGGAAATTCCTGGAGCTAATACAGAAGTTCAGCAGTGTAGAAGATACAAAATAAATGTTCCAAAATCAGTGGCATTCCTATATGTCCACAATGAAAGAAATGAAAAAACCCGAGAGAAACAATCCCATTTACTATAGCCCCTAAAAAAATGAAATACCATGGTATAAACCTAACCAAGGAAGTAAGAGAAGTTTACAATGAAAACTTTAAAACGTTAAAGAAAGAAATTACAGAAGACAGCTGAAGGTGGAAAGACCACCCATGTTCTTGGATGGGCAGAATCAATATCATAAAAATAACCACCCTACCAAAGGCAATATACAGATTCAATGCTATACCAATCAAAATCCTAAACAATTCTTTAAAGAAGCTGACGAAGCAATCTCACAATTAATATAGAAGCAGAAGAGACCCAGGATAGCAAAAACAATCCTGAGTAACAAAAACATTTCTGGAGGTAACAACTTAACCAAACCTTAGTCTATACTACAAATATATAGATATAAATCAAGCCTAGAACTGGCTTTGAAATACACACACAGATCAATGGATAAGGGTTGAAAACCCAAATATAAACCCAAACAATTACAGTCATTTGATCTTTGACAAAGGGGCCCAAAATATCCAATGGAAAAAGAAAAGCATCTTCAACAAATGGTGCTGACAAAACTGGATGTCTTTATGAAGAAACTACCCATATTTCTCATCATGTACAAGACTTAATTTCAAATGGATCAAGGACTTCAATATAAAGCCAGATAGTATAAAAACCTTAGTTGAAACAGTAGGGAACAATCTGGAGCTGATTGGACTAGGCCAACAGTTCCTAAACGGAAATCCTAAATGGATCCCATCAACAGATGGGATCTTATGAAATTAAAGAGCTTCTGTTCAAATAAAGAGATTGTAACTGGAGCACAAAGGCAATCCACAGAATGCAAGAAAAAACTTCACTAACCACATATCTGATAGAGTTCTATTACAGAGTACACAAAGAACTCAGAAAACTAAACACCAAGGAAACAAATGGCCCAATTAAAAAATGGGCCTTGTAACTTAAAAGAAACTTTACCAGGGATGAAATTATAATGTCTAACAAATATCTTAAAATATGCTCCACATCCTTAGCTATCAGGGAAACTCACATCGAAACTTCCCTGAGATATCTTCTCATCCCAGTGAGGATGCCAAAAATCCACAATACAAAGAAAACCTGTTGGGCCAGCCCAGGATTTACCTCAGGGCATGGCCTAGCACATGGACTAAAGATGGTGCTGAGGGCAAGGGTTTTGGGCGTAACCTTCACAGAGAACCCTAATTGGCTTTCAGGTATCTACCTGCCGCCTGTGCTGAGTGACATTGAACTTAACTTGTCCATTAGCACCTGTAGAATGTCTTGACCTTGTGATACAATTGGATGCCAGTTTCGTGACTTGGTGGCCTTTGTCTATAAAAGTTCCTTTTCTCCCCCCAATAAAGAGAGATCTGCTTCTCACAATCTCCCTGTCCTGTGCCGAGTCTCTGGGGGAGGAGATAGAGGTGAGGACGGCTGGAACCTGCTTTTATCATAGCCAGCAGCTGTGTGTGTGAGTGAGTGAATGGATGCATGAGTGGGAACCGGTTCCCACAAGTGGCGACCCAGATGGGACACGAACCCCCACGAAGGGATACTTCTGAAATTGGACAAAGCCAAGCAGGCTTCGTGGTAAGTGAAAACTTGGGAAATATGGGGAATTCAAATGTGCAAGGATAAAGAGGTGCCAGCAGCACTGAGGACCATACTACAAAGCCAGGGTTTAAAAGTTACAAGCTCTGCTATTTCAGAAATGTGGCAAACAGCCCTTGAATTAGCACCTTGGATCCAATAGGACAATGTGTTTTCATCCATCACATGGACTCGGGTGACGAATCTAGCAAGGAAGCGGGAAGAACATTTTGGGGTGTCCCCTTCTCCAGGATTTTACTACATTGTTTCTGCCCTTGAGGCAGCATTCCTTCCTGATCCAATCCAGCCTCCATCAGAGGCAAAGGCAAAGGGGGAGGGGGAGGAGCAGACAAGCCATCCTGGGCACCCCGCTTGTGAGGATCCGGAGTCATGTGGGTCCGAGGAGCTGGGGCTAGGCGGGCAAAGCTGTGGTCCCGCTGAGCCAGGGCTGGGCAGACATTGTGCCGGACCATGGCAGGGTGCAGGAAACCATGGGGATGGTGGGCATGCCTGCTGTTTAGAGGATGATAACCCATCACTGTGCGAACGCCGAGAACGTTACACAGAGTTGTGGGCTGAGACAGGGGCACGTGGTACTGGTACTGAAGCTGCTACCTGCGGTGGTGGAGAGAATGCCCATGGCTGCAGTGGAGCAACACATGGGGATATGGAACCATGCGGCCGGGGAGCCATACACGACTGTGAGGAGGCTGCACACAGCTGGGGAACAGAGGTTCACAGAAGTGGACCAGCATGTGGGCCAGCATGCAGGGACAAGCTGATGCCTGAGGGAGCAGAGCTTTCCATTTGGGAGGGCCAGCCACTTGCCCTAGGCGAGGAAGGGCGGTGCCTGCTCCAAGAGCCCAAAAAGGATGTAGGAATGTTGCTGGAGGAGAAAGTTCCCTGCTCCCTTTATCAAAGGGAACAGGTTAAGAGCAATCTGAGAACAGGGAGTGGTTCCCTGTAGCTGGATTTAACTCCACTAGGGAGAGAAAGGGATGGAGAAGGCTTAGAAGGAGACCCACCTCCATATCCCCTAACAAAAATCTGTCCTGACTCTGTGTGCAGGCACACTGGGCCCCGCCAGGCTAGGGCAGAGAACCCAGGGCTGGAGCCCACGTATGCTGAGGCATATCAAGTACAAGCCTATCCTATTAACTTAAATCCAGGGGGCAATCGCCCTACAGTGTGGTATCCTTCAGAAGCAAAAGATTTAAAAGAATTAAAGTGGGCCATGCTAGACGATGGTCCAAATTCTTCTTGGATTGAGGCCCTCCTTCAAGATTTAGCTCACCAACCCTGTACTACTAAGGACTGGATGGATATGGCCAAAGCGATGCTCCCAGTCCCACATTCATTAAGTGGGCGTCCAACAGGCAGTCATGGAAACCCCATACCAAGACCAAGTCCACTTGATAGGTTTAGCGGCATGGAAAAAGCTAGATGAAGGTTCTTCTGAAACGTATCTAGCAGGCATTATACAAAAACCGGGTGAGACCCTCCTGGAGTTCATTGACTGGGTGAAAAAAAGCCTCCATAGTAAACTTCCCCCAGGACTGTGGAAGAAAAGAAATTTTTACAGAAATTGTGACAAATAATGAGGTTATGACTAACAGCCTGGTGGTCAGCAGTTTTCAGAGTTCTAAAAACAAAAGTCTAATATGGGCGGCTAGATATTGAAAACATCTCCACTCTCAAGGTCCCTGTGAGAATCTTCCCCCTTCAAGGTCTCGGAGAAATGTTTTCAGTATGTCCAGATGCCGTCTAAGCCTGCTTGCCCCCTCCCCACACAGAACTCCGGGAAATGCTCCCCCTCTCAAGGTCTAATATGCCAAATACCACCAAAGCCTTTGTATGACCGAAGCTTCACCCCAAGCCCACTGCTATCTTGCACAAACAAGTCAGCCCTGCTGCGGACCGGGACTTCGACCAGAACATCTGATGGTCACCCTTAGCTGACTCAACTGTGCCAAAGAGTGCTACAGAAAAATATGTTTTGCTACCCTATACCCTATAAAAACCCTACCCCGACCTCAGTCGGGGCTGCTCTTCTCTTACTTGCAAGAGGGAGGCGATCCTGGCATGCCAGAATAAACTCGCCTGTTGCCTTTGCAGCAGCCTCTCGGTCCTCGTGTCTCCTTTTGGGGTCGGGGCGGGTGACTTGGAGGAACTTCGGTTCCAACATCTGGTGCATTGGCCGGGAAGGCCCCAACCCACCCCAGGGGAAGCGACGACCCAGGTTGAAGGTGAGTGGAGCTCCTAAGTTGTCTTGTGTCTCGTGCTTTGTGTCTGTGATCTCTCGTGTCAGTTTCAATTTCAGTTTCAAGTTCAGGCCGCCGAGGTGGGACCCGGCGAGGATTGGGGCTGTACCCGTCAAGAGGCGGGCAGACGTGCCCGGGCAAACGTGCTCGAGACCTCGCAGGGGAAGGAGGACGCTCCGACCCCGGGGACAGCAGGGGGAAGATTGCAGTTGGATGGGATAATGCCCAACTGAACTCCCCCATAAGGTTTGGGCAATTGGACCCAACCTTGTTGACTGAACAGTTGGATGGGATATTCCCAACTGGGCTCATGGTAAGATTTTTTGGAGAAGGAGGACGTACCCGAACTGCAGCGGGCCTCCGAGCTCCTCTGTTGCCAGCTTCTTTTACTTTCACTTTCTTCCCGGGAGAGAAACCGCTCGAGCAAGCGCTTAGGGACCGGGCGTCTCGGGTACTTGTTGGATTTGTTATTGTCTCTTTCTTTGTGTTCTTAGGGTATTTTTGTTTTCAGGAAATTAGATATATCATGGGGCAGGCTCAATCAACGCCCCTTGACTTGACGATCAGCCATTGGACGGACGTTAAGGCTAGAGGACATAATTTGTCTGTGGATATCAGGAAAGGAAACTGGCAGGTTTTCTGCCGCTCAGAGTGGCCGGCTTTCCAGACCAGCCGGCCTCCTGGGGGATGAAGTTTACCACCCTCTGTTCTGATGAATGGCCCACTTTCTAGGGCAGCAAATGTTTGTTTTAAGAAAGCCTCTGGCCCCCTGTACTGGAGGGGCCAGAAGAACTGTCTGTCGTTTTTTGTGCTGTGTTTATGATGTTCTCATTTTAAGAGTTACTTTAAGTGTTTTGATTTGCTTAGTTATCTGGATTTTCCATAATATGTGTGTTTTATGTTTTAAAATAACAAAGGTATGGCCATTTCAAATTATTGCACGCTTATAATTACATCTTGGGTTTTTTTTGACTTTTTATTATTTGGCATGCTCAATTTAAATGCACGTGCACACTTAAGAACAACATAAAAGGCCTGAGTACGTACTGACTAAAATATTTTGTTTTATCTTGATTTCTATGAAGCTTCACAAAAGATGATATTGTGTTTTTACCTAGGATCTAATAACATCACTTTTGTAATTCCTTTAAAAGTTTGTTTTCCCATATGTAATACCAACATATCTAGCAACCAGAAAGGAAAACTGATTTCTGAGAAATTCATTGGAATTTCTTCATTCTCCTGGTATGTATGCTAATTCCCTGTTTCCAGGTGTACTCCTGTGTTCTGTTACAATCTTGCTAACTTAATTGGGATATAATGATTTTTAAGATGAGGTCTACTGTTATTGCCTCTTTTAAAGGACATTTTTTAAAGGGTAAACAACAGAAAACCATCAAGTATGAAAGAAAATATGTATGGTAGTTAGATGTGCAAGAGGTTTAAAAGAAGGTTTAAAAGAAGTTTGTTTTTTTTAAAAAAAGGGTTTATGGGATGAGCTATCTTACTTAGAGAGTTAAAGTATGTGCAGGAGGTTTATGAGTAGGTTACTTAAAAAAAAGTGTTAAAGTATGTGATGAAGGTTTGTGGTATGTGATGAAGGTTTGTGGAATGTCGTGAAGTTTTGTAGAATGTTAGGTTTATGAGAAGACTAAAAATTAGAGATGATGGTTAAAGGAAATGTCATAAAAGAAAAGGCATTGAGCCTCAAAAATTAGAAATTAAGAATTAAGCTTCATGTATTCAAATGTATTTCAATTGTTTGTTTTGATTAAACAAGACAGCAGCCCTAACAGGGCCCTCATCTGCTCCCTGGGAAATGGGTTCCCAGAGAGCAGGGCTCTGCTCAGCATCAGACCAACAGGAGGAACCGAGGCCCCGCCCAATGATGCCACCTCAGCTGCAGCTTAGAGCAGACTCAAGGCCAACTGTTAAACCAACCTCTACTCACCTTTTGGAACAGGCCTCTCCTGGAGGGGGAGGAAAAGGGCACCTGCAAAATGAGGGAGGGAATGTTTTGACCTCTGTATGAATGTGTGAGTGAATGTCGGCCTGAGGTGGGAAACCTGTAACACCTCTGTGCTCGAGTTTGTAGTCCCTCGGCGAGATCCCTAAGATCTCTTAAAGCCACGGGATTCGATTGGGCCAGTTTTGCGTTTCCATGGTGATAACATATGGTCTAGGGTGGGATCGGATTAGAATCCGATCGCAAGTCACGAAATAGCTGAACCCACTATGGCTAAGTTATCACCCATGACTCTGCAAAGAGTGTGTCCAGGCTGGCACTTGAATGATCTCTCCTGGAGGGATTCCCATCCTTTGTCTGTCTGCGCCGTGTGGTGGGGATCAATGTGACTTTAGCTCTTGTTAATTAATGAAAGGAAATTCCTAAAAATGTTTGCCCTGTAAGGAAAATGCTTCATGTCTGAGACAATGACCATACAGTTTAAATAACATAGGAAATGAAAGAAGCTTCAGACATGTGTGGACCGTGGACTCTCCCCTTTTAGTGTTGTTGGGTGTGACTCTGGCTCCCCTGACCATGAGTGACATCAGGTAGAGTGCTGAGAGAGTCAACTTGTATTCTTGGACATGTCCTGTATACATCTTAGACAAGAAATTACCCCAGAAAGATCTTTAAATTATAATACCATCTAACTAGAAAGTTAAGAGGCTATAAACATTTGTACCAAAAGTACCAGCTAGTAGCTCAGGAAAAGCTTTGTCTCACAATAGAAATGCCCTTGAGAAACTAAGGTGGAACAGGAATTTCATTTAGCTTCCATGTCAGCAAAACTCCTATCTGAAAGATAGCATCCTCATCTGTAAGGGAGAGGTTGGCACCATCAGGAAGCTTTCATTTCTGTCTTGGAGGTAGAATTCTTTGTTTCTGTTTGCCCTAAAACTTTAAAATAAGGCAGATGACCTAGGACTTAATGTAGAAAAAGGAAAAAAAAAGAGAAAGAACCAGAGAGCAAAGAAATCAGAACTTGACATTTGCCTTAGGGGATAGATTAAACAGGTATCCCAAGCAGACCAACTCAGGACCCCTCCCGACAGGGGAAAAATGGAAAAGATGCTTTGGATATGACTAGACTGGGTGCTTTGAGACGGTTGTGAGCACAGGAAGCTTTCATATGGCCTATGTCCCAAACATGGGAATTTCCACTGGAGAAAAGATTGCCCCCTGAACCCCAGGGCCCAGAGGTCGAGCACCCTGGTGGAGATCAATGTAATGGCCTGAAGCTCATAGCTTCCCTCCGATGGAAAAGGAGTTTGCCTCTGATATCCAGCAAAAGAAAGCCCAAAGTGCCAGGTTGAGCATCTCATGAGAACCTTGGGTTTAACATGCAAATGGGAAGCCTCTTTGTTTCTATGTTAATGGACTAGGGAGCACAAAATTCTAGTGCTCAACTTCCTTCCTAGGCTTTTGTCAACTTTTGATTTTACTAAAATGTTAATGATCAGGGAAATGACAGGTTCACCAGTTACAAAGTAGAATACAATGACAAACTTAAGAAGTTAAACCAGGAAAAATAACAAAACTCCAGGTGTTAGGCAGACTAGTTTTGACAACAAATCTATACTGGCTTTTTATTTAGTTCTGACAAGGAATGGTCTTGCCCTAAAGATAAAATAATGCTTACAGATCTATGGAACTTTCCATGTCAGGAGATAATGTCCTTTAAAAGGACTTGTGACAGGTTTTATAGCTCTTGGCTTTTACACCCTACAAACATGATGTTCCACACTAACTCTTGCTTGTACCCACAGTAAGATTGCTGAACTTTTTTGGTTTATCCTATGTGCCTTCCCAGTTACAGTGGTCTAATCCTTGTGTAGATCTTGAAAGTTTAACCTGTGTTTTGTCTCTTTTAGATGGACCTTAAAGTAATAGGGCCATCTATAAAAGACCTCTAGACCATCCCAGCATTTCATAGATGAGGATATCAGACTGCACTTATTTCCTTCGCCCTGAGTCAGCAGGAAGCAGAGCGGTCTGAGTCCTCAAATAGGTTTATGGGGGAAATGAGGCAGGATTAGAGCAGCCATGCTGGGATCACCATGACAGAACTCCTGTTAAAAAAATGAAAACGTGGATGGGAAGCAAGCCAGGAATGGTTCAAAAACTGGTTCGATTCCTCTCCATGGCTAACTACCCTAATTTCTACTCTCCTGGGGCCCCTCCTTATACTTCTATTGCTTCTTACTTTTGGGCCCTGCATTTTAAATCGTGTGCTTGCTTTTATTAGAAAACACATTAACACAGTACAAGTAATGGTATTAGGACAACAGTACCAACCCATGCCCCAAGTAGACCAGAAAACATCCTCCGAATTTTAAGATTAAAATTTCACCAAAAGAAAAGGGGGGAATGTGGAAGAAAAGAAATTTTTACAGAAATTGTGACAAATAATGAGGTTATGACTAACAGCCTGGTGGTCAGCAGTTTTCAGAGTTCTAAAAACAAAAGTCTAATATGGGCGGCTAGATATTGAAAACATCTCCACTCTCAAGGTCCCTGTGAGAATCTTCCCCCTTCAAGGTCTCGGAGAAATGTTTTCAGTATGTCCAGATGCCGTCTAAGCCTGCTTGCCCCCTCCCCACACAGAACTCGGGAAATGCTCCCCCTCTCAAGGTCTAATATGCCAAATACCACCAAAGCCTTTGTATGACCGAAGCTTCACCCCAAGCCCACTGCTATCTTGCACAAACAAGTCAGCCCTGCTGCGGACCGGGACTTCGACCAGAACATCTGATGGTCACCCTTAGCTGACTCAACTGTGCCAAAGAGTGCTACAGAAAAATATGTTTTGCTACCCTATACCCTATAAAAACCCTACCCCGACCTCAGTCGGGGCTGCTCTTCTCTTGCTTGCAAGAGGGAGGCGGTCCTGGCATGCCAGAATAAACTCGCCTGTTGCCTTTGCAGCAGCCTCTCGGTCCTCGTGTCTCCTTTTGGGGTCGGGGCGGGTGACTTGGAGGAACTTCGGTTCCAACAGGACCACTAAGGGAACAATTTGCTAAATTGCTGGTATGAGAAGAAATGAATGGGAACCACAAGATAGCATGTGCAGGTCTTAAGGAGAGATCCATAGACATCTGGATTATTGCTTCACAGGATATGGGGACTCAAAAACACCAGAGTCATACACTCACTACAGCCCTGGAAACACAGACAAAGGCACTGGCCAACACGGAGCCTGCAGGGCCAAGAGGGGAGGGGAAACAATGGAGTTTGTTTTTGTTGTGGCCAGGTGGGGCATTTCAGAAGGGAGTGTCCCCAGGGCCAGGAAGGGAAGCCAAGGGAGGTAGGAGGGGCTAAGCCCCTTACAACTCCATTCCCTAGGTGCCCCAGAGGGCTTCATTGAAGAAGAGATTGCAGATCAAAATTCGATTTGGAGGACAAGCCATTGTTAAAAGAAATCACCAATATTTAAAGGCCCAATTACAAAAACAAAAAGGGGGAGTTAGCCCCCACCAACAGCTGGGGTTGGTATTATTTACCATCAAATTTTAAATTTTATAAAAGGACAACTGAAATTGAGATCCCAAAGACACTGGGAAGCCTATCCACCAAACCTTCTGTTAAGGTGCATTGGAAGGACCCCCTAACTGAGCATTGGGGACCTGATCCTTTGATCGCTATGGGAAGAGGATTTGGATGTGTCTTCCCAATAGGGGAGTCTTCCTCGATTTGGATTCTGACAAGGAATCTTAAATTCTATCCACAGGAGGATCCTCATGAAGGACACCCAAAATAATCATCCCCAGACTAACAAGCCAAACCAAGGGACAAAAAGCCCTCGGGGCAGCTGATTTTGCTTTTCTCTTTCAGAAACTATCCACGATGTGCTCAAGGAAGATGTTAGCTGTGATTCTTATAGGCCTAATTGATACCTTGCCTGGATGGAGTCGATCTGGGTCTGACCTAACATCTAGAAAAATTGTTCTTTTAATAACTATATCGCTTAAGTGTTTTTTCAGCATATCTTTCAGCAGTGCGTCATTCAAGACCATGCTACAGGCACCTTTGAACATCCCTGCCGCACACTCGAAAAGTCACCTGCTGCCATGCTTGGTGCTCATGCCAACCTGTCTTCTCCACCATATGCATGACTCCTGCCCAGTGGGAAAACCTCTCCAGTCTAGCTAACTTGTCAAGTGCAGTACATGTCCACTGTGTGATGCAGGCCTTTAAATATGGCTCAAACCCCCAAGTTTGGTAAAGCCAACCTCATACAAAGGACTGGTAGCCAGAGACAGGTAAGTGGAAGCCTGGCCGTGGATCAACTTAAGACAGGACTTGTAGTATTATACCTGGAGACTACAAGATCCCATGATGGGTCAGACCACGGTGGGAGGTTTTTCACACCTAAGACAGGCACAGTCACTCAAGACCATTTGGTATGCTCGGTTGCAGGTATGCTCCTGGACAATCTCATACAAAAAAAAGGGGGGGGATATGTTGGGCCTGCCCAGGATTTGCCCCAGGGCATGGCCGAGCACATGGGACTAAAGATGGCACTGAGGGCAAGGGTCTTGGGCATAACCTGATCACTTCACAGAGAGCCCTAATTGGCTTTCAGGTATCTACCTGCCCCCTGTGCTGAGTGACATTGAACTTGTCCATTAGCACCTGTAGGATGTCTTGACCTTGTGATAAAATTGGATGCCAGTTTCGTGCCTTGGTGACCTTTGTCTATAAAAGTTCCTTTTCTCCCCCCCCCCAATAAAGAGAGATCTGCTTCTCACAATCTCCCTGTTCTGTGCCAAGACTCTGGGGGTAGAGGCGGAGGTGGGGACGACTGGAACCTGCTTTCATCACAGCCAGCAGCTGTGTGTGTGAGCGAGTGAATGGATGTGTGAGGGGGAACCGGTTCCCACAAACACCAAATGCTGGAGTGGATGTGGAGAGAGGGAAACTCTCCTACATTGCTTTTTGGAATGGAGGCTCATACAACCACTCTGGTGAGCCATCTGGCAATTCTTAAAGAAGTTAAAAATTGAAATGACATATGACTCTGTTATTCCACTTCTGGGAATAACCCCACATACAGGAAATACACCTTGATAGCACAAGCACGACCATGTTCATAGCAGCAGTGTTTATAGTAGTAAAGTCATGGAACCAAGCCAAATGCTCTACAGTAGGGGATTTGATAAAGAAAATGTGATACACTTATACAATGGAATACTACTCAGCCACCAAAAATGATTAATTAATGTGATTTTCCAGGAAATGGATGGAATTTGAAAATATTATACTGAGTAGTATCCCAGACACAGAAAATTAGGAGCTCTATGTACTCACAAATTGGTGGATCCTAGTAACATAACCACTTAGTGACACACTAAAAAATATATCTCTTTAATACCTACAGTAATTGCAAATATTATAAGCAGGAAGGGAAAGGAAAGGATGGCACTGCCAGCAACAAGGAGAGAGGGGATCATGCTACAGCATAGAAAATAGTGATCACCATCAAGGATATGCTTGTATGTAATGAGACATCTGGTTAAGTTCACAGACTTTCCTTACTGGTCACTTGTATCTGATCATGTATGATCTCACCAGAAAAGGAGGGCATAGAGTCTGGCAAATAGAAGGTAACCATCCTACAAATGGGAGACTGAACCCCCCCCACTGTCTCCTACTCTTATTCCTTCTACCTTTAAATCTATTCTTACAATAAGACTATTTTAACAGCCTTTTATCTCTGGCCAGGGAGTGACATCCAATACTCATCAGGATGGAGCCAAGGGCTGTGAAGGAGCAGCAAAACTGAAAAAAATTCAACAAACCATAATTCAGAAAATCAGAGACTCTATGTCAAACACTTGGAACCAGGCGAGTCTAATCTCTCCCCATCCTAAAGCTCAGGGAAATTTGTGGAAGAGGGAGTGGTAAGATTGTAAGAGCCTAAAGATGGGGAGGAGCAATGATATGCAAGATATTCCATACAAGTTAGGGCCGAAGTAATCATAATAGGACTTTGCATGACCTGTGCAATGACCAACATATCATTGAACTGCCAAAGATTAGCAAGGATCACAGGCACTAGGATCCTTAAAGGCAAGGGATTAACAGCCACAATAGTATTCCTACACTTAAGGGGAACACAAAAAGAGCTATAGCCAATGACACTGAGTTCTTACATCTCATCAGAGAGGAGGACCCAAAGGGAAGTATGACATGCACAGTAAAGGATGATCCAGAATAGGGGGGCACTGGAAAAAATGGAGGGAGGGGGGAAAGGCAGGGGAGAATGAGAGAGAGAACAAGACCGTCCAGAGAAGCGTGGAGGGAGGGAGGGAGGGGAATGTGGTACTTATCAACTTTGTATTAGTGGGAAAATAAATAAAAAATAAAGTTAAACCTATTAAATAAACAAATGATTTTTCAATGGAAACAGTAAATGCAAGAAGATAGAGAGATGTACTTCAAGTATTGAATAGAAAAAAGTTCAACCCAGGGTGATATACCTAGCAAAACTATCAGTTATGACTGACAGTGAAAGAAAAGTTTTCCAGCATGAAGACAACTTGAAGGCTCAAATGTCTACCAAAGCAGGCTTCCGAAAATACTAGAAAAGATACTCAACCTTGAGGAAAATAACGAGCATATCCAGGAACAAAGAAGGGAAGTATAATACTTGTTTTTATTTTATTTTTTATCAATTCTTCCACTCATATAAAGTTAATAAGTACCCCATTCCCCCTTCCCCCCTATCCTCCCTGGATCCCCTTGCTCTTTCCCCCTTACCTCTTCCTTTCCACTCCCCTCCCTTTCTCCCAGTATTCTCCTTACCCTCCCATTCCTCATTTCTCAGGGAAGTATAATATTTCTTAAACCTACAAGCCAAATAATATACTTAGAAAGCCATCAAACACAAAAAGAATTAATAGTAATTTCTCCATTGTAATACTAAATGTCAATGGAATTAACTTTCCAATCAAATACACAAATTACAAACATAAATTAGAAATCACAACACATCCATCTGCTGTCTTCAGGAAACAAATCTCACAACAAAAGACAGGCACATTCTAAAAGGCTGGTCAAAAATTCTTTAAGCTAATGGAACAAAGAAGCAGGCAGGAGTAGCAATTATGCTATCTGACAAAATGTATATCAAACAAAGAAAATCAGTAGAGACACAGATGGACACTACATTTTAGTCATAGGTACAATTCACCAGGAAGACTTCACAATACTGAACATATATCCACCTAATAAGGGCTCCTCCATAGTCATTAAGCAAATGCTACAATGTCTAAAGCAAGAAATCAACTCCAAAATGATAATACAGTGGGATTTCAATACTGCCCTCTCAACATGGGATAGATCAACAGGCCAAAAACTTAAAAGAGACACCTTGGAAATTAATCAACCCTTATAGAAAAGGATCTGACAGATCTCCATCGAACTTTCTTTTTTTTATTAATACATTTTTATTATTATTTCAGCTCATACAAACTTGATAGGTACACCAGTTCCCTCCCTCCCTCCGCCTCCCCCTGTACCCCCTGCTCCCCCTCTTCACTCCCCTTTCTGATCCCCCAGTGACTCCCGCCCCAATTCCCAGAGAGTCCTTTCTTGTGCATGCCTGATTTTCGTCTGGGCCCTCCTCTCCGATGACGTACAAGGACCCAGTGGCCTTTCCCTGAACCCTTTCTGTGTTCCCCTTATGTATAGGAACACTGCTGTGGCTGCCAATCCCTTGCCTCCAAGGATCTTGTACCTTTAGCAGATGCTAGACTTTGTGGGGTCAATAGTGTGTTGGACAATGCGCAGGGCATGTAAAGTCCAATTATGAATGCTTCAGCCCTAACTTGTATGGAGTATCTTACATATCATTGCTCCTCCCATCCTTTTGCTCTTACACTCTTACCGCCTCCTCTTCCGCAAATTTCCCTGAGCTTCAGGATGGGGAGATATTAAGCTGGCCTAGTTCTAGGTGATTGATATAGAGTCTCTGAAGTTCTGGATTGTGGTTTGTTGGTTTTCTTTTGCAGTTTTGCTGCTCCTGCAATGCCCTTCACTCCATCCTGGTGGGCATTGTATGTTACCCCCTGGCCAGAGACAAAAAGCTGTTAAACTAGAGTCTTGTGATAAAAGCACATTCAAAGGTAGATGTAATAAAAGTGGGAAACCACAATGAGGGAGGGGTCTATCACCAATTTGCACAACGGTTAATTTTTATCTGCCAGACTATATGCCCTCCTCTTCTGGTGAGATCATACCCCTCAGTAGTCAATGATCAGGAACAAAAGTCTGTGAACTTAATCAGATGTCTCATTACTTATTTGAGTCCTTGATGGAGGCCTATTTTCTCTGCTGTAACATGGTCACTTCTCTCCTTGTTTCCGGTGTGGCCCTCCTACCCCATCCCTCCTGTTCATAATCCTTGCAATTACTGTCTCTAGGTGGGCTGGGTGAGTTTGGTACTAGGAGCCACCTATTAGGGAGTACATACAGCGCTTAATGTTCTGGGTTTGTGATACTTCACTTAATATAACTGTTTCTAATGACATCCATTTCCCAGCAAATTCCAGTAATTCATCATTTCTGATGGCTGAGTAGTACTCCATTGTATAGATGTACCACAGTTTCCCTATCCACTCGTCAACTGTTGGACATTTGGGTTGATTCCATGACTTTGCTACTGTAAACAGTGCTGCTATGAACATGTGCTATCGAGGTGAACCTCTGCTATATGGGAGCTTATTCCCTAAAGTGGAATAGCAGGGTCATATGGCATTTCAATCTTTAATTTCTTTAAGAATCTCCAGACGGCTCTCCAGAGTGGCTGTATGAGCTTGCATTCCCACCAGCAATGTAGGAGAGTTCCCCTTTCTCCCCATGCTCTCCAGCATTTGTTGCTGTTTGTATTGTGGATTTTTGCCATCCTGACCAGGGTGAGATGATATATCAGGGAAGTTTTGATTTGCATTTCCCTGATGGCTCAGGAAGTGGAGCATTTTTTAAGATATTTGTTAGACATTTTAATTTCTTCCCTTGTAAAGTTTCTTTTAAGTTCCAGGGCCCAATTTTAATTGGGCCATTGGTTTTCTTGGTGTTTAGTTCTCTAAGTTCTTTTTGCACTCTGGACAGCAAAGTTCTATCAGATGTGTGGTTAGTGAAGATTTTCTACCATTCTGTAGGTTGCCTTTGAGCTCGTGTTACAATCTCTTTATCTGAACAGAAGCTCTTTAATTTCACTAGATCCCAACTGTTGAGAGTTGGTAGCAGTGACTGTGCCATTGGATGTCTTTTTAGGAACTGTTGGCCTAGCCCAATCAGCTCGAGGGAGTTCCCTATCCTTTCAACTATGGTTTTTATGGTCGCTGGCCTTATATCTAGGTCCTTGATCCATTTGGAATTAAGTCTTGTACATGGTGACAAGTACGGGTCCAGCTTTAATCTTCTGCATGTAGAGATCCAGTTTTGCCAGCACCATTTGTTGAAGATGCAGTTCTTTTTCCATTGGATTTTTTGGGCCCCTTTGTCAAAGACCAAATGGCTGTAATTTTGTGGGGTTATATCTGGGTCTTCAATCCTTATCCATTGCTCTGTGTGTCTATTTTGGAGCCAGTACCAGGCTGTATTTATAACTATGGATTTGTAGTACAGATTTAGGTTTGGTATGGTAATACCTCCAGCAGTGTTTTTGTTACTCAGGATTGTCTTTGTAATCCTGGGTCTTTTGTGCCTCCATATGAACTTTGAGATTGTTTGGTCAACTTCTTTGAAGAATTGCTTTGGGATTTTGATTGGTATAGCATTGAATCTGTATATTGCCTTTGGTAGGATGGTCATTTTTACGATGTTGATTCTGCCAATCCAGGAAAAAGGGAGGTCTTTCCACCTTCTGGTGTCTTCTGCTATTTCTTTCTGTAGGGTTTTAAAGTTTTCGTTGTAAAGGTCTTTTACCTCCTTTGTTAGGTTTATACCAAGGTATTTCATTTTTTTAGGGGCTATAGTAAATGGGACTGTTTCTCTCAAGGCTTTTTCACTTCTTTCATTTTGGGCATATAGGAAGGCCTCTGATTTTTGCACATATATTTTGTATCCTGCCACCCTGCTGAACTTCTCAATTAGTTCCAGAAGCTTCCTGGTACAGTTTTTGGGGTCACTCAAGTATAAGATCATGTCATCTGCAAATAGGGATAGCTTGACTTCTTCCTTGCCTATTTCAATCCTTCTTATGTCCCTTTCTTGTCTTATGGCTTCAGCTAAGACTTCAAGTACAATATTGAATAAAAGTGGTGAGAATGGAAAGCCTTGTCTAGTTCCTGATCAAAGTGGGAATGCTTCCAATTGTTCCCCATTGAGCATAATCCTTGCTTTGGGTTTGTTGTATACAGCTTTTATTATATTGATAAAGGTTCCTTCCATTCCTACTGTCTCTAGCGTTTTGATCATAAAAGGCTATTGGATCTTGTCAAAAGCTTTTTCTGCATCTATTGAGAGTATCATGTGGTCTTGGAGTTTGGACTGGTGTACATGATGAATTACATTTTTTGATTTGGGTATGTTGAACCAACCTTGTGTGCCGGGGATGAAGCCTACTTGGTCCCAGTGAATGACCTTTTTAATATGTTTTTGAATCCGATTTGCTAAGACTTTGTTGAGAATCTTTGCGTCTGTTCTCATCAGAGAGATCGGCCTATAGTTTTCTTTTTTAAGTGAATCTTTATTAGGTTTTGTGATTAAGACGATATTAGCTTCATAGAAGGAATTTGGTAGTGTTCCCTCCTTTGCTATTTGATGGAACAGTTTAAGGAGTATTGGTGTTATTAACTCCTTAAATGTCTGGTAGAACTCTGTGCTGAATTCATCTGGTCCAGGACATTTTTTGGTGGGAAGATTTGAGATAACTTCTTCAATTTCCTTATATGTTATAGGACTATTTAAATAATTCACAACTTCCTGATTCAATTTAGGTAAGTTGTGTTTACTTAGAAATTCATCCATCTCTTTTGTGTTGTCAAACTTCAAAGAGTATACGTTTTTGAAATATGATGTTATAATTCTCTGGATTTCTTGGGTATCAGTAGTGATAACTCCATGTTCATTTCTGATTTTGTTAATTTGGGTTTTCTCTCTCCTGCTCTTGGTTAATTTAGCTAGGGGTGTATCAATCTTATTGATTTTTTCAAAGAACCAGCTTTTTGACTGGTTGATTTTTTTCTATCGTTTTCTTAATCTCGATTTCAGATATTTCTCCCCTTATTTTGCTAATCTCCTCTCTTCTACTACTTTTGGGATCGGATTGCTCTAGTTTCTCTAAAGCTTTAAGCTGCATTGTTAAGTTGTTTATTTCTGATGTTTCCATTTTTTTGATGTAGGCATTAAGAGCTATCAACTTACCTCTTAGAACAGCTTTTATTGTGTCCCAGAGATTTTGGTAAGTTGTATTTTCATTATCATTTACTTTCAGGAAATCTTGAATTTCCTTTTTGATTTCTTCCTGAATCCAGTTCTCATTCAGCATCATATTGTTAAGTTTCCAGGAGTTAGTGTATTTTCTCTTGTTTGTTGTGTTGTGGATGTCCCGCTTTAGGCCATGGTGGTCTGACAGGGCACAGGTTAGAATTTCAACTTTTTTGTACATGTGTAGATTCGTTTTGTGGCCCAGTATGTGATCTATTTTGGAAAAAGTTCCGCGTGCTGCTAAGAAAAATGTGTATTCCTTGGTGCGTGGGTGTGAAGTTCAATAGAGATCTGTACGGTCCATTTCTTTAAGGGTTTGATTAAGGTCAAAGTGTCTCTGTTAAGCTTTTGACCTGTTGATTTATCCCATGTTGAGAGGGCGGTGTTGAAGTACCCAAGAATTATCGTTTGGGGGTTGATTTCTTGCTTTAGATGCTGTAGGGTTTTCTTAATGAATGTGGACGGGCCTGTATTGGGTGCATATATGTTCAGTATTGTGAAGTCTTCCTGGTATTTGTACCTGTGACTAAAATGTAGTATCCATCCGTGTCTCTTATAATTTTCTTTGGTTTGAAGTCCACTTTGTCTGATAGCATAATGGCTACCCCTGCCTGTTTTCTGCTTCCATTAGCTTGTAGAATTGTTGACCAGCCTTTTATTTTTAGAGCGTCCCTATCTTTTGTGTTGAGATGGGTTTCCTACAGGCAGCAGATTGATGGATTGTGATTTTTAATCCAAGTTTGTAATCTGTGTCTCTTGATCGGTGAGTTAATTCTATTAACATTTAGTGTTATAATGGGGAAACTATTTTTAATTCCAGACATTTATTATGTTTAGTAGTTTTTATCAGTATATTGCTTCGCTTTTAATGGTGTTATACTTGCCTTCTGCTCTCCTGGATATGCCTTTTTTTTCTTCACGCTTGAGTATCATTTCTAGCATTTTTTTGAATTCCTGGTTTGTTGGACATGTATCCCTTCAAGTTGTCTTTGTGCTGGAAGATTTTTCTTTCTCCCTTGATCATGACTGATAGTTTTGCAGGGTAAATCAGCCTGGGTTGACATTTTTGTTCATTCAATACTTGAAGTATGTCTCTCCAAGCTCTTCTTGCTTTTACTGTTTCGACTGGGAAGTCATTTGTTATTTTAATAGGTTTACCTTTAAAGGTGACTTGTTTTTTCTCCCTTGAATCTCTCAGCACTAGTTCTTTATCTTGAATGTGGAGTGTTTTGACTCTTATTTGCCGTGGTGAGCTTCTGTTTTGGTCATATCTGTGTGGGGTACGTAATGCCTCTTGTATATGGATGGGCCTGTCTTTTTATAGATGAGGAAAGTTTTCCGTGATGATCGTTTGAAAAATTTCCTCAGGGGTGGTATTTTGAGATTCTTGCTCTGGTATTCCATGAATACGCATGTTATTCTTCTTCAGGGTGTCCCATATCTCCTGCATATTTCTCTCAAGCATCTTTTTGGCTTTAACAATCTCTTCCATTGAGCTGGTTAATACTCCCACTTTATCTTCAAGATCTGAAATTCTGTTTTCTGCTTCGTTAGTTCTACTGATAAGACTCTCTGTGGAGTTCTGGGTTGAAGATAATTTGTCTTTTAGCTCAGTTTTAAACTCTGCTTGAGTCTGCTTTAACTGCTCTATGCCAGTTTTTGATTCTTGCACTGTTTTTCTCAACTCTTCCATGTGTCTGTTGTGTTCCTCCTCAAAGCAATTGATTCGATTATTTAATTCCTCCCTGATTTTCTCTTTCATAGTATTGAACATGGTAATGATCATATTTTGAAGGTCGTTATCCTGGTTCAGGCTTTCTTGGCCTTTTTCCGCGGGTTTGTTCTGATTGGAGTCTAACATTACCTGGGTAGTGGCGCAGTGAGGCCGGCTGGACCACGCGCACGTCCCTGGTGGTGGAGTGGAGGGGAAGGGGGGATGGGGCATCGGTGGGGTGCTAATTAAACCTGGGGCACCCGAGGGTGGGCCGGGCGCAGAGGGGGTGCCCTCTCCTCCTCCCAAGCCCTGCGCGTGCGGCTCCGGCTGGATGGTGGGAGGAGCTGGCTCCACTTGGACGGCCTCGGGCTCTGGGGTCGGGCGGGGACGGAGCTTATCTGGGTCATGGCGCGGTGAGGCCCGGCTGGACCGGGCACGCGCGCGTCCCGGGCAGCAGAGTGCAGGGGAAGGTCCATTGAACTTTCTATCCACACACCAAAGAATACACATTTTTCTCAGCAGCACATGGAACTTTCTCCAAAATAGACAGCATGTTGGGCCACAAAACAAATTTCCACATATATAGGAAAGTTGGAATTTTAGCCTGTACCCCATCAGACCACCATGGTCTAAATGGAAACATCAGAAATAAATAACAATGCACCTTAAAGCTTTAGAGACACTAGAGCAATCCAATCCGAAAAGCAGTAGAAGAGAGGAGATTAGCAAAATCAGGGGAGAAATATGTGAAATTCACATAAAGAAAACAATACAAAGAATCATTCAGCCAAAAAGCTGGTTTTAGAAAAAAATCATTAAGATTGATACACTTCTTGCTAAATTAACCAAAATAAAAAGAGAGAGAGAAACCCCAAATTAACAAAATTAGAAATGAAAATGGAGTTAGCACAACTGATATGCAAGAAATGCAGAGAATTATCAGGTTATATTTCAAGCACATATACTTGTTGAAATTTGATAACACAAAAGAAATGGAAGAATTGCTCAGTAAGCACACTTTACCTAAATTGAACTATGGAGTTTTGAATTATTTAAATAGTCCTATAATGCATGAAGAAATCAATGACGTAATCTTGAATGATCCCACCAAAAAATGTCCTAAACCAGATGGATTCAGCACAGAATTCTACCAGACTTTTCAGGAACAGCTAACACCAATACTCCTTAAAATGTTCCATTAAAGTGTGAAGGAAGGAACACTGCCAAATCCTTTCTATAAAGCTAATACCATACTAATCCTGTAAAGACACACTTAAAAAAGAAATGTATAGGCCTACCTCTTGGATGGACACAGATGCAAAGATTCTCAACAAAATCTTAGCAATTCAGATTCAAAAATATATCAAAAAGATCATTCACTGTGATCCAGTCTCTTTTAATCCAGGCACATAAGGTTGGTTCAACATATGCAAATCAATTAATGTAATTCATCATATAAACCAATTCACAGTCCAAGATCACATGATACTCTGCATAGATGCAGAAAAAGCTTTTGACATCATCTAACATCCTTTTATGATCAAACCCCTACACACAGTTGGAATGGAAGGAACATTCATCAATATAATAAAAGTTGTATTAGGCAGCAAGGATTACACTCAATGGGGAAAAACTTAAAGCATTCCTGCTTTGATCAGGAACAGACAACACAATCCACTCTCACTACTCTATTCAATATTGTACTTGAAATTTCAGCTGACTGTAAGAGAGGGAGATAAAATTGGCAAGAAAGAAGTCAAGTTATCTCTATTCACAGATATCATGATCATATACCTGAGTGATCCTAAATACTCCAGCATGAAACTCCTGGAACTAATACAGAAGTTCAGCAAGGTCACAGTTTACAAAACAAGTGTACAAAAATCAGTGGCCTTACTATACGCCAAGGATGAAAGTAGTGAAAAAGCCCTAAGAGAAACAATCCCATTTACAATAGCCCCTAAAAAATGAAATACCTTGTTATAAACCTAACCAAGGAAGTGAAAGACCTTTACAATGAAAACTTTAAAATCCTAAAGAAAGAAATTACATGGGAATTCATCCATTTATTTTGTGTTGTCAGATTTCAGAGTATAAATTTTTGAAATAGGATATTATAATTCTCTGAATTTCTTTGGTATTGGTAGTGATAACTCCATTTTCATTGCTAATTTTGTTAACATGGGTTTTGTCTCTCTTGCTTTTGGTTAATTTAGCTAGGGGTGTATCAATCTTACTGACTTTTTCAATGAAACAGCCTTTTGACTGGTTGATTCTCTGTATCATTTTCCTTATCTCAATTTTGGATATTTCTCCACTGATTTCTCCTCTCTTCTACTGGTTTTGCATCAGATTGCTTTAGTGTTTCTAAGGTATTAAGCTCCATTGTTATTTATTTGTGATGTTTATATTTTTTGATGTAGGCATTAAGAGCTATGAACTTATCTCAGGTTAGCTTTCATTGTGTCCCAAAGATTTTGATAAGTTGTATTTTCATTATCGTTCGCTTCCAGGATATCTTGAATTTCCTTTATAATTTCTTCCTGAATCCAATTCTCATTCTACATCATAGTGTTTAGTTTCCAGGACTTAGTGCATTTTCTGTTGTTGTGTTGCAGATGTCAAGCTTTAGACCATGGTGGTCTGAGAGTGTACAGGCTAAACTTTCAATTTTCTTGTATATGTGGAGATGCTTTTTGTGGCCCAATATGTGGTCTATTTTGGAGAAAGTTCCATGTGCTGTTAAGAAAAATGCGTATTCCTTGTTGTGTGGATGAAAAGTTCGATAGAGACTGTAAGGTCCATTTCAGTATGAGTTTGATTAAGTTCTAATGTGTCTCTGTTAAGTTTTTGACCCATTGATCTATCCCATGTTCAGAGGGCGGTGTTGACATCCACAAAAATTATCGGATGGGAGTTGATTTCTCACTTTAGAACCTGTAGGGTTTGCTTAATGAATGTGGAGGAGTTCATAATAGGTGCATATATGTTCAGTATTGCGAAATCTTTCTGGTGACTTGTACCTGTGAATAAAATGTAGTATCCTTCTGTGTCTCTTATAATTTTCTTTGGTTTGAAGTCCACTTTGTCTGATAGCATAATAACTACCTTTGCCTGTTTCCTGGTTCCATTAGCTTGCAGAATTTTGTACAAGCCTTTAATTTTAGGATGTGCCTATCTTTTATGGTGAGATGAGTTTCCGGAAGATGGCAGATTGATGGGTTATGATTTTTAGTTCAAGTTTGTAATCTGTGTCTTTTGATTGGTGAGTTAATTCCATTGTCATTTAGTGTTATAATGGAGAAATTACTTGTAATTCTGGACACTTTTTAGGTTTAGTGGCTTGCATAAGTGTGGCTTTAGGTTTTGGTGGTATTATATTTCCCTTCTGTCCTCCTGGATATGATTGTTCTATTCTTCAAGGTTGAGTATCTTTTCTAGCATTTTTTGAGGGCCTGGTTTGGTAGACATGTAAGCCTACAAGATGTCATTATGCTGGAAAACTTTTCCTTCCCCTTTAAACATGACTGATAATTTTGCCAGTTATATCAGCCTGGGTTGACATATTTGGTCATTCAATACTTTAAAAATGTCTCTCCAATCTCTTCTTGCTCTTACTGTTTCTGTTGAGAAGTCATTTGTTATTTTAGTAGGTTTATCTTCAAGAGTGCCTTTTTTTTTCCATTGAAGCTCTCAGAACCTTTTATTTGTCTTTAATTAGGAGTGCTTGGACTATTATTTGCCATGCTCTGTTTCTATTTTGGTCTTATTTGTTTGGGTGCAGAAGGCCTTTTGTATTTGGATGTGCCTCATATTGTTTAGATGAGGGAATTTTTCATTTATGATAATTTGAAAAATTTCCTCAAGTGTGGTATTTTCGGATTCTTGCTCTGGTATTCCATGAATGCGCATGTTAGACTTCTTCAGGGTGTCCCATAACTCTTGAATTTTCCACTCAAATATCTTTTTGGCTTCAACAACCTCTTCCATTGAGCTGGTTAGTGCTTCCACTTTGTCTTCAAGATCTGAAATTCTATATTCTGCTTCGTTATTTCTGTGGATAAGACTCTCTGTTGACTTCTCGGTTGAAGATAACTTGTCTTTAGTCACTTTTAAACTCTGCTTGAGACTATTTTAATTGTTCTATGTCTATTTTTGTGTCTTCAACTGTTTTTCTCAACTCCTCCAAGTGTCTGTTATGTTCCTGTTCAAAGTGGTTGATGTGGTTATTTAACTCCTCCTGGATGTCCTCTTTCATAGTATTGATCATGATAATGATCATGCTTGAAAGTTGATTTCTTGGGTCTGGCTTTCTTCACTATTTTCTGTGAATTTGTTCTGGTTGGAATTTATCATTATGGGGTTAATTCTTTTGGTGGGAGATTTGTTTTCTTGGTTTTTGTTTGTCATGGATCTGTACTTTGACTTGGGCATTGTTGTTTTTTCTCTAAGACCTTTCAGTTTCTGTGTTTTTGACTGACCTGTATTAGGTGGTGTTACTACTCTTGTGCAGTTATTATAGTGTTTGCCTTGGAGTTGGATACTCTTGTCTGTTGTAATTGTTATTTCCTAGATGATGCTATTAGACTGGTAATACATCAATTATGTCAGGTTTAGTAGACAGGGAGTGAATATTATAATGGTAGTGTACTTTTATGATTTAGTTCCTTGGTGATATGGGAGGGTGAGTGGTATATTTTCTGAAGTTATATATGTTTTAGGGGTAGCTATATGGGGAAATTAATGATTCAATTTGATTAATAATTGAAGGGCATTGCAGGAGCAGCAAAACTGCAAAAGAAAATCAACAAACCACAATCCAGAACTTCAGAGACTCTATATCAACCACCTAGAACTAGGACAGCTTAGTCTCTCCCCATCTTGAAGCTCAGGGAAATTTGCGGAAGAGGGGTCAGTAAGAGTGTAAGAGCAAAAGGATGGGATGGGAGGAGCAATGATATGTAAGATACTCCATACTAGTTAGGGCTGAAGCAATCATAATTGGACTTTACATGCCCTGCACATTGTCCAAAACACTGTTGACCTCACAAAGTCTAGCATCTGCTAAAGGCACCAAGATCCTTGGAGGCAAAGGATTGGCAGCCACAGTAGTGTTCCTATACATAAGGGGAACATGGGAAAGGGTTCAGGGAAAGGTCACTGGGTCCTTGTATGTCATCGGAGAGGAGGGCCCAGAGGAAAATCAGACATGCACAAGAAAGGACTCTCTGGGAATTGGGACGGGAAGCACTGGGGGATGGGGAGGGAGAGGGGTGGGGAGGGGGAGCACAGGTACGGGGGGAGGAGGAGGGAGGGAAGGAACTGGTGTACCTAATAAGTTTATATTAGCTGAAATAAAAAAAAAGAAAAAAAATAATTGAATGGAGCAGGATGGTTAAAAGGGGTTTACTTATCTTTGGGTTGGATGCGCATAATCTCTCCCATTTGATTGGATGATTTTAGAGAACTTCAGATGAATGGCCTTTGTCCCCTAGAGTTTTGCTTGGGTTTTCTTTGGACTCTCTTGAATTCTGAGGAGTGATGTGTCTTCCATGGACTGCAAGGGTCAGGGGTGGGTGGAAAGGGCAGAAGGGCTGATGGAAATGACAGCGCACTTCACTGAGACTTGGAATGTGGCCTAGTGGCCCACCAAAGCCTGGGGCACCCTGGGTGCTGCTCATGCTGGGTGGTGGGAGGAGCTGAGATGAGTGGGTGACCTGGGGGCTTGTGGTATGAGAAGCAGTATGTCCTCCCTGGACCATGAGCATCCCTGGCAGGCTAATAGGCAGAAGCCAGACTGGTGATTTTTTTAAAAAGTTAAAGATTGAAATGCCATATGAACCTGCTATTCTACTTCTGGGAATAATTCCCCAGAAAGCGAAAAATTCGTCTCAACTGCACAAGCATGACCATGTTTGTAGCAGCACTATTTACAATAGCAATGTCAAAGGAACAAAAGAAATTCCCAACAGTTCATGAGTGGATAAGGAAAATGAGGTACATTTATATAATGCAATACTACCTAGCCATCAAAAATGATGAATTAATGAATATCCCGGGAGGTGGATTGAATTAGAAAAAATTATATTGAGCCTTTCCCCACCGGCCCAGGATGCTTGCAGACCAGCCCAGACACACAACCTAGGTAAGCCCCCCCAACACAGGCAGCACACTGTACCCAGGTCCTCCCACCAGCCAGCCTGAGGAGGAGCTCCGCCTGGCCTGGGAGGACCCCTGGGCCAAACCCCAGCTTCCCAGGTTAAATAGTACCCCGCCACCACCACCTCCTCCTTTCCCCACCCGCCCAGGACAAGCACAGTCCAGCCGGTACTCATAGCGACCTAGCTAAGCTTCCCCCGCCCACCCCAAACCCAGGCAGCACACTGGTCCCAGCTCCTTCCACCAGACAGCTGGAGCAGGAGCTGCTCCAGGCCAAATAATTCAGTTCAGTGAAAAATGCATAGAAATTGAAAGAACATCTTAAGAGTTAAAAGGACAATGCCAAAGTCAAAATGCAAATCCATGAGAAACAAAACCCAAGAAAACAAATCTCCCACTGAAGGAATTAATCCCATAATGATAGACTCCACCTAGAACAAACCCATGGAAAATAGCCAAGGAAGCCTGACTCAGGATAATGACTTTAAAAACACGATCATTACCATGTTTCAATACTATGAAAGAGGAAATCCAGGAGGAATTAAATAACTGCATCAATCACTTTGAAGAGGAACACAACAGACACTTGGAGGAGTTGAGAAAAACAGTTCAAGAAACAAAAAGAGGCATGTCGAACACTTAAAACAGACCAGAACAACAGAGATCTACCATCAAACTACGAGCGGGCTGAGAGTGGCTCAGGGGTAGCCTCCGCTTTGCGGGGAAGTCCTGATTCGATCCCAGATCCCGTATAGACGCAGAAGCGGGCGGCTGGCTTCTGGTTCGGTAGGCGGAGCTGGAATCCCGGGGCAGAAGAGTGGAGGCGTGTTCGAATTCGCCGTGGTTTACCCCACAGCACACAACAGCACAACGCGCAACTAACAACGCACATCACAGTTGATAAATATAATAAAAAAAAGAACTAATGAAGCAAAAATAGAAGTTCAGACCGTGAGACAAAGTGGGAGATATTACCAGCTCAATGGAAGAGGTTGTTAAAGCCAAAAAGATATCTCACAGAATATTCAAGAGATATGGGACACCCTGAAGAAGCCTAACATGTACATTCATGGAATACCAGAAAAAGAATCCCAAAATACCACACCTGAGGAAATGTTTCAAACTATTATCAAGGAAAACTTTCTTCATCTAAAAAAAAGAGGCCCATCCATATACAATGGGCATTCGGCACCCCAAACATATATGACCAAAACAGAAACTCGCCACAGCAAATAACAGTTAAATCATTCCACGTTCAATATAAAAAATGGTACTGAGAGTTTCAAGAGAAAAAAACAAGTTACTTTTAAAGGTAAACCTATTAAAATAACAAATGATTTCTCAATGGAAACAGTAAAAGCAAGAAGAGCTTGGACAGATGTACTTCAAGTATTGAATGAGCAAAAATGTCACCCCAGGCTGATATACCCCGCAAAACTATCTGTCATGATCAAGGGAGAAAGAAAAATTTTCCAGGACAAAGACAACTTGAAGAGATACATGTCCACCAAACCAAGTCTTCAAAAAATGCTAGAAATGATACTCAAGCTTGAAGAAAAAAACAGGCATATCAGGGAGAAGAGAAGGGAAGTATAATACCACCAAAACCTAAAAGTGAAACAATACACTTCCAAAAACTAATAAACATCATAAATGTCTAGAATTAAAAATAGTTTTTCCATTATAACATTAAATGTTAATGGAATTAACTCACTGATCAAGAGACACAGGTTACAAACTGTGAGTAAAAATCAATCCATCAATATGCTGCCTGCAGGACACCCATCTCACCACAAAAGATAGACACATCCTAAAAATGAAAGGCAAGCTAATGGAACCAGGAAACAGGCAGGGGTAGCCATTATGCTATGGGACAAAGTGGACTTCAAACCAAAAAAAATCATAAGAGACAGAGATGGATACTACATTTTAGTCACAGGTACAATTCACCAGGAAGACTTCACAACACTGAACATATATGCACCCAACACGGTCCCCCTACATTAATTAAGCACACCCTACAAAGTCTAAAGTGAGAAATCAATCCCAAAACGATAATTCTTGCAGATTTCAACACCACCCTCTCAACATGGGATAGATCAACAGGTAAAAATCTTAACAGAGACACTTTGGAGCTTAACCAAACCCTTACTGAAATGGACCTTATAGATCTCTATCCATGCACCAAAGAATACAGTTTTCTCAGAAGCACACGGAACTTTCTCCAAAGTAGATCACATATTGGGCCACAAAATGAATCTCCACGGACACAGGAAGGTTGAAATTCTAGCCTGTACCTTATCAGACCACCACGGCCTAAGGTTGACCTCCACAACATAACAAGCAACAGAAAATACACTACCTCCTGAAAACTTAACACTATGATGTTGAATGAGAATTGGATTCAGGAAGAAATTACAAAGGAAATTCAAGATATCCTGAAAGTGAATGATAATGAAAATACAACTTACCAAAATCTCTGGGACACAATGAAAGCTGTCCTAAGAGGTAAGTTCATAGCTCTTAATGCCTACATCAAAAAAATGGAAACATCAGAAATAAACAACTTAACAATGCAGCTTAAAGCTTTAGAGAAACTAGAGCAATCTGATCCCAAAAATAGTAGAAGAGAGGAGATTAGCAAAATAAGGGGAGAAATATCTGAAATCGAGATTAGGAAAATGATAGAGAAAATCAACCAGTCAAAAAGCTGGTTCTTTGAAAAAATCAATAAGATTGATACACCCCTAGCTAAATTAACCAAAAGCAAGAGAGAGAAAGCCCAAATTAACAAAATTAGAAATGAAAATGGAGTTATCTCTACTGATACTCAAGAAATCCAGAGAATTATGACATCATATTTCAAAAACTTATACTCTGTGAAATTTGACAACACAAAGAGATGGATGAATTCCTAAGTAAACACAACTTACCTAAATTGAATCAGGAAGTTGTGAATTATTTAAATAGTCCTATAACATATGAGGAAATTGAAGAAGTTATCTCAAATCTTCACACCAAAAAATGTCCTGGACCAGATGGATTCAGCACAGAGTTCTACCAGACATTTAAGGAGTTAATAACACCAATACTCCTTAAACTGTTCCATCAAATAGCAAAGGAAGGAACATTACCAAATTCCTTCTAGGAAGCCAATATTGTTTTAATCCCAAAACCTAATAAAGAATCACTTAAAAAAAAAAAACTATAGGCCAATCTCTCTGATGAACACAGATGCAAAGATTCTCAACAAAGTCTTACCAAATCAGATTCAAAAACATATCAAAAAGATCATTCACTGGGATCAAGTAGGCTTTATCCCCAGCAAACAAGGTTGGTTCAACATATGCAAATGAATAAATATGATTCATCATATAAACCAGTCCATAGGCCAAGACCACATGATACTCTCAATAGATGCAGAAAAAGCTTTTGACGAGATCCAACAGCCTTTTATGATCAAAACGATAGAGAAAGTAGGAATGGAAGGAACCTTTATCAATATAATAAAAACTGTACACAACAAGCCAACAGCAAGGATTATACTCAACGGGGAAAAACTGGAAGCATTCCCACTTCGACCAGGAACTAGACAAGGATGTCCACTCTCACCACTTCTATTCAATATAGTTCCTAAACAGACATCCAATGGCACAGTCACTGCTACCAACTCTCAACAGTTAGGATCTTATGAAATTAAGGAGCTTCTGTTCAGATAAAGAGATTGTAACATCAGCTCAAAGGCAACCCACAGATGGGAGAAAATCTTCACTAACCACATATCTGATAGTGCTCTATTATCCAGAGTGCAAAAAGAACTTAGAAAACTAAGCACACAAGAAACTAATGGGCCAATTAAAAAATGGGCCTTGCAACATAAAAGAAACTTTACCAGGGATGAAATTAAAATGTCCAACAAATATCTTAAAAAATGCTCCACTTCCTTAGCCATCAAGGAAATGCAAATCAAAATTTCCCTGAGATATCATCTCACCCTGGTCAGGATGGCAAATATCCACAATACAAACAACACCAAATGCTGGAGAGGATGTGGAGACAGGGGAACTCTCCTACATTGCTGGTGGGAATGCAGGCTCATACAACCACTCTGATCAGCCGTCTGGAGATTCTTAAAGAAATTAAAGATTGAAATGCCATATGACCCTGCTATTCTACTTTTGGGAAGAACCTCACATACAGCAAAAATTCACCTCGATAGCACAAGCACAACCATGTTCATAGCAGCACTGTTTACAATAGCAAAGTCATGGAATCAACCCAAATGTCCAACTGTTGACGAGGGGATAAGGAACATGTGTTACTGCTATACAATGGAGTACTACTCAGCCATCAAAAATGATGAATTACTGAAATTTGCCAGGAAATAGATGTTATTAGAAACAATTATATTAAGTGAAGTATCCCAGACCCAGAAAATTAAGCACCGTATGTACTCCCTAATAGGTGGCTCCTAGTACCAAACCCACCCAGCCCACCTAGAGACTCTCAAGGATAAATCTCTGTAATATCTACAGTAATTGCAAGGATTATGAACAGGAGGGATGGGTTAGGAGGGCCACACCAGAAACAAGGAGAGAGGAGACCATGTTACAGCAGAGAAAATAAGCCTCCATCAAGGACTGCAACATCTGGTTAAGTTCACAGGCTTTCGTTCCTGATCATTTGCATCTGAGGGAGTATGACCTCACCAGAAGGGGAGGTCAAATAGTCTGGCAGATAAAAAGTAACCATTTTGCAATTGGGTGATTAACCCCTCCCTCACTGTGGTTTCCTACTTTTATTACATCTACCTTTGAATATACTCCTACAACAAAACTCTAGTTTAATAGTTTTTTATCTCTGGACAGGGGGTGACATCCAAAACCCATCTGGATGGAGTGAAGGGCATTTAAGGAGCAGCAAAACTGCAAAAGAAAATCAATAAACTATAATCCAGAACTTCAGAGACTCTATATCAACCACCTGGAACTAGTCCAGCCTAATGTCTTCCCATCCTGAAGCTCAGGGACATTTGCAGAAGAGGGGTGGTAAGATTGTAAAAGCACAAGGATGGGAAGTACAATGATATGCAAGATTCTCCACACAAATTAGGGCTGAAGCAATCATAATTGGATTTTGAATGCCCTGTGCAATGTCCAACACATTGTTGACCCCACAAAGTCTAGCATTTGCTAAAATCACCAAGATCCTTGGAGGCAAGGGATTGACAGCCACAGTAATGTTCCTATGCTTAAGGGGATCACAAGAAATGGTTCAGGGAAATGCCACTGGGTCCTTGTACTTCATCGGAGAGGAGGGCCCAGAGGAGAGTCTGGCATGCACATTAAAGGATTCTCTGGGGATTGGGGGGGAGGCACTGCGGGATGGGGAGGGAAGGGTGAGGATAGGGGGAGTAGGGGGTTCGGGGTGAGGAGGGGAGAGGGAAAAAACCAGTGTACCTATTAAGTTTGTATGAGTGGATATAATAATAATAATAATAATAATAATAAAGAATTATGTGCTACAATAAGTTTCAAAGTCATTTAATCTACAGTGTTTGCCTAGAAGTTTAAATGACAATAGAATGAATATGAAGACAGCATTAATTGCAAAGAATCACTTCAGTGCCAAATGCAGAAAATAAGTGATTTGACTCCCTAAACTGGATGTCCTCATGTCTCTCTATCCCAATGCTCTGGGAAACTGTGAAAGAGAAGGTGGTAGAAATGTCATGGATGCAAGATAGGGAGAAGTAGTGTTAATTAGTATCTCCTGGACATGACAGGGCTACTGCACAAGTGAACACACTGTACTGTATCTTCTTCCACAATATATGCACCAGAGTTCGCCTGCATGCATTTTATCATGGAAGAGGGAAGTCCTTGTGAGTTCAGAGACTTTGAAAGGTTAATGCAATATTAGGGGAATGAGAGCTGTTTACCTCAATGGCATATCCACTGATATATCATCAATGCTTCAGCAAGTCCTTAGGCAAATAAGAAGATATACAACGCAAGTGAAACTCAGTGCAAGGAGTAGTCTATTTTGGAAGAAAGTTTATAATGAAAAAGTATGGGGAAGATAAGCAATCATAGTAAGGGGTGAAAATGACATCAATCCTTGCTATTTATGTGTGGAACTTACAAAAAAATTCTTAAAAAAGAATTCACCCAGGATTCTTTAAATTTGCTTATTGCTAAAATTCATTACTAAGAAGGAAATGAATTTTGATTGTATATTACCAGGATAGAGACACCTGGAAAACTCAGATTTGCATTTCACTTTATAGTATGTTATTATTCCTAATGGTTTTACAAATAATTATTGGCATCCTGTGATCACCCAATATGGCATTGATTTCACAAGTTACAAAAGTTTTTGTACCATGAAAATGTGATTATAACATCTATGAACTCATTGGCCATTCTTCATGCATTCATTGGAGATTTATGAGAATATCCACAGTTCACTTTTTCATATGCTGACTTCCCTATTACCTGTTGCAAGAAGATATACAACTACCTCAATGTCAGAGTTCTGAACCATGTGTACTCTGTTGGACATCACAAATGTGCTAGTCCTGCAGGAAAAAAAAAAAAACAATGAAGATGAAGAAGGCATGGAGTTACCTGTTGCATTGGAAATCTCATTCTCTGGACAAGGGAAGCATTCAAAACAGCAGGTAGCCTTTCCCTCTAGATGAAATTTCCTGAAACCAGGCTTGCAAGGTGCACTGCATAAAGAGGTGGGAATCTGAGGAAGAGAAGTTGGATCTTAGCAACAGATTGGAATATAACCTCTTCCTTTCATAACCATATTGTCTTAGTGGAAGACCACATGAGTAAGGTAGTCTTTATTCCCTCTGAGAGACCACTGAGAGTGGCTGTCTGGGGGGAAAGGAAATCACATGCTTCAGTGGTGCACTCATTTATACATCCTCCATGTTCCAGCAAGTGCTCAGCCACATGTGAATGCAGTCACCCAGATGGAACTCAATGGGCCACACATGCAAAGACATGAAAGGATGGAGTCTGTCAAAATAAAGGATGCCAGAAAGAGGAGGACAGCAATGAGGTCAGGTAGGATGGAGTAAAGATTACCAATGTTCATTGTATTCATTCATGGAAGAATGAAAGGTAAAATTAGAATTAAGTGAATTATATGGAACCTTTTTAGGCAAATATATGAATCATTGTGATACATAGTACCAAATAATACAAATTGATATAGATTTTCTTTACCAGAAATTATTTCACAACAACAAACCATAATTCAGAACATCAGAGACCCTACATTAATCACCTGGAACCAGACCAGCCCTATCTCTCCCCATCCTAAAGCTCAGGGAAATTTGCAAAAGAGGGGGCAGTAAGATGGTAAGAGCCTAAAGATGGGGATAAGCAATGATATGCATGATACTCCACACAAGTTAGGGCCACAGAATGCATAATAGGACTTTGCATGATGTAAGCAATGACCGATATTTCAATGACCCCTCAAAGTCTAGCATGATTCACAGGCACTAGGATCCTTAAAGGCAAGGGATAAACAGTCAAGATAGTTTTCCCATACTAAAGGGGAGCAGAAGGAAGGGCTCTAGGCAATGCTAGTGAGTCTGAACACCTCATTAGAGTGAAGGACACAGAGGGAAGTTTGACATTCACACTAAAGAATGCTCCAGAGATTGGGGGGAAGAAAAGGGGAACACTGGGAGAAAAGGAAGAAGGGGGATGAAAAGAAGTGGAAAAGGTGGGAGGGAGCAAGGGTGACTGAGACGGGGTGGAGAGAGGCAGGGTACTATGGTACCTATTAAATTTTTATGAGTGGGTAAAAAGAAAAATAAAATCTTCCTTTAATTAAAAAAATAAGAAATGGTTTCAACTCACCTGTACATCTCCCATGGCCCACTCTATCAGGTGTTCATATAAATGTAATTGCTGTCCATTTGGAACATATGAAGAAAATTCTCCTAATTTCACTTTCAGCCCACGACCCTTTTGGGATTTTCCAGTTGATGAGAATGTCATACTCTGCATCCAAGTGTTGCTTCTGATTCAAGATCACTGTGTCTCCTATAGGGTTAGTGAACTGCAGGTTCTTCAGAAAGGCATGGATCTAAAAGATGTAAAACTTGAGCACAAAGCATGTGCTATAAGGAATGAACCTAGTTTCTATAATCTTTCCACTATATGACAATATGTAAGTTGAGGTTTGGCCAGATGACTCATGAGTAGCTTCACTTGTACAAATCCTAGAAAGTATCAGCATCTGAGTTAGATGCACGGTACCCATATTGTGGGATGAAAGTACCAACTACTTTATTAATAAGACAAAAAATCAAATTTTACCCTCTTGTTATTTGAAAGTTTTTCTTAAAATGCCACTTGTGCCACTATCAATTCAGGGAGGCCCTAGCCTTGGCTCCTGAATCCAGGAGGTCTGGCTACAGATAAGCCTGAGAAGAAACCATACAGGCAGTGGGAGGGGCAACCAAATGGCAAGCAGATGAACAATCAATGGGAATGGGGGATGAAAAACCAATGGGAAGAGGCCATCTAACCTGGACACCTAGTAAACACCTAAATGATTGGTGGCTGCTCTCCCCCTTTCCTGAGCAGAGGGGTGACCACACCTGATTGGACTCTGACCCTATGTAAGCCCAAACACTTCCTGAGTAGAGTGTAGTGTGTGGCAAACTCGTTCTCTGCCTGCTGCTTCTCGCCTGACTCCCGGGGTCTGGGTGGTGACCCCGTCACCGGCTCGCCCATTTGCTGTTTCCCCTCTTCCCCTTGGCTGGCCTGGGGGATTTGGCAACATCTGGCACACCAACGTGGGGCAGTGCTACCTTCGGTGTAGACAAGATACCCATTCTGGTAAGGTTCGGTGAGCAACCCCTTTAGTTTTGTGTTCCTATACTTTCGGTGCCTGAAGGTGAGCAAGGTGGCCCCCTCCTCTTACCCTTTCCTTGTCTGTCTTTGGGAACACGGACACTCGCTCACTTGATTTAGTGATGATCAAGGAGCAGGTTAAGAACCCAATCGTTTGCTTGATTTGCTGATAATCAAGGAGCCCCAATTGCTCATTTGATTTCCCCGTGATCAAAGAGCCCCTCTAAATTAAGACTTTTCCCGGTGAATTCATATGTGAAATTGGTCCCCACAGAACTTGAATCCCAGGTTTGATTATATTGAATCAGCCTGACTGGGAGCATAGGGCCCAGGGGAGTAACGAACCCTGAAGTCCCTCACTAAGCACAGGATGCTTAGATCCAAAACACATCTGCGTATGTCCTGCACTAGGTCTCTCCTTAAATGTTGGTTACCCCTTTAGGACTTGTTTCCACTTTGACCTTGATCTGGTCCTTGCTTTTTATTTTCTGTGCTTTTGCCTTGTCCCCTCACCTCCTATTCATCTCTGCTCCATTAGGGAGCCTTTCCTCTCCATAATGAGTAATTTACCATCCCATCAGAAGGAACCCCAGCTGATTGCCCTTAAGGCTCTACTAGAATTATGTAGATGATGAAGGACTTAGAAGATTTTTGGGAGGAAGCTTTAATCTTAGCACCTTGGATTTCCCCAGAAAATGCCTGAGAGCCACAGATCTGGATAGAAGTGCTTTTCTTGGCCCATAAGGGGGAAGTCCAGTAAGGCCATATGCTTCTGGCCCCCTTTGTTCCCATCCTCTTAGACATCGTAAGATCCTCCACTGAGGAAGTGATTGATTGCTGCAGTGTGGCATGTGGAGAGAACCCAAAATTAATCCTTTGTTTTTCCTCCAGATCTGGATCCCTCCCCTTCCTGTTTGAGGACTCTGCAGAGGCTCTCAGGTCCATGTGGGGGCATTCCATCCCCTGATGACATCCCCTTCCCTCTTCTTCCTGTAGTTCTTGACTCCCCCTCTTTCCTGGCTGTATTTTCTGGTTTAGACAATACTGGTCTCGAAATACATATCTTAAAATCTCTCCTAGAGACTAGAGGACTCAAGGTTAAGAATGTTGGCCTAGAGGAATTTTAGAATGATGCTATGGTTTTAACACCTTAAATCCCCCTAGAGAAAATGTGGGAATGAACCTATGGATAAAGATGCTTTTCCTTGTTAGACATTTTTCATAATTAAGCTAAGCTGCCGAATTTAACTAATATGAGGTCTTGTACTAAATAAGGTTTTCTTAAATGTTAATCCACCTTTGATAAAGTTTTCAAGGGTAATTTTAAGACTGTTGCTGGTAAATTATACATTCATGTGCTTGTATGTTGTTCATGTGCTTGTATGTTTATATGTTCTGTGTTTATATGTTGTGTGTCTTGTGTCTGTGGCCACTTTTATTTTTTATTTCTATTGCAGGCTAATATAAAAATTGTGGCATGCTATTTTTAAATACATGTAGGCATATTTAAAGATAAGAACAAATAAAGTTTATAACATCTAAGGCCTTAACTACTTATGTTTTATATTTATCACTATTGTTTTTCTAATAGATTGTAAGTTTTCTTTCAGACAAGTTTTCTTACAGGTTTTTTCATATATTCCTGAAATAATAAAGCTGACTTTCCAGGTCCTCAGATCATCCATTCAGGCTCAGATCATCCATTCAGGCCTCGGATATTCCTAAGATCACCAAAGGCCCATTGTAAGCCTGGTTGTTCTCTATTGAAGCTATGACTTACTAACTTACAATTGTTAGGTTCTGATTTATGTCTCCCAAGCTCTTCTGGGTCGTTTCTCCACCTGTCCTGCCTACAAGCTGTCTGCCTGTTCCTGCCCTGACAAAACCTCCTTTTCTCTGCCACTGCTCAAGTTCCCCTTTGGGACCATGATTCCTTCTCTCTGATGGTCTCATGACTTGTAGTCAATGACGGGTAAGGCTCCACACAAGGGTGGTGATCAACCTAAGACATGCACAGTCGCCTATATTCCACACAGCTGAAGAGGCTTGGGGTCGCCCTAGCTATCATGGTCCCCACTGAAAAAAAATTTATAAATAAAAGGTTGAAAATGTGGCACTATTGATTCAGGGAGGCCCTAGCCTGGGCTCCTGAATCCAGGAGGTCTGGCTACAGATAAGCCTGAGAAGAAACCATACAGGCAGTGGGAGGGGCAACCAAATGGCGAGCAGATGGACAACCAATGGGAAGGAGGGAAAACAAGCAATGGGAAGAGGCCATCTAACCTGGACACCTAGTAAACACCTAAATGATTGGTGGCTGCACTCCTCCTCCCCTGAGCAGAGGGGTGGCCACACCTGATTGGTCCCTGACCCTATATAAGCCCAAACACTTCCTGAGTAGAGTTGAGTCTGTGGCAAACTCATTGTCTGCGTGCTGCTTCTCGCCTGACTCCTGGGGTCTGGGCACTGACCCATCCCCAGCCCACCCATTCACTTCATGCCCACGAGGCCCCGCCGTTTCCCCTTTTACCCCCGGCTGGCCCGGAGGGGGATTCAGCAACAGCCACTGACTATGCAGGCTATCTTGTTTATAAATTATTTTTTTATTCATTGAAACTTTCATATAAAATCACAATGGATTAGTCACTCTTCTCCCTATCCACCCCCAAACCCCTTCCAATCTACCCCATGAGATTTTTTTTCCCTCCAGAGTTTCCCCTGCTTTGGCTCAATCCTACAATAGTGATCTACTGGGTGCCATCCAGGACACCTGCACTGGCAAGTGTCTGGACATCTCTTGGGGCATGAAAAGCTGACTAGTGGACTAATTGTTGAGTAATGTGTTCCCCTTCCTTTGGCAGGCTTTAATCTCCAACAGTCTGTTTGGGTGGCACACGGTACCCTGAGATCCTCCCTCCTGCATAGTGAAATGCTGTGTGGCGGTGTAGTCGATTTGTGCATGGTAGCCCAGTCATGAACAGAGGCAACTGTCTGGCAGTAACACACCCTACTATTCTCCACTTGTGTTCCCTTTCCACAAAGATCCCCAAACCAATATTTGATGTTCTGTTTAGGGCTCAGAAATGCAGAATCTCTTTAATGCTGCACTTAGGACACCTTTGGCAGAGAGAACCATCTTCTCTCTCTCTCTCTTTCTTTCTCTCCCTTTGTCCTGTATGTCTCTCTCCTCTCTCTTTTCTCTCAATATAGTTATATTAATCATATTTTTATTAATGAAATACTTTTCAAAAATGTAACTTCTCTGTGTGATCAATGGATTAAAAAAAGTAGAATGAACAATTTTGCAATAACATTTTTTGTTGTATCAAAATATTGGGGAAGTGAATCCCCAAAAGATGGTAATCAAGTACTCAGCAAATGAGAGAAATAACTTTCATCATCCTGTGTTTTGACTGTCCTAAGATCAACAACCAGGACATCAGTAAGGATAGTGTTGACAGGACTCCTCGCACCCACTCCTGGAGACTACTTCCTCTTCTTCAGCTGCTTTCTGTCACCCAGCACACATGATACTTTCTTTGCTCACTTGTACATTTATTGAAAAAATACTGGTTTTATTACTGTCTTTCATTCAAAACTATGGCCCTTCCTCTACATTGTTGTTCATAGTTCATGCACATGGAATGTTACCTCTGTGGAGGTGACAAATTTGAGGACCTATTGTTGCTAAGTCTAAGGATCATAAGCACACAAGCTTATCTGCCTACATTTATGAGTGTCCCACCCATGACAATATCCCCACTGTACCTGCAAGCATGTGATCATTGCTTCCGTATCATTATCATCTGGCTGTATGTCTAGGTGTTGGAGTGTCATTTGATGGTGTGCATGGGCCACAGCATACACAGCATTGTATAAATCATAGCACTCGTCACTCAGGGCCATATCAAATGTGTGCTGTGGTAACCATTCCAAGGAAGTTTTGGATGAGCAGTTGCTTAGTGTTTCACATTCAGAATCAGAGAGTGAACAGTTAAAATGCATCCACCCCAATCTTGACAAAAAAAATGTCCCGTGGCTCTGTAGCAATGTTCCATTTTGGGATGTAATCTTTCAGACTTGAAATCTCTCCACGGTGATGTGAAAAAGTGAAATGCCCATGGAATGAGTCAAGGGTGGAAGTTCTTTTCCTTGTGCTGATATACCATTGTGAGGTGGAAACCCAAATTCTCTGTATTCCCAAATATTCCCATCTTCTAATGCTCACTTCTAGGACAGAGTTTGTGTCCCCAAAAGCAATAATAACATTTGTTGATGAAGTCATTATCTCGTTATAATATTTTTCAGCTTTTTCTTGGTATGAGTTCATGTTGTCTGGAATCTCATTCACAAAGGCTAAACAGACTTCATTATTTTGCATGTGTACCCTCAAATCTGAGAGAAATTGGATACCCTGGTCATCATTAGAAATGACTAGCCCCACCCAGGTCCATCCAAAATGAATCATCAGGGAAACCATGGCAAGAGGAAGAAATGTGTCCTTTGTTGCCGTTTGATACAGATAAGGAAAGTTGTCACGGTCACTCAGAATGGGATGAAAAGGCCCGTAAGCAATCTGAAACAAAGAAAACACATGAAATTCAGGTAGAAGACAATTTAAATCAACCTCAAATTCACATCTGAGTTATGTTCAAAACTATTTTTAATTCATAAGAAATGCAACGTGATCACTTTTTTCTTAATTTTTTATTTCTTCCAATAACTTATACAAATTTAATGATGACTACATTTTCCAGAAAATCCCATTTCTTAACCCCTGCTTGCTCTTTTCCAACAAGAATTTGTCAATTGAGAGGAATGGCCCATAGACCCAGTCACCTTTAACTCTCCTTAGGCATTGTATAGCATAGAAGAAGACAGAGATGATACCTAACCTCACCTGTAGGTAAGCCATGAACTGCATATGTGTTGCCAATCTGGCAGATGTTTTCCATGATGGTCCCGTAAATGTCACTTCACACTTGGCCGCATAACACATGTAATTAGGAAAAATAAGACCAAATTCTGCCATATCAGTTAGATAACTGTTCAAATAGTCATGATAACAGTAACCAGACATAAATGTAGAATGAAAAGAAACATTGGGTAAAAGGTTGGGGTTTCTGTATATTTCCTCTATGGCAAACATATAGGTCAGAGCATGTTGGTATTTTCTTGATGTCCATCTGAAAAGAGAACACAGTATTCGTTGCATATTGTTCTTAACACAACAACCTTCCCTCAGATATAAAGAACAGTATGTAGTAAGTGATATTTAGCGGTCAGGTTCCTGTGTTGTCAAAAAGTTACCAATTTATGAAGAGGTGTCCCTAGGACATCTTCCTCAGTGTTTAGATTTCATCCTCCAGTTGTGAAATAAATATAAAACTGAAACAACTAGATGAATAATCCCTTTCATTCTCCACTTACACTTTCTCATTACAGAAATGATACATGTTGCACACCCAACACTGAGAATCAGCAATGAGAGTCATAGAGTGTATGTGCTCCATTTCACATTAAACTGTGTTTACATTCTGGAAAATGATGAAGAAATGTCAAGAGAAATGCAATTCATGTTGTTAGGATTAGAGGATGTGGAAACGTAAAACTCTCATCAGTGACAATATAAGATGCTGGAAAGAAAAATGACTCTGTTTGTTAAACTTCTTCCCTGCTTGTCAGCCTGGGATGTGATTGAGATGTAAGCATTCATTTCTGTCAGTGATACATCCTTTTAAAAGAGATGCAAGAACATTTCTCTCCAATTGTATTTCTCTCCAATTTGTATGACAGAATAATAGTTTTGACTTAATGCTGTTAACAGCCCAATTTCAAGACAGAATCCATGTCACACTGTGTCAGAATAAATTTGGAAAGTCTACTAGTGTCCTAGCTGACAGAGATCCTGTCCCTTTAATCAGTTTCATATGCTGTATGCATAGAACACAATAGCATGAAATGCTGTGATGTATCACTGAATATGATAGGTATCTATGGAAACAAATTGACCAAGAACCTTTGGTAGTAAGCTAAGTGACTCTTTGTATAGGTTTTGGTTGTCACATGCTCAAATGAAGCATTAGCAGACACTGAACACTTTTCTTCTGCCCATTGACAAGGAATTCAAGTGAGTACTTGAAAAATCTTTCAAGGAAAATAACTGTATATATCATGATAGATCATGGAAGAGGAAGGAGAATTAAAACAGGGAACTTCCTCTCTAGGTTTATAGCATATTAAAGTAAATCTTGGCTCTTGTCCAGAAGTGTAGATTGAAAGAATGGGACAGAACTTTTAGAAAGTGTCCATCAACACGACTCTTTGTGTGTGTGTTTCCGTGTGTGTGTGTGTGTGTGTGTGTGTGTGTGTGTGTGTGTGTGCGAGTGTTTGCATGCTAGAGGGTACCTGAGTGAGTGTGCCTGTGGGAGGCATAAAAATGACAAAGGAATCACCCAGCATTGCTATATACCCTTATTGCTTTCTTTTGTTGTATACCAGGCTCTGCTATCCAGGCCTGAAATTGGAGGGTGTCTCTATTTTCACCTGGCATTTTTGTAAGGAATCTGGATATCTATACTCAGGTTCTTCTTCTTGGGAAGCAAAGGCTGCAATCCTTGAGCCAACTCCTCAGCACTCAATGCGCCTTTAATGCCTTGTTCATGCTGATAAACAGAAAATGAGAGAAATGAAAAAAGCACTTACTTTAGATCAGGTTTGAAAGAGAAATGAACTTTCGGTGGGTAGTTTTTAATTGATGTATAAAGGACGAAAACACAGTCATTCCGATCATCTCTGTCACTGTCCCCTTCCTGCTTTATTCTCCAAAAACATCTGCGTCCATTGACACTGCACCAGAAGAGAGGATGCCTCAGAAGCAGGAAGACAAACATCAACCTGAGCATCTTTTCCTTGTTTTGCAGAATGTCAATTTGAGTACAAAAGGAACCTGTCGCATCCAAGAAATGAACACATGACACATGTGTATTCATGCCAGTTTCTGGTTTTATTTTTGTAGCTGCTGGGAGATGCCAACAATATCTTGCCATGGTTTATATCAAGCTCATACCATCTGCTGTGAAGTACATTAGATACAGTACCCTGGGGCTAAGCACCTGTGGTCCATATCCAGGTGACAAAGAGATGTTTTGAACATAGCTTCTTCCTGCCTCAGGTGCCATGAGTTCATTCCTGTCTGTGCCTCCAGATGAGGTGATCTGGAACAGAGCTGGTCCCAGGTCTGTGTCAACAAGCTTATTCTTTAAACAACACATTTCATGATGTAAGTGGATTTCATCATAGAATTTGAAGTTAACTTTTGAAAGGAAAGAGTCACAAAGGACCCATATAGTAATCCACTTTCGCAGATAAATGACACTCAGCATGTATCAGAATATTTACTGTGTAGTTCGTGTGTCATTTCATAGATTTCCCAATAGCTGCATAACCTGGAGAAACAAGAATCATGCTAAATGCAGAAATTTCCAGAACATTTTGGGGATGACCTTTATATTGTATGCTCTCACTCTTGCTAATCACACTGATGCAGGCCTCAGATATAAATAAATAAACATGGAAACACTTTAAGTGTCAAGTGTTACCACAAAGTGAATGACTTGACTATGTTTCATCCTTAATTAGATCATTGTTTTAAATATCAGAGGTTTGCCAAGTAACTATCTACCAGAGACAAAATGCTCAAACCTGTTTTCATTTGCATATGTAAAAGACATAATTTCCAAGATCAAGGCACAAGTAGGTGAATTAACTAGTGATTTGTTCCTATTTTTTGTTCCATAAATGGAAGATAATGTGTTTCCTATGTTCTCTCAGAAAACACAGGGAAGTAAGAAACCTCTAAAGTTTACTGTTTTTCTGTTCAAGTATATGTGTGTGAGTGTGTGTGTGTGTGTGTGTGTGTGTGTACCAGAGGACACTTGAACGTGCATGCTTGTAGAGGGCCAAGGGTGCCATGGGAGATTATCTTCTATAATCCTGCCTCTTTACTACTCTACTCTTGACTCTTTCAGACTCCCCAAACCAAGGATTGAAATGCAGGTCACCACCATTTCAGTCCCACTATTTTAGATTTGAATCCATGATCTGAATTCAGCTCCTTCTGCATGTAAGGCAGAGACTTTCATGCCTGAACAGTCTCTCAAAATGTTTCTGGGTTTTTCAGAGGACACTAATCACATGTATGATTTTTCACACTTGTAGCGCTTAGGCAAAGATAATTAGTTCACAAAGTTATCAGTTTTGTTCATTTTCTTACAGTAAGGGCTATAGTTAATATAGCCCTTAATATTTAATATTAACATCCATTTATATTTTCATCGATATCCAGAATTTGATACACAGTCACTATTATCAAAGAATCTTAATCCACAAGAACCTAAAGTTCTCTGTGCAGACTAAAATACCATATATTTTATCAATCAATTGGGAAACAAAACTTTTATTGAGCATTTTACATGTGCAAACAAAATGAATTTTTTTCCCTCTTCTAATCTCCTTGTTCACCTTCACCTCCATTCACCAATCCAGCTATGTCTCTCCCACCTCGCATCCCGCAGCATGCGTGGATAACAGGCTCCATTTGGGGAACCTGTGCTAGATCTGTGGAACCAGGTCTCTGGGTAGTGTATTTGTCCTTCATGGGACAAGTTCACACTTGAGGCGGCTCAGTTTTAGTGATCCATAACCTGCAGAAGGTTTTCTTTTTTGGTGTTTATAAAACACCATTATTGCAAAATGGAATCTGAAGTTTTTACATCCTTGTGTTTTCCTCCTCATATCTATCATGCTTTTGTGATCCCCTACTTTTGCATTTATGGATATGTAATAGTAAGTTCACAGAATTTAAACATCAGCTGCTTTTCCTTTCTCATGGAACTCTACTGCATAGTATCACCTTTGGCTTCATCGAAAATTCTGTGTTCTTTATGCTTTTAAAAACAATGGAGATGGTGATGATAATGCTCTGTTTGTCTTCTGAAAGTCATCTTAGCTCCACCCATGCATGATGGCATGACTGTACTCGCTCTTTCTATGTCTCTGTCTCTGCATCTGATTCTCCCTTTCTCTCTTTCTCTCTCAAAATAAGTTAATAATCTTCCCGTGGCCACAACAATCTTCCAGTGCAGATTGACCACATGGCCTGGCCCAGGAGAAGGCAGCTCAATTTCCCACACACCCCTTACTATCTAACAAACTCTAGATTTCTTTCTGTCCCCGACCATTCTGCTAATCATTAAAATAGCCTCCAAGAAATTAATAGTGGTTACCGAAACCTCAGATTGGTGATCAGTGACCAATGCCTTACAACAGAAGTCCCTAACAATCTCACAATTCAACAGAAGGAAAACTTTTGAAATAACTATACGATAAGTATCCCATTTTATTTTCCTTTTAACATGTATTGAAACTACCACATATTAAGATTTTTGTTTTTTTGTTTTTTTTATTAAAAATTTAATTATACATTTTAAAATTTTTTACCAGTTCCCTCCCTCCCCCCTCCTCCCCCTGAACCCCCTCCTCCCCCTCCCCATCCCTCAGTGCCTCCCCCCCAATTCCCAGAGAGTCCTTTATTGTGTATGCCTAACTCTCACTGGGTCCTCCTCTCTGATGACATATAAGGACCCAGTGGCATTTCCATAAGCCCTTTCTCTTGTTCCCCTTAAGCATAAGATCACTACTATGGCTGTCAATCCCTTGCCTCCAGGGGTCTCGGTGCCCTTAACAGATGCTAGACTTTATGAGGGCAACTAGTGCGCTGGACATTGGGCATGCAAAGTCCCATTATGATTGCTTTGGCCCCAATTATTGTTGAGAATCTTGCAAGTTGTTGCTCCTCCCATCCTTTTGCTCTTACAATCTTACCGCCCCCTCTTCCGCAAATGTCCCTGAGCTCCAGGATGGGGAGAGATTAGGCTGGCCTAGTTCTATGTGATTGATATAGTCTCTGAAGTTCTGGATTGTGGTTTGTTGATTTTCTTTTGCATTTTTTGCTGCTCCTGCAATGTCCTTCACTCCATTCTGCTGGGCACTGTATGTCACCCCCTGGCCAGAGACAAAAAGCTGTTAAACTGGAGTCTTGTTATAATAGCACATTCAAGGTAGATGTAATAAGAGTAGGAAACATCAGTGAGGGAGAGGTCCATCACCCATTTGCAAAATGATTACTTTTTATCTGCTAGACTATATGCCCTCCCCTTCTGGTAGGATCAGGAAAGAACATCTGTGAACTTAACCAGGTTTCTCATCACTTACTTGCAGACCTTGATGGAGGCCTATTTTCTCTGCTGTAACATGGTCCCCTCTCTCCTTGTTTCTGGTGTGGCCCTCCTACCCCATCTCTCTTGTTCATAATCCTTGCAATTACTGTGTTACATAGGTTTACTTTTGAGTGTCTCAATGTGGGCTGGGTGAGTTTGGTACTAGGAGCCACCTATTAGGGAGTACATACGGCACTTAATTTTCTGGGTTTGGGATACTTCACTTAATATAATTATTTCTAATGACATCCATTTCCCAGCAAATTCCAGTAATTTATCATTTTTGATGGCTGAGTAGTACTCCATTGTATAGATGTACCACAGTTTCCTTAAAAAAAAAAAAATTTGATACAGTGTACACCCACCCTTTCATGGTATTAGCCATTCACCATCTCATACCACTAACCATCTACAAGCAGGCATATCTCACACAACTCAAAACACTTTCTACTATATCCACCCTGTTATATCATCTTTTTTTTTAATTTTTTAAATTTTATTTATTCAACTGTGTGCATGTGCGTGTGTATGTGCGCGCGCGTGTTGTCTGTGTTTGTGTGTCTGTGTATGTGTAGAACCACGGACGAATTCGTGAACCACCATGGATGCCTCCACCTCCTTCTGCCCCGGGATTCACAGGCTCCGCCCTACCAGGACCTGAAACGCAGGCCGCCCCCGCTTCCGCCGGGCGTCTATACGTGGGATCTGGGATCCGAACTCAGGACCTTCCGCCTGCAAGGCGGAGGCTTTAACCCCTGAGCCACCGCTCCAGCCCCCTGCTATATCATCTTAAAGCTGTTTCAATACTTTTTTATTCGTTTGTTTGTTTTTGTTTTTTTATTTATTTTTTCCACTCATACAAACTTGATAGGTACCCCATTCCCCTCCCTCCCTCCACCCCTCCTTGGAACCCCTTGCTCCCTCCCCTTTTACCCCTTCCTTTCCCCCCTCACTCCCTTTCTCCCAGTGTCCCCTCCCCCCATTCCTGCATCATCCTTTAGTGTGCACGTCAAACTTCCCTCTGGGTCGTCCTCCTCTCTGATGAGGTGTAAGGACTCAGTAGCATTGTCTAGAACTCTTTAATGTGTTCCACTTTAGTACAGGAACACTATTGTGGCTGTTAATCCCTTGCCTCTAAGTTTCTTAGTGCCTGTGATCCATGCTAGACTTTGGGGGGTGGGTCAATGATATGTTGGTCATTGTGCAGGTCATGCAAAGTCCTATTATGATTACTTTGGCCCTAACATGTGTGGAGTATTGTGCATATCATTTCTCCTCCCCATCTTTAGGCTCTTACAATTTTACTGTCCCCTCTTCTGCAAATTTCCCTGAGTTTTGGATTGGGAGAGACAGGCTAGAATGGTTCCTGGTGATTAATGTAGGGAAATTATGGTTTGTTATTCTATTTTTTTCTTCTTCCAGTTTTGCTGTTCTTGCACCACCATTGGCTCCATCCTCATGGGTATTGGATGTCACCTCCTAGCAGAGATAATATGCTGTTAAAATAGAGTCTTATTATACTAGTAGACTCAAAAGTAGATGGAATAAGAGTAGGAGACCGTGGTGAGGGGGAATCAGTCTCTCATTTGCAGGATGGTTACTGTCTATATTTCAGATTGTTGAGATGAAACCCCATCAGTTATAAGTGGCCAGGAAGGAAAGTCTGTAAGTCTAACGAGATGTCTCACTACTTACTTGCAGTTCTTGATGGTGACCTATTTTTTCTGGTGTAGCATGATCCCCTCTCTCCTTGTTTCTGGTGAGGCCCTCCTTCCCCTTCTCTCCTGTTTATAATCTTTGCAATTACTGTAGATATTAGAAAGATTTATCTTTGAGTATGTCACTAAGTGAGTTTGGTACTAGAACCCACCAATTAAGGACTATAGCTTTCTTGGTTAGTGTATCTTTTTTTGGTTTATTATTGTTGAGATATAGAATTCATACATGTTATGAATGTATTATGGTAATTCAATATCTTTATACAGTGCATAGTAACAAAACCTTCTTCCTTTGTTTTTTTATTCTGAGTTCTTTTAAATGTTTCTTTTTTTATTTCTTCCACTCATACAAAGTTGATAAGTACCAATTCCCCTCTGTACTTCCACCCTTCCCCAGATCCCCATGCTCCCTTCCCTCTTTTCCCCTTCCTTTCCACCCACCTCCCTTTCTCTCAGTGCTCCCCCCCCCCCACATGCCTGGAGCATTCTTTAGTGTGAATGTCAAACTTCCCTCTGGGTCATCCTCTAATGAGGTGTTAGGACTCAGAAACATTTCCTAGAGCTCATTCTTGTGTTCCCCTTTAGTATAGGAACACTATCATGGCTGTTTAATCCCTTGCCTCTAAGGATCCTAGTGGTGTGATCCATGCTAGATTTTTGGGGGTCAAAGGTTTGTTGGTCATTGAGCAGGTCATGAAAAGTATTTTATGATTAATTCGACCCTAACTTGTGTGGAGTATCTTGTATATTATTGCTCCTCCCCATTTTTAGGCTCTTAGAATCTTACCACCCCTCTTCTGCAAATTTCCCTGAGCTTTAGGGTGGGGAGGGGGAGAGATTAGTCTGGCCTGGTTCCAAGGGGTTGATGTAGAGTCTATGATGGTTTGTTGATCTTTTTTTCAGTTTTGTTGCTCCTGCACCACCCTTGGCTCCATCCTGCTGGGTATTGAATGTAACCCCCTGGCCAGAGATAAAAGGCTATTAAAATAGAGTATTATCATGAGAATAGATTCAAACGTAGATGGAAAAAGAGTAGGAGACATAGTGAGGGGAGGCCAGTGTCCCATTTGCAGGATGTATACCTTTATCTGTTAGACTCTATGCACTCCTTTCTGGTGAGATCATACCCCATCAGTTGCAAGTGACCAGGAAGGAAAGTCTATGAGCTTAACAAGATGTCTCATTACTTACTTGCAGTCCTTGATGGTGGCCTAATTTTTCTGCTGTAGCACAATCCTGTCTCTCCTTGTTGCTGTAGGGGCCCTCCTTCCCCTTTCCTCCTGTTTATAATCTTTGCAATTATGGTAGGTATTATAGAGATTTATCTTTGATTGTGTCACTAAGTGGGTTTTGTACTAGGAATCACCTATTAGGGAGTACAAATATTAATTTTGTGTGTCTGGGATACTTCATTCAATATAATTTTTCCTAATTCCATCCATTTCCCAGAAATTTTCATTAATTCATTGTTTTTGATAGCTGAGTAGTATTCCATTGTATAAATGTATCATATTTTCCTTATAGACTCCTTATCAAATGTTGGGCATTTGGGTTGATTCCATGACTTTGCTATTGTAAAGAGTGCTGCTATGAACATGGTCATGCTTGTCTATCAAGGTGAATTTTTGCTGTATGGGGGATTATTCCAAAAGTGGAATAGCTGGGACATGTGGCATTTCAATCTTTAACTTTTTTAAGAATCACAGAAGGCTCACCAGAGTGGTTGTATAAGCCTGCATTCCGACCAGCAATGTAGGAGGTTCCCTTCTCGCCACCTATTTTCCAGTATGTGGTGCTGTTGATATTGGTGTTTGCCATCCTGACCTGGGTGAGATGATTACCTCAGGGAAGTTTTGAATTGTATTTCTCTGTTGGCTAAGGATGCACAGGCATTTTTAATATATTTGTTTGACACTGCCAATTTCATCCCTAGTAGAGTTTCTTTAAGTTTCAAGGCCCATTTTTAATTGGCCATTTGTTTCCTTGGTGTTTAGTTTTCTAAGTTCTTTGTGCACTCTGGATAATAGAGCTTCAATGAGATATGTGGTTATTGTAGATTTTCTCCCATTCTGTGGGTTGCCTTGTGCTCAGGGCACAATCTGTTCACAGGAACAGAATCTCTTTAATTTCATAAGATCCCATCTTTGAGTTTTGGCTGTATCTATTGTGCTGTTGGATTTTTGATTAGGAATGTTTGCCTAGTCCAGTAGTGCGAGGGAGTTCCCTACCCTTTCACTATAGGTTTTCACAGTCTCTGCGTCTTATATTGAGGTCCTTGATGCATTTGGACTTAGTCTTGTTACATGGTGACAAATATGGGTCAAGTCTTTAATCTTCTGCATGTAGACATCCTGTTTGGCCAGCACCATTTGTTGAAGATGCTGTACTTTTTCCAGTGAATTTTTGGGCCCCTTTGTCAAAGATCAAATGGCTGTACTTGTGTGAGCTTATGTCTGGGTGTTCAACCATTATCCATTGATTTGTGTGTCTATTTTGGAGCCAGTACCAGGCTGTTTTTATAACTATGGATTTGTAGTATAGACTAAGGTTTGGTATGGTGATACCTCCAGCAGTGTTTTTGTTACTCAGGATTGAATAGAAGTGGTGAGGGTGTATACCATTCTCTAGTTCCTAGCTGAAATGGGAATGCTTCAAGTTTTTTTCCCATTGAGTATGATCCTTTCTGTTGGCTTGCTGTATACAGCTTTTATTATGTTGTAAAGGTTCCTTCCATTCCAACCGTCTCTAAGGATTTGGTAATTAAAGGTTGTTTGATCTCGTCAAAAGCTTTTTCTGCATCTATTGAGAGTATCATGTGGTCTTGAATTTTGGACTTGTTAAACGGGGGAGAAAAGGAAGAAGGGGGATGAAAAGATGGAAAAGGTGGGACGGAGCAAGGGGGGACTGAGACAGGGTGGAGAGAGGCAGGGTACTATGGTACCTATTAAATTTTATGAGTGGGATAAAAAGAAAAATAAAATCTTCCTTTAATTTAAAAAAATAAGAAAATGGTTTCAACTCACCTGTACATCTCCATGGCCCACTCTATCAGGTGTTCATATAAATGTAATTGCTGTCCATTTGGAACATGTGAAGAAAATTCTCCTAATTCACTTTCAGCCCAAGACCCTGTGGGATTTCCAGTTGATGAGAATGTCTACTTGCATCCAAGTGTTGCTTCTGATTCAAGATCACTGTGTCTCCATAGGGTTAGTGAACTGCAGGTTTTCAGAAAGGCATGGATTCAAAAGATGTAAAACTTGAGCACAAAGCATGTGCTATAAGGAATGAACCTAGTTTTCAATAATTTTTCCATTATATGACAATATGTAAGTTGAGGTTTGGTCAGATGACTCATGGTTAGCTTCACTTGTACAAATCCTGAAAGTATAACCATCTGAGTTAGATGCATGGTACCCATATTGTGGGTGAAGTACAGATACTTTATTAAAAAGACAGAAAATCAAATTTACCCTCTTGTTATTTGAAAGTTTTCTTAAATGCACTTGTGCCACTATCAATTCAGGGCACTAGCCTTGGCTCCGAATCCAGGAGGTCTGGCTACAGATAAGCCTGAGAAGAAACCATACAGGCAGTGGGAGGGGAACCAAATGGCAAGCAGATGAAACAATCAATGGGAATGGGGGATGAAAAACCAATGGGAAGAGGCCATACTAACCTGGACACCTAGTAAACACCTAAATGATTGGTGGCTGCTCTCCCCCTTTCCTGAGCAGAGGGGTGACCACACCTGATTGGACTCTGACCCTATGAAGCCCAAACACTTCCTGAGTAGAGTGTAGTGTGGCAAACTCGTCTCTGCCTGCTGCTTCTCGCCTGACTCTGGGGTCTGGGTGGTGACCCGTCACCGGCTTGCCCATTTGCTGTTCCCTCTTCCCCTTGGCTGGCCGGGGGATTGGCAACATCTGGCACACCAATGTGGGGCAGTGCTACCTTCGGTGTAGACAAGACACCCATTCTGGTAAGGTTCGGTGAGCAAACCCCTTAGTTTGTGTTCCTGTATTTCGGTGCCTGAAGTGAGCAAGGTGGTCCCCCCTCTTACCCTTTCCTTGTCTGTCTTTGGGAACATGGACACTCACTCTCTTGATTTAGTGATGATCAAGGAGCAAGGTTAAGAAGCCAATTGCTTGCTTGATTTGCTGATAATCAAGGAGCCCCAATCGCTCATTTGATTTACCCGTGATCAAAGAGCCCCTCTAAATTAAGGCTTTTCCCGGCAAATTCATATGTTAAATTGGTCCCCACAGAACTTGAATCCCAGGTTTGATTATATTGAATCAGCCTGAATGGGAGCATAGGGCCCGAGAGGGACGTAACGAACCCTGAAGCCCTCACTAAGCACAGGATGCTTAGATCCAAAACACATTGCGTATGTCCTGCACTAGGTCTTCCCTAAATGTTGTTACCCTTTAGGATGTTTCCACTTTGACCTTGATCTGGTCCTTGCTTTTATTTCTGTGCTTTTGCCTTGTCCCTACCTCCTATTCATCTCTGCTCCATTAGGGAGCCTTTCCTCTCCATAATGAGTAATTTACCATCCCATCAGAAGGAACCCCAGCTGATTGCCCTTAAGGCTCTACTAGAATTATGTAGATGATGAAGGACTTAGAAGATTTTGGAGGAAGCTTTAATCTTAGCACCTTGGATTTCCCAGAAAATGCCTGAGAGCCACAGATCTGGATAGAAGTGCTTTTCTTGGCCCGTAAGGGGGAAGTCCAGTAAGGCCATATGCTTCTGGCCCCCTTGTTCCCATCCTCTTAGACATCGTAAGATCCTCCACTGAGGAAGTGATTGATTGCTGCAGGTGGCATGTGGAGAGAACCAACCCAAAATTAATCCTTTGTTTTTCTCCAGATCTGGATCCCACCCCTTCCAGTTTGAGGACTCGCAGAGGCTCCAGGTCCATGTGGGGGCATTCATCCCTGATGACATCCCCTTCCTCTTTTTCCTGGAGTTCTTGACTCCCCCTCTTTCCTGGCTGTATTTTCTGGTTTAGACAATACTGGTCTCGAAATACATATCTTAAAATCTATCCTAGAGACTAGAGGACTCAAGGTTAAGAAGTTGGCCTAGAGGAATTTTGAATGATGCTATGGTTTTAACACCCTAAATCCCCCTACAGAAAATGTGGGAATGAACCTAGGATAAAGATGCTTTTCCTTGTTAGACATTTTTCATAATTAAGCTAAGCTGCCGAATTTAACTATAGAGGTCTTGTACTATAGGGTTTTCTTAAATTTTAATCCACCTTGATAAAGTTTCAAGGGTAATTTTAGACTGTTGCTGGTAAATTATACATTCATGTCTTGTATGTTGTTCATGTGCTTGTATGTTTATAGTTCTGTGTTTATGTGTGTGTCTTGTGTCTGTGGCCAATTTATTTTTATTTCTATTGCAGACTAATATAAAAATTGTGGCATGCTATTTTTAAATACAATGTAGGCATATTAAAGATAAGAACAAATAAAGTTTAAACATCTAAGGCCTTAACTACTTATGTTTATATTTATCACTATTGTTTTTCTAATAGATTGTAAGAGTTCTTTCAGACAAGTGTTTCTTACAGGTTTTTTCAATATATCCTGAAATAATAAAGCTGACTTTCCAGGTCTCAGATCATCCATTCAGGCTCAGATCATCCATTCAGGCTCGGATATTCCTAAGATCACCAAAGGCCCATTGTAAGCCTGGTTGTTCTCTATTGAAGCTATGACTTACTAATTACAATTGTAGGTTCTGATTTAGTCTCTCCAAGCTCTTCTGGGTCGTTTCTTCACCTGTCCTGCCTACAAGCTGTCTGCATGTTCCTGCCCTGACAAAACCCCTTTTCTCTGCCACTGCTCAAGTTCCCCTTTGGGACATGATTCCTTCTTTCTGATGGTCTCATGACTTGTAGTAAACGACGGGTAAGGCTCCACACAAGGGTAGTGATCAACCTAAGACATGCACAGTCGCCTAATTCCACACAGCTGAAGAGGCTTGGGGTCGCCCTAGCTATCATGGTCCCCACTGAAAAAAAATTTAAAATAAAAGGTTGAAAATGTGGCACTATTGATTCAGGGAGGCCCTAGCCTGGGCTCCTGAATCCAGGAGGTCTGGCTACAGATAAGCCTGAGAAGAAACCAAACAGGCAGTGGGGGGGAAACCAAATGCGTGAGCCGATGGACAACCAATGGGAAGGAGGGAAAACAAGCAATGGGAGAGGCATCTAACCTGGACACCTAGTAAACACCTAATGATGGTGGCTGCACTCCTCTCCCCTGAGCAGAGGGGTGGCCCACATGATTGGTCCCTGACCCTATTAAGCCCAAACACTTCCTGGTAGAGTTGAGTCTGTGGCAAACTCATGTCTGCGTGCTGCTTCTCGCCTGACTCTTGGGTTTTGGGCAATGACCCATCCCCAGCCCACCCATTCATTCACGCCCCCACAGGCCCCGCCATTTCCCCTCTTACACCCGGATGGCCTGGAGGAGGATTCAGCAACAGCCACTGACTATGCAGGCTATCTTGTTTTTAAATTATTTTTTTATTCACTGAAACTTTCATATAAAATCACAATGGATTAGTCACTCTTCTCCCTTCCACCCCAAACCCCTTCCAATTACCCATGGATTTTTTTTTCCTCCAGAGTTTCCCCTGCTTTGGCTCAATCCTACAATAGTGATCTACTGGGTGCCACCAGGACACCTGCATGGCAGTGTGGAAATCTCTTGGGCATGAAAAGCTGACTAGTGGTCTAATTGTTGAGAATGTGTTCCCCTCCTTTGGCAGGCTTTAATCTCCAACAGTTGTTTGGGTGGCACACGGTACCCCTGAGATCCTCCCTCCTGCATAGTGAAATGCTGTGTGTCGGTGTAGTCGATTTGTGCATGGTAGCCCAGTCATGAACAGAGCGAACTGTCTGGCAGTAACACACCTACTATTCTCCACTTGTGTTCAAATGATCCCCTTTCCACAAAGATCCCCAAACCAATATTGATGTTCTGTTTAGGGCTCAGAAATGCAGAATCTCTTTAATGCTGCACTTAGGACACCTTTGGCAGAGAGAACCATCTTCTCTCTCTCTCTTCTTTCTTTCTCTCCTTTGTCCTGTATGTCTCTTCTCCTCTCTCTTTCTCTCAATATAGTTATATTAATCATATTTTTATTAATGAAATACTTTTCAAAAATGTAACTTCTCTGTGTGATCAATGGATTAAAAAAAAGTGAATGACAAATTTGCAATAACATTTTTTGTTGTATCAAAATATTGGGGAAGTGAATCCCCAAAGATGGTAATCAAGTAATCAGCAAATGAGAGAAATAAACTTTCATCATCCTGTGTTTGATGTCCTAAGATCAACAACCAGAACATCAGTAAGGATAGTGTGACAGGACTCTCGCACCCACTCCTGGAGACTACTTCCTCTTCTTCAAACTGCTTTCTGTCACCCAGCACACATGATACTTCTTTGCTCACATGTACATTTATTGACAAAATACTGGTTTTATCACTGTCTTTCATTCAAAACTATGGCCCTTCCTCTACATTTTTGTTCATAGTTCATGCACATGGAATGTTACCTCTGGGGAGTGGACAAATTTGAGGACCCATTGTGCTAAGTCTAAGGATCATAAGCACACAAGATGAGCTTATCTGCCTACATTTATGAGTGTCCCACCCATGACAATATCCCCACTGTACCTGCAAGCATGTGATCATTGCTTCCGTTTATTATCATCTGGCTGTATGGCTAGGTGTTGGAGTTCATTTGATGGTGTGCGGGCCACAGCATACCAGCATTGTATAAATTAGCACTCGTCACTCAGGGCCATATCAATGTGTGCTGTGGTAACCATTCCAAGGAGGTTTGGATGAGCAGTTGTAGTGTTTCACATTCAGAATCAGAGAGTGAACAGATTAAAATGCATCCACCCCAATCTTGACAAAAAAAATGTCCCGTGGCTCTGTAGCATGTTCCATTTTGGGAGTAATCTTTCAGACTTGAAATCTCTCCACGGTGATGTGAAAAAGTGAAATGCCCATGGAATGAGTCAAGGGTGGAAGTTCTTTTCCTGTGTGATATACCATTGTGAGGTGGAAACCCAAATTCTCTGTATTCCCAAATATTCCCATCTTCTAATGCTCACTTCTAGGACAGAGTTTGTGTCCCCAAAAGCAATAATAACATTTGTTGATGAAGTCATTACTCGTTATAATATTTTTCAGCTTTTTCTTGGTATGAGTTCATGTTGTCTGGAATCATTTCACAAGGCTAAACAGACTTCATTATTTGCATGTGTACCCTCAAATCTGAGAGAAATGGATACCCTGGTCATCATTAGAAATGACTAGCCCCACCCAGGTCCATCCAAAATGAATCATCAGGGAAACCATGGCAAGAGGAAGAAATGTGTCCTTGTTTGCCATGTGATACAAATAAGGAAAGTTGTCACGGTCACTCAGAATGGGATGAAAAGGCCCGTAAGCAATCTGAAACAAAGAAAACCATGAAATTCAGGTAGAAGACAATTTAAATCAACCTCAAATTCACATCTGAGTTATGTTCAAAACTATTTTTAATTCATAAGAAATGCAACGTGATCACTTTTTTCTTAATTTTTATTTCTTCCAATAACTATACAATTTAATGATGACTACATTTTCCAGAGAAAATCCCATTTTTAACCCCTGCTTGCTCTTTTCCAACCATAATTTGTCAATTGAGAGGAATGGTCCATAGACCCAGTCACCTTTAACTCTCCTTAGGCATTGTATAGCATAGAAGAAGACAGAGATGATACCTAACCTCACCTGTAGGTAAGCCATGAACTGCATATGTGTTGCCAATTGGCAGATGGTTTCCATGATGGTCCCGGAAATGTCACTTCACACTTGGCGACAAACACATGTAATTAGGAAAATAAGACCAAATTCTGCCATTCAGTTAGATAACTGTTCAAATAGTCATGATAACAGTAACCAGACATAAATGTAGAATGAAAAAAACATGGGTAAAGGTTGGGGTTTCTGTCTATTTCCTCTATGGCAAACATATAGGTCAGAGCATGTTGGTATTTTCTTGATGTCCATCTGAAAAGAAAACCAGTATTCGTGGCATATTGTTTAACACAACAACCTTCCCTCAGATATAAGAAACAGTATGTAGTAAGTGATTTTAGCGGTCAGTTCGTGTTGTCAAAAAGTTACCAATTTATGAGAGGTGTCCTTAGGACAATTCCTCAGTTGTTAGATTCATCCTCCAGTTGTGAATAAATATAAAAACTGAAACAACTAGATGAATAATCCCTTTCATTCTCCACTTACAGTTTCTCATTACAGAAATGATACATGTTGCACACCCAACACCTGAGAATCAGCAATGAGAGTCATAGAGTGTATGTGCTCCATTTCACATTAAACTGTGTTTACATTCTGGAAAATGATGAAGAAATGTCAAGAGAAAGAAATGCAATTCATGTTGTTAGTATTAGAGGATGTGGAAACGTAAAACTCTCATCAGTGATAAGATGCTGGAAAGAAAAATGACTTGTTTGTTACATTCTTCCCTGTGTCACTGCCTGGGATGTGACTGAGATGTAAGCATTCATTTCTGTCAGTGATACATCCTTTTAAAAAGGATGCAAGAACATTTCTCTCAATTGTATTTCTCTCCAATTTGTATGTCAGAATATATGTTTGACTTAATGCTGTTAACAGCCCAATTCAAGACAGAACCATGTCACACTTGTCAGAAAAATTTGGAAAGTCTACTAGTGTCCTAGCTGACAGGATCCTGTCCCTTTAATCAGTTCATATGCTGTATGTAGAACACAATAGCATGAAATGCTGTGATTGATCACTGAATATGATAAGTATCTATGGAAACAAATTGACCAAAAACCTTTGGTAGGTAAGCTAAGTGACTCTTTGTATAGGTTTTGTGGTCACATGCTCAAATGAAGCATAGCAGACACTGAACACTTTTCTTTGCCCATTGACAAAGAATTCAAGTGAGTGCTTGAAAAACTTTCAAGGAAAAATAATTGTATATATCATGATAGATCAGAAGAGGAAGGAGAATTAAAACAGGGAACTTCCTCTCTAGGTTTATAGCATATTAAAGTAAATCTTGGCTCTTTTCCAGAAGTGTAGATTGAAAGAATGGACAGAACTTTAGAAAGTGTCCATCAACACGACTCTTGTGTGTGTGTTTCCGTGGGTGTGTGTGTGTGTGTGTGTGTGTGTGTGTGTGTGTGAGTGTTTGCATGCTAGAGGGTACCTGAGTGAGGTGTGCCTGTGGGAGGCATAAAAATGACAAAGGAATCACCCAGCATTGCTAATACCCTTATTGCTTTCTTTTGTTGTATACCAGGCTTGCTATCCAGGCCTGAAATTGGAGGGTGTCTCTATTCACCTGGCATTTTTGTAAGGAATCTGGGATCTATACTCAGGTTCTTCTTCTTGGGAAGCAAAGGCTGCAATCCTGAGCCAACTCCTCAGCACTCAATGCGCCTTTAATGCTTGTTCATGCTGATAAACAGAAAATGAGAGAAAGAAAGAAAAAAGCACTTACTTAGATCAGGTTTGAAAGAGAAATGAACTTCGGTGGGTAATTTTTAATTGGTAAAAGGACGAAAACACAGTCATTCGATCATCTCTGTCACTGTCCCCTTCCTGCTTTATTCTCAAAAACATCTGCGTCCATTGACACTGCACCAGAGAGAGGATGCCTCAGAAGCAGGAAGACAACATCAACCTGAGCATTTTTCTTGTCTTGCAGATGTCAGTTTGAGTACAAAAGGAACCTGTCGCATCCAAGAGATGAACATATGACACATGTGTATTCATGCCAGTTTCTGGTTTATTTTTGTAGCTGCTGGGAGATGCCAACAATATCTTGCCATGGTTTATATCAAGCTCATACCATCTGCTGTGAAGTACATTAGATACAGTACCCTGGGGCTAAGCACCTGTGGTCCAGATCAGGTGACAAAGAGATGATGAAAGCATGTTTGAACATAGCTTCTTCTGCCTCAAGTGCCATGAGTTCATTCTTGTCTGTGCCTCCAGATAAGTGGTGATTGAAACAGAGCTGGTCCCAGGTCTGTGTCAACAAGCTTTTCTTTAAACAACACTTTCATGATGTAAGTGGATTTCATCATAGAATTTGAAGTTAACTTTTGAGAGGAAGAGTCACAAAGGACCCATATAGTAATTCCACTTTCCCAGATAAATGACACTCAGCATGTATCAGAATATTTACTGTGTAGTTCGTGTGTCATTTCATAGATTTCCAATAGCTGCATAACCTGGAGAAACAAGAATCATGCTAAATGCAGAAATTTCCAGAACATTTTGGGGATGACCTTTATATTGTATGCTCTCACTCTGCTAATCACACTGATGCAGGCCTCAGATATAATAAATAAACATGGAAACACTTTAAGTGTCAAGTGTTACCACAAAGTGAATGACTTGACTATGTTTCATCCTTATAGATCAGTGTTTAAATATCAGAGGTTTGCCAAGAACTATCTACCAGAGACAAAATGCTCAAACCTGTTTTCATTTGCATATGTAAAAGACCTAATTCCAAGATCAAGGCACAGTAGGTGAATTAACTAGTGGTTTGTTCCTATTTTTTGTTCCATAAATGGAAGATAATGTGTTCCTAGTTCTCTCCGAAGACACAGGGAAGTAAGAAAACCTCTAAAGTTTACTGTTTTTCTGTTCAAGTTATGTGTGTGGTGTGTGTGTGTGTGTGTGTGTGTACCAGAGGACACTTGAACGTGCATGTTTGTAGAGGGCAAGGGTGCCATGGGAGATTATCTTCTATAATCCTGCCTTTTACTACTCTACTCTTGACTCTTTCAGACTCCCCAAAACAAGGATTGAAATGCAGGTCACCACCATTCAGTCCCACTATTTAGATTGAATCCATGATCTGAATTCAGCTCTTCTGCCATGTAAGGCAGAGACTTTCATGCCGAACAGTTCTCCAAAAGTTTCTGGGTTTTCGAGGACCCTAATCAAATGTGTGATTTTTCACACATGTAGCGCTTAGGCAAAGATAATTATGTCACAAAGTTATCAGTTTTGTTTCATTTTCTTACAGTTAGGGCTATAGTTAAATACCCTTAAATTTATATAACATCCATTTATATTTTCATCGATATACCAGAATTTGATACACAGTCACTATTATCAAAGAATCTTATCCACACAGACCTAAAGTTCTCTGTGCAGACTAAAATACATATATTTATCAATCAATTGGGAAACAAAACTTTATGAGCATTTTACATGTGCAAACAAAATGAATTTTTTTCCTCTTCTAACCTCCTTGTTCACCTTCACCTCCGTTCACCAATCCAGCTATGTCTCTCCCACCTCACATCCCACAGCATGCGTGGATAACAGGCTCCATTTGGGGTACCTGTGCTAGATCTGGGGAACCAGATCTCTGTGGTAGTGTATTTGTCCTTCATGGGACAAGTTCACACTTGGGGTGGCTCCGTTTTAGTGATCCATAACCTGCAGAAAAGTTTTTTTTTTGTTTATTAAACACCATTAGCAAAATGGAGTCTGAAGTTCTTACATCCTTGTGTTTTCCTCTCATATCTATCACGCTTTTGTGATCCCCTACTTTTTGCATTATGGATATGTAATAGTAAGTTCAACAGAATTTAAACATCAGCTGCTTTCCTTTCTCATGGAACTCTACTGCATAGTATCACCTTGGCTTCATCGAAAATTCTGTTTCTTTAGCTTTTAAAAATCAATGGAGATGGTGATGATAATGCTCTGTTTGTCTTCTGAAAGTCATCTTAGCTCCACCATGCATGATGGCATGATGACTCCCTCTTCTTATGTCTCTGTCTGCATCTGATTCTCCCTTTCTCTTTTCTCTCTCAAAATAAGTTAATATCTTCCCGTGGCCACAACAATCTTCCAATGCAGATTGACCACATGGCCTGCCCAGGAGAAGGCAGATCAATTTCCCACACCACCCCTTACTATCTAACAAACTCTAGATTTCTTCTGTCCCCGACCATTCTGCTAATCATAAAATAGCCTCCAAGAAATTTAGTGGTTACCGAAACCTCAGTTGGTGATCAGTGACCAATGGCTTACAACAGAAGTCCCACAATTCACAATTCAACAGAAGGAAAACTTTTGAAATAACTATACGATAAGTATCCATTTTATTTTCTTTTAACATGAATTGAAACTACCACATATTAAGATTTTGGTTCTTTTGTTTTTTTTTATTAAAAATTAATTATACATTTTAAAATTTTTACAGTTCCCTCCCTACCCCTCTTCCCCTGAATCCCCTCCTCCCCCTCCCATCCCTAGTGCTCCCCCCAATTCCCAGAGAGTCCTTTATTGTGTACGCCTAACTTCCACTGGGTCCTCCTCTCTGATGACATATAAGGACCCAGTGGCATTTCCATAAGCCCTTTCTCTTGTTCCCCTTAAGCATAAGATCATCTATGGCTGTCAATCCCTTGCCTCAGGGGTCTCGGTGCCCTTAACAGATGCTAGACTTTATGAGGCGGAAACAGTGCGCTGGACATTGGGCATGCAAAGTCCCATTATGATTGCTTTGGCCCCAATTATTGTTGAGAATCTTGCAAGTCGTTGCTCCTCCCATCCTTTTGCTCTTACAATCTTACGCCCCCTCTTCCGCAAATGTCCCTGAGCTCCAGGATGGGGAGATATAGGCTGGCCTAGTTCTATGTGATTGTATAGTCTCTGAAGTTGGATTGTGGTTTGTTGATTTTCTTTTGCATTTTTGTTGTCTGCCACTTTCTTCACTCCATTCTGCTGGGCACTGTATGTCACCCCCTGGCCAAGACAAAGCTGTTAAAATGGAGTCTTGTTATAACAGCACATTCAAGGATAGTGTTAATAAGAGGTGGAGGAACATCAGTGAGGGATGGGGTCCATACCCATTGAAAAATGATACTTTTTATCTGCTAGGCTATATGCCTCCCCTTCTGTAGGATCAGGAAAGAACATCTGTGAAATACACCAGGTTTTCATCACTTACTTGCAGACCTTGATGGAGGCCTATTTCTCTGCGTAACATGGTCCCCTCTCTCCTGGTCTGGTGTGGCCCTCCTACCCATCTCTCTTGTTCATAATCCTTGCAATAGGTGTTACATAGGTTTACTTTTGAGTGTTCAAATGTGGCTAGGTGAGTTTGGTAATAGGAGCACCTATTAGGGAGTACATACGCACTTAATTTCTGGGTTTGGGTAATTTCACTTAATATAATTGTTCTAATGACATCCATTACCAGCAAATTCCACGTAATTCATCATTTTTGATGGCTGGAGTAGTACTCCTTGTATAGATGTACCACAGTTTCTTAAAAAAAAAAAAAGATTTGATACGTGTCACAAAAGCCCATACACCCACCTTTCATGGTATTAGCCATTCACCATCTCAACCACTAACCACTACAGCAGGCATATCTCACACAACTCAAAACACTTTTACTATATCCACCCTGTTATATCATTTAAAGCTGTTTCAATATTTTTTATTCGTTTGTTTGTTTTTGTTTTTTATTTATTTTCCACTCCATACAAACTTGATAGGGACCCCATTCCCCTCCCTCCCTCCACCCCTCCTTGGATCCCCTTGCTCCCTCCCCTTTACCCCCTTCCTTTCCCCCTCACTCCCTTTTCCAGTGTCTCCCCCATTCCTGCATCATCCTTTAGGGTGCGTCAAACTTCCCTCTGGGTCACCTCCTCTCTGATGAGGTGTAAGGACTCAGTAGCATTGTCTAGAACTCTTTAATGTGTTCCACTTTAGTACAGGACACTATTGGGCTGTTAATCCCTGCCTCTAAGTTTCTTAGTGCCTGTGATCCATGCTAGAATTGGGGGGGGGGGTCAATGATATGTTGGTCGTGTGCAGGTCATGCAAAGTCCTATTATGATTACTTTGGCCTAACAGTGTGTGAGTATTGTGCAATCATTTCTCCTCCCATCTTTAGGCTCTACAATCTTACTGTCCCCTCTTCTGCAAATTTCTTCCTGAGTTTTGGATGGGGAGACAAGGCTAGATAGATGGTTCCTGGTGTAATGTAGGGAAATTATGGTTTGTTATTTATTTTTTTTCTTCTTCCAGTTTGCTGTTCTTGCACCACCATTGGCTCCATCCTCATGGGTTATTGGATGTCACCTCCTAGCAGAATAATCTGCTGTTAAAATAGAGTCTTATTATACTAGTAGACTCAAAAGTAGATGGAATAAGAGTAGGAGACCGTGGTGAGGGGGAATCAGTCTCTCTTGCAGGATGGTTACTGTCTATATGCAGATTGTTGAGAGTCAAACCCATAACGTTAAGTGGCCAGGAAGGAAAGTCTGTAAGCCTAATGAGAGTTCACTACTTACTTGCAGTTCTTGATGGTGACCTATTTTTCTGGTGTAGCATGATCCCCTTCTCCTTGTTTCTGGTGAGGCCCTCCTTCCCCTTCTCTCTGTTTATAATCTTTGCAATTACTGTAGATATAGAAAGATTATCTTTGAGTATGTCACTAAGTGGTGTTTGGTACTAGAATCCAACAATTAAGGACTATAGCTTTGGTTAGTGTATCTTTTTTTTGTTTATTATTGAGATATAGAATTCATACATGTTATATGAATGTATTATGGTAATTCAATATCTTTATACAGTGCATAGTAACAAAACTTCTTCTTTGTTTTTATTCTGAGGTCTTTTAAATGTTTCTTTTTTTTATTTTCTTCCCACTATACCAAAGTTGATCCTATGCTTAAGGGGATCACAAGAAATGGTTCAGGGAAATGCCACTGGGTCCTTGTACTTCATCGGAGAGGAGGGCCCAGAGGAGAGTCTGGCATGCACATTAAAGGATTCTCTGGGGATTGGGGGGGAGGCACTGCGGGATGGGGAGGGAAGGGTGAGGATAGGGGGAGTAGGGGGTTCGGGGTGAGGAGGGGAGAGGGAAAAAACCAGTGTACCTATTAAGTTTGTATGAGTGGATATAATAATAATAATAATAATAATAATAAAGAATTATGTGCTACAATAAGTTTCAAAGTCATTTAATCTACAGTGTTTGCCTAGAAGTTTAAATGACAATAGAATGAATATGAAGACAGCATTAATTGCAAAGAATCACTTCAGTGCCAAATGCAGAAAATAAGTGATTTGACTCCCTAAACTGGATGTCCTCATGTCTCTCTATCCCAATGCTCTGGGAAACTGTGAAAGTGAAGGTGGTAGAAATGTCATGGATGCAAGATAGGGAGAAGTAGTGTTAATTAGTATCTCCTGGACATGACAGGGCTACTGCACAAGTGAACACACTGTACTGTATCTTCTTCCACAATATATGCACCAGAGTTCGCCTGCATGCATTTTATCATGGAAGAGGGAAGTCCTTGTGATTCCAGAGACTTTGAAAGGTTAATGCAATATTAGGGGAATGAGAGCTGTTTACCTCAATGGCATATCCACTGATATATCATCAATGCTTTAGCAAGTCCTTAGGCAAATAAGAAGATATACAACGCAAGTGAAACTCAGTGCAAGGAGTAGTCTATTTTGGAAGAAAGTTTATATTGAAAAAGTATGGGGAAGATAAGCAATCATAGTAAGGGGTGAAAATGACATCAATCCTTGCTATTTATGTGTGGAACTTACAAAAAAAATTCTTAAAAAAGAATTCATCCAGGATTCTTTAAATTTGCCTATTGCTAAAATTCATTGCTAAGAAGGAAATGAATTTTGATTGTATATTACCAGGATAGAGACACCTGGAAAACTCAGATTTGCATTTCACTTTATAGTATGTTATTATTCCTAATGGTTTTACAAATAATTATTGGCATCCTGTGATCACCCAATATGGCATTGATTTCACAAGTTACAAAAGTTTTTGTATCATGAAAATGTGATTATAACATCTATGAACTCATTGGCCATTCTTCATGCATTCATTGGAGATTTATGTGAATATCCACAGTTCACTTTTTCATATGCTGACTTCCCTATTACCTGTTGCAAGAAGATATACAACTACCTCAATGTCAGAGTTCTGAACCATGTGTACTCTGTTGGACATCACAAATATGCTAGTCCTGCAGGAAAAAAAAAAAACAATGAAGATGAAGAAGGCATGGAGTTACCTGTTGCATTGGAAATCTCATTCTCTGGACAAGGGAAACATTCAAAACAGCAGGTAGCCTTTCCCTCTAGATGAAATTTCCTGAAACCAGGCTTGCAAGGTGCACTGCATAAAGAGGTGGGAATCTGAGGAAGAGAAGTTGGATCTTAGCAACAGATTGGAATATAACCTCTTCCTTTCATAACCATATTGTCTTAGTGGAAGACCACATGAGTAAGGTAGTCTTTATTCCCTCTGAGAGACCACTGAGAGTGGCTGTCTGGGGGGAAAGGAAATCACATGCTTCAGTGGTGCACTCATTTATACATCCTCCATGTTCCAGCAAGTGCTCAGCCACATGTGAATGCAGTCACCCAGATGGAACTCAGTGGGCCACACATGCAAAGACATGAAAGGATGGAGTTTGTCAAAATAAAGGATGCCAGAAAGAGGAGGACAGCAATGGGGTCAGGTAGGATGGAGTAAAGATTACCAATGTTCATTGTATTCATTCATGGAAGAATGAAAGGTAAAATTAGAATTAAGTGAATTATATGGAACCTTTTTAGGCAAATATATGAATCATTGTGCTACATAGTACCAAATAATACAAGTTGATATAGATTTTCTTTACCAGAAATTATTTCACAACAACAAACCATAATTCAGAACATCAGAGACCCTACATTAATCACCTGGAACCAGACCAGCCCTATCTCTCCCCATCCTAAAGCTCAGGGAAATTTGCAAAAGAGGGGGCAGTAAGATGGTAAGAGCCTAAAGATGGGGATAAGCAATGATATGCATGATACTCCACACAAGTTAGGGCCACAGAATGCATAATAGGACTTTGCATGATGTAAGCATGACCGATATTTCAATGACCCCTCAAAGGCTAGCATGATTCACAGGCACTAGGATCCTTAAAGGCAAGGGATAAACAGTCAAGATAGTTTTCCCATACTAAAGGGGAGCAGAAGGAAGGGCTCTAGGCAATGCTAGTGAGTCTGAACACCTCATTAGAGTGAAGGACACAGGGGGAAGTTTGACATTCACACTAAAGAATGCTCCAGAGATTGGGGGGAAGAAAAGGGGAACACTGGGAGAAAAGGAAGAAGGGGGATGAAAAGAAGTGGAAAAGGTGGGACGGAGCAAGGGTGACTGAGACCGGGTGGAGAGAGGCAGGGTACTATGGTACCTATTAAATTTTTATGAGTGGGTAAAAAGAAAAATAAAATCTTCCTTTAATTTAAAAAAATAAGAAATGGTTTCAACTCACCTGTACATCTCCCATGGCCCACTCTATCAGGTGTTCATATAAATGTAATTGCTGTCCATTTGGAACATGTGAAGAAAATTCTCCTAATTTCACTTTCAGCCCAAGACCCTGTGGGATTTTCCAGTTGATGAGAATGTCATACTCTGCATCCAAGTGTTGCTTCTGATTCAAGATCACTGTGTCTCCCATAGGGTTAGTGAACTGCAGGTTCTTCAGAAAGGCATGGATCTAAAAGATGTAAAACTTGAGCACAAAGCATGTGCTATAAGGAATGAACCTAGTTTCTATAATCTTTCCATTATATGACAATATGTAAGTTGAGGTTTGGCCAGATGACTCATGGTTAGCTTCACTTGTACAAATCCTAGAAAGTATCACGATCTGAGTTAGATGCATGGTACCCATATTGTGGGATGAAAGTACCGACTACTTTATTAATAAGACAGAAAATCAAATTTTACCCTCTTGTTATTTGAAAGTTTTTCTTAAAATGCCACTTGTGCCACTATCAATTCAGGGCACTAGCCTTGGCTCTTGAATCCTGGAGGTCTGGCTACAGATAAGCCTGAGAAGAAACCATACAGGCAGTGAGAGGGGCAACCAAATGGCAAGCAGATGAACAATCAATGGGAATGGGGGATGAAAAACCAATGGGAAGAGGCCATCTAACCTGGACACCTAGTAAACACCTAAATGATTGGTGGCTGCTCTCCCCCTTTCCTGAGCAGAGGGGTGACCACACCTGATTGGACTCTGACCCTATGTAAGCCCAAACACTTCCTGAGTAGAGTGTAGTGTGTGGCAAACTCGTTCTCTGCCTGCTGCTTCTCGCCTGAGTCCTGGGGTCTGGGTGGTGACCCCGTCACCGGCTTGCCCATTTGCTGTTTCCCCTCTTCCCCTTGGCTGGCTCGGGGGATTTGGCAACATCTGGCACACCAATGTGGGGCAGTGCTACCTTCGGTGTAGACAAGACACCCATTCTGGTAAGGTTCGGTGAGCAACCCCTTTAGTTTTGTGTTCCTGTACTTTCGGTGCCTGAAGGTGAGCAAGGTGGTCCCCTCCTCTTACCCTTTCCTTGTCTGTCTTTGGGAACATGGACACTCACTCACTTGATTTAGTGATGATCAAGGAGCAAGGTTAAGAAGCCAATTGCTTGCTTGATTTGCTTATAATCAAGGAGCCCCAATCGCTCATTTGATTTACCCGTGATCAAAGAGCCCCTCTAAATTAAGGCTTTTCCTGGCGAATTCATATGTTAAATTGGTCCCCACAGAACTTGAATCCCAGGTTTGATTATATTGAATCAGCCTGACTGGGAGCATAGGGCCCAGGGGAGTAACGAACCCTGAAGTCCCTCACTAAGCACAGGATGCTTAGATCCAAAACACATCTGCGTATGTCCTGCACTAGGTCTCTCCTTAAATGTTGGTTACCCCTTTAGGACTTGTTTCCACTTTGACCTTGATCTGGTCCTTGCTTTTTATTTTCTGTGCTTTTGCCTTGTCTCCTCACCTCCTATTCATCTCTGCTCCATTAGGGAGCCTTTCCTCTCCATAATGAGTAATTTACCATCCCATCAGAAGGAACCCCAGCTGATTGCCCTTAAGGCTCTACTAGAATTATGTAGATGATGAAGGACTTAGAAGATTTTTGGGAGGAAGCTTTAATCTTAGCACCTTGGATTTCCCCAGAAAATGCCTGAGAGCACAGATCTGGATAGAAGTGCTTTTCTTGGCCCATAAGGGGGAAGTCCAGTAAGGCCATATGCTTCTGGCCCCCTTTGTTCCCATCCTCTTAGACATCGTAAGATCCTCCACTGAGGAAGTGATTGATTGCTGCAGTGTGGCATGTGGAGAGAACCCAAAATTAATCCTTTGTTTTTCCTCCAGATCTGGATCCCTCCCCTTCCTGTTTGAGGACTCTGCAGAGGCTCTCAGGTCCATGTGGGGGCATTCCATCCCCTGATGACATCCCCTTCCCTCTTCTTCCTGTAGTTCTTGACTCCCCCTCTTTCCTGGCTGTATTTTCTGGTTTAGACAATACTGGTCTCGAAATACATATCTTAAAATCTCTCCTAGAGACTAGAGGACTCAAGGTTAAGAATGTTGGCCTAGAGGAATTTTAGAATGATGCTATGGTTTTAACACCTTAAATCCCCCTAGAGAAAATGTGGGAATGAACCTATGGATAAAGATGCTTTTCCTTGTTAGACATTTTTCATAATTAAGCTAAGCTGCCGAATTTAACTAATATGAGGTCTTGTACTAAATAAGGTTTTCTTAAATGTTAATCCACCTTTGATAAAGTTTTCAAGGGTAATTTTAAGACTGTTGCTGGTAAATTATACATTCATGTGCTTGTATGTTGTTCATGTGCTTGTATGTTTATATGTTCTGTGTTTATATGTTGTGTGTCTTGTGTCTGTGGCCACTTTTATTTTTTATTTCTATTGCAGGCTAATATAAAAATTGTGGCATGCTATTTTTAAATACATGTAGGCATATTTAAAGATAAGAACAAATAAAGTTTATAACATCTAAGGCCTTAACTACTTATGTTTTATATTTATCACTATTGTTTTTCTAATAGATTGTAAGTTTTCTTTCAGACAAGTTTTCTTACAGGTTTTTTCATATATTCCTGAAATAATAAAGCTGACTTTCCAGGTCCTCAGATCATCCATTCAGGCTCAGATCATCCATTCAGGCCTCGGATATTCCTAAGATCACCAAAGGCCCATTGTAAGCCTGGTTGTTCTCTATTGAAGCTATGACTTACTAACTTACAATTGTTAGGTTCTGATTTATGTCTCCCAAGCTCTTCTGGGTCGTTTCTCCACCTGTCCTGCCTACAAGCTGTCTGCCTGTTCCTGCCCTGACAAAACCTCCTTTTCTCTGCCACTGCTCAAGTTCCCCTTTGGGACCATGATTCCTTCTTTCTGATGGTCTCATGACTTGTAGTCAATGACGGGTAAGGCTCCACACAAGGGTAGTGATCAACCTAAGACATGCACAGTCGCCTATATTCCACACAGCTGAAGAGGCTTGGGGTGGCCCTAGCTATCATGGTCTCCACTGAAAAAAAATTTATGAATAAAAGGTTGAAAATGTGGCACTATTGATTCAGGGAGGCCCTAGCCTGGGCTCCTGAATCCAGGAGGTCTGGCTACAGATAAGCCTGAGAAGAAACCATACAGGCAGTGGGAGGGGCAACCAAATGGCGAGCAGATGGACAACCAATGGGAAGGAGGGAAAACAAGCAATGGGAAGAGGCCATCTAACCTGGACACCTAGTAAACACCTAAATGATTGGTGGCTGCACTCCTCCTCCCCTGAGCAGAGGGGTGGCCACACCTGATTGGTCCCTGACCCTATATAAGCCCAAACACTTCCTGAGTAGAGTTGAGTCTGTGGCAAACTCATTGTCTGCGTGCTGCTTCTCGCCTGACTCTTGGGTTCTGGGCACTGACCCATCCCCAGCCCACCCATTCACTTCATGCCCACGAGGCCCCGCCGTTTCCCCTCTTACCCCCGGATGGCCTGGAGGAGGATTCAGCAACAGCCACTGACTATGCAGGCTATCTTGTTTATAAATTATTTTTTTATTCACTGAAACTTTCATATAAAATCACAATGGATTAGTCACTCTTCTCCCTATCCACCCCCAAACCCCTTCCAATCTACCCCATGAGATTTTTTTTCCCTCCAGAGTTTCTCCTGCTTTGGCTCAATCCTATAATAGTGATCTACTGGGTGCCATCCAGGACACCTGCACTGGCAAGTGTCTGGACATCTCTTGGGGCATGAAAAGCTGACTAGTGGACTAATTGTTGAGTAATGTGTTCCCCTTCCTTTGGCAGGCTTTAATCTCCAACAGTCTGTTTGGGTGGCACACGGTACCCTGAGATCCTCCCTCCTGCATAGTGAAATGCTGTGTGTCGGTGTAGTCGATTTGTGCATGGTAGCCCAGTCATGAACAGAGGCAACTTTCTGGCAGTAACACACCCTACTATTCTCCACTTGTGTTCCAACTGATCCCCTTTCCACAAAGATCCCCAAACCAATATTTGATGTTCTGTTTAGGGCTCAGAAATGCAGAATCTGTTTAATGCTGCACTTAGGACACCTTTGGCAGAGAGAACCATCTTCTCTCTCTCTCTCTCTTTCTTTCTCTCCCTTTGTCCTGTATGTCTCTCTCCTCTCTCTTTTCTCTCAATATAGTTATATTAATCATATTTTTATTAATGAAATACTTTTCAAAAATGTAACTTCTCTGTGTGATCAATGGATTAAAAAAAGTAGAATGAACAATTTTGCAATAACATTTTTTATTGTATCAAAATATTGGGGAAGTGAATCCCCAAAAGATGGTAATCAAGTACTCAGCAAATGAGAGAAATAACTTTCATCATCCTGTGTTTTGACTTTCCTAAGATCAACAACCAGGACATCAGTAAGGATAGTGTTGACAGGACTCCTCGCACCCACTCCTGGAGACTACTTCCTCTTCTTCAACTGCTTTCTGTCACCCAGCACACATGATACTTTCTTTGCTCACATGTACATTTATTGACAAAATACTGGTTTTATCACTGTCTTTCATTCAAAACTATGGCCCTTCCTCTACATTTTTGTTCATAGTCCATGCACATGGAATGTTACCTCTGTGGAGTGACAAATTTGAGGACCCATTGTTGCTAAGTCTAAGGATCATAAGCACACAAGACTGAGCTTATCTGCCTACATTTATGAGTGTCCCACCCATGACAATATCCCCACTGTACCTGCAAGCATGTGATCATTGCTTCCGTATCATTATCATCTGGCTGTATGTCTAGGTGTTGGAGAATCATTTGATGGTGTGCATGGGCCACAGCATACACAGCATTGTATAAATCATAGCACTCATCACTCAGGGCCATATCAAATGTGTGCTGTGGTAACCATTCCAAGGAAGTTTTGGATGAGCAGTTGCTTAGTGTTTCACATTCAGAATCAGAGAGTGAACAGTCAAAATGCATCCACCCCAATCTTGACAAAAAATGTCCCGTGGCTCTGTAGCAATGTTCCATTTTGGGATGTAATCTTTCAGACTTGAAATCTCTCCACGGTGATGTGAAAAAGTGAAATGCCCATGGAATGAGTCAAGGGTGGAAGTTCTTTTCCTTGTGCTGATATACCATTGTGAGGTGGAAACCCAAATTCTCTGTATTCCCAAATATTCCCATCTTCTAATGCTCACTTCTAGGACAGAGTTTGTGTCCCCAAAAGCAATAATAACATTTGTTGATGAAGTCATTATCTCGTTATAATATTTTTCAGCTTTTTCTTGGTATGAGTTCATGTTGTCTGGAATCTCATTCACAAAGGCTAAACAGACTTCATTATTTTGCATGTGTACCCTCAAATCTGAGAGAAATTGGATACCCTGGTCATCATTAGAAATGACTAGCCCCACCCAGGTCCATCCAAAATGAATCATCAGGGAAACCATGGCAAGAGGAAGAAATGTGTCCTTTGTTGCCGTTTGATACAGATAAGGAAAGTTGTCACGGTCACTCAGAATGGGATGAAAAGGCCCGTAAGCAATCTGAAACAAAGAAAACACATGAAATTCAGGTAGAAGACAATTTAAATCAACCTCAAATTCACATCTGAGTTATGTTCAAAACTATTTTTAATTCATAAGAAATGCAACGTGATCACTTTTTTCTTAATTTTTTATTTCTTCCAATAACTTATACAAATTTAATGATGACTACATTTTCCAGAAAATCCCATTTCTTAACCCCTGCTTGCTCTTTTCCAACAAGAATTTGTCAATTGAGAGGAATGGCCCATAGACCCAGTCACCTTTAACTCTCCTTAGGCATTGTATAGCATAGAAGAAGACAGAGATGATACCTAACCTCACCTGTAGGTAAGCCATGAACTGCATATGTGTTGCCAATCTGGCAGATGTTTTCCATGATGGTCCCGTAAATGTCACTTCACACTTGGCCGCATAACACATGTAATTAGGAAAAATAAGACCAAATTCTGCCATATCAGTTAGATAACTGTTCAAATAGTCATGATAACAGTAACCAGACATGAATGTAGAATGAAAAGAAACATTGGGTAAAAGGTTGGGGTTTCTGTATATTTCCTCAGTGGCAAACATATAGGTCAGAGCATGTTGGTATTTTCTTGATGTCCATCTGAAAAGAGAACACAGTATTCGTTGCATATTGTTCTTAACACAACAACCTTCCCTCAGATATAAAGAACAGTATGTAGTAAGTGATATTTAGCGGTCAGGTTCCTGTGTTGTCGAAAAGTTACCAATTTATGAAGAGGTGTCCCTAGGACATCTTCCTCAGTGTTTAGATTTCATCCTCCAGTTGTGAAATAAATATAAAACTGAAACAACTAGATGAATAATCCCTTTCATTCTCCACTTACACTTTCTCATTACAGAAATGATACATGTTGCATACCCAACACTGAGAATCAGCAATGAGAGTCATAGAATGTATGTGCTCCATTTCACATTAAACTGTGTTTACATTCTGGAAAATGATGAAGAAATGTCAAGAGAAATGCAATTCATGTTGTTAGGATTAGAGGATGTGGAAACGTAAAACTCTCATCAGTGACAATATAAGATGCTGGAAAGAAAAATGACTCTGTTTGTTAAACTTCTTCCCTGCTTGTCAGCCTGGGATGTGACTGAGATGTAAGCATTCATTTCTGTCAGTGATACATCCTTTTAAAAGAGATGCAAGAACATTTCTCTCCAATTGTATTTCTCTCCAATTTGTATGACAGAATAATAGTTTTGACTTAATGCTGTTAACAGCCCAATTTCAAGACAGAATCCATGTCACACTGTGTCAGAATAAATTTGGAAAGTCTACTAGTGTCCTAGCTGACAGAGATCCTGTCCCTTTAATCAGTTTCATATGCTGTATGCATAGAACACAATAGCATGAAATGCTGTGATGTATCACTGAATATGATAGGTATCTATGGAAACAAATTGACCAAGAACCTTTGGTAGTAAGCTAAGTGACTCTTTGTATAGGTTTTGGTTGTCACATGCTCAAATGAAGCATTAGCAGACACTGAACACTTTTCTTCTGCCCATTGACAAGGAATTCAAGTGAGTACTTGAAAAATCTTTCAAGGAAAATAACTGTATATATCATGATAGATCATGGAAGAGGAAGGAGAATTAAAACAGGGAACTTCCTCTCTAGGTTTATAGCATATTAAAGTAAATCTTGGCTCTTGTCCAGAAGTGTAGATTGAAAGAATGGGACAGAACTTTTAGAAAGTGTCCATCAACACGACTCTTTGTGTGTGTGTTTCCGTGTGTGTGTGTGTGTGTGTGTGTGTGTGTGTGTGAGTGTTTGCATGCTAGAGGGTACCTGAGTGAGTGTGCCTGTGGGAGGCATAAAAATGACAAAGGAATCACCCAGCATTGCTATATACCCTTATTGCTTTCTTTTGTTGTATACCAGGCTCTGCTATCCAGGCCTGAAATTGGAGGGTGTCTCTATTTTCACCTGGCATTTTTGTAAAGAATCTGGATATCTATACTCAGGTTCTTCTTCTTGGGAAGCAAAGGCTGCAATCCTTGAGCCAACTCCTCAGCACTCAATGCGCCTTTAATGTCTTGTTCATGCTGATAAACAGAAAATGAGAGAAATGGAAAAAGCACTTACTTTAGATCAGGTTTGAAAGAGAAATGAACTTTCGGTAGGTAGTTTTTAATTGATGTATAAAGGACGAAAACACAGTCATTCCGATCATCTCTGTCACTGTCCCCTTCCTGCTTTATTCTCCAAAAACATCTGCGTCCATTGACACTGCACCAGAAGAGAGGATGCCTCAGAAGCAGGAAGACAAACATCAACCTGAGCATCTTTTCCTTGTTTTGCAGAATGTCAATTTGAGTACAAAAGGAACCTGTCACATCCAAGAAATGAACACATGACACATGTGTATTCATGCCAGTTTCTGGTTTTATTTTTGTAGCTGCTGGGAGATGCCAACAATATCTTGCCATGGTTTATATCAAGCTCATACCATCTGCTGTGAAGTACATTAGATACAGTACCCTGGGGCTAAGCACCTGTGGTCCATATCCAGGTGACAAAGAGATGTTTTGAACATAGCTTCTTCTTGCCTCAGGTGCCATGAGTTCATTCCTGTCTGTGCCTCCAGATGAGGTGATCTGGAACAGAGCTGGTCCCAGGTCTGTGTCAACAAGCTTATTCTTTAAACAACACATTTCATGATGTAAGTGGATTTCATCATAGAATTTGAAGTTAACTTTTGAAAGGAAAGAGTCACAAAGGACCCATATAGTAATCCACTTTCGCAGATAAATGACACTCAGCATGTATCAGAATATTTACTGTGTAGTTCGTGTGTCATTTCATAGATTTCCCAATAGCTGCATAACCTGGAGAAACAAGAATCATGCTAAATGCAGAAATTTCCAGAACATTTTGGGGATGACCTTTATATTGTATGCTCTCACTCTTGCTAATCACACTGATGCAGGCCTCAGATATAAATAAATAAACATGGAAACACTTTAAGTGTCAAGTGTTACCACAAAGTGAATGACTTGACTATGTTTCATCCTTAATTAGATCATTGTTTTAAATATCAGAGGTTTGCCAAGTAACTATCTACCAGAGACAAAATGCTCAAACCTGTTTTCATTTGCATATGTAAAAGACATAATTTCCAAGATCAAGGCACAAGTAGGTGAATTAACTAGTGATTTGTTCCTATTTTTTGTTCCATAAATGGAAGATAATGTGTTTCCTTTGTTCTCTCAGAAAACACAGGGAAGTAAGAAACCTCTAAAGTTTACTGTTTTTCTGTTCAAGTATATGTGTGTGAGTGTGTGTGTGTGTGTGTGTGTGTACCAGAGGACACTTGAACGTGCATGCTTGTAGAGGACCAAGGGTGCCATGGGAGATTATCTTCTATAATCCTGCCTCTTTACTACTCTACTCTTGACTCTTTCAGACTCCCCAAACCAAGGATTGAAATGCAGGTCACCACCATTTCAGTCCCACTATTTTCGATTTGAATCCATGATCTGAATTCAGCTCCTTCTGCATGTAAGGCAGAGACTTTCATGCCTGAACAGTCTCTCAAAATGTTTCTGGGTTTTTCAGAGGACACTAATCACATGTATGATTTTTCACACTTGTAGCGCTTAGGCAAAGATAATTAGTTCACAAAGTTATCAGTTTTGTTCATTTTCTTACAGTAAGGGCTATAGTTAATATAGCCCTTAATATTTAATATTAACATCCATTTATATTTTCATCGATATCCAGAATTTGATACACAGTCACTATTATCAAAGAATCTTAATCCACAAGAACCTAAAGTTCTCTGTGCAGACTAAAATACCATATATTTTATCAATCAATTGGGAAACAAAACTTTTATTGAGCATTTTACATGTGCAAACAAAATGAATTTTTTTCCCTCTTCTAACTCCTTGTTCACCTTCACCTCCATTCACCAATCCAGCTATGTCTCTCCCACCTCGCATCCCGCAGCATGCGTGGATAACAGGCTCCATTTGGGGAACCTGTGCTAGATCTGTGGAACCAGGTCTCTGGGTAGTGTATTTGTCCTTCATGGGACAAGTTCACACTTGAGGCGGCTCAGTTTTAGTGATCCATAACCTGCAGAAGGTTTTCTTTTTTGGTGTTTATAAAACACCATTATTGCAAAATGGAATCTGAAGTTTTTACATCCTTGTGTTTTCCTCCTCATATCTATCATGCTTTTGTGATCCCCTACTTTTGCATTTATGGATATGTAATAGTAAGTTCACAGAATTTAAACATCAGCTGCTTTTCCTTTCTCATGGAACTCTACTGCATAGTATCACCTTTGGCTTCATCGAAAATTCTGTGTTCTTTATGCTTTTAAAAACAATGGAGATGGTGATGATAATGCTCTGTTTGTCTTCTGAAAGTCATCTTAGCTCCACCCATGCATGATGGCATGACTGTACTCGCTCTTTCTATGTCTCTGTCTCTGCATCTGATTCTCCCTTTCTCTCTTTCTCTCTCAAAATAAGTTAATAATCTTCCCGTGGCCACAACAATCTTCCAGTGCAGATTGACCACATGGCCTGGCCCAGGAGAAGGCAGCTCAATTTCCCACACACCCCTTACTATCTAACAAACTCTAGATTTCTTTCTGTCCCCGACCATTCTGCTAATCATTAAAATAGCCTCCAAGAAATTAATAGTGGTTACCGAAACCTCAGATTGGTGATCAGTGACCAATGCCTTACAACAGAAGTCCCTAACAATCTCACAATTCAACAGAAGGAAAACTTTTGAAATAACTATACGATAAGTATCCCATTTTATTTTCCTTTTAACATGTATTGAAACTACCACATATTAAGATTTTTGTTTTTTTGTTTTTTTTATTAAAAATTTAATTATACATTTTAAAATTTTTTACCAGTTCCCTCCCTCCCCCCTCCTCCCCCTGAAGCCCCCTCCTCCCCTTCCCCATCCCTCAGTGCCTCCCCCCCAATTCCCAGAGAGTCCTTTATTGTGTACGCCTAACTCTCCACTGGGTCCTCCTCTCTGATGACATATAAGGACCCAGTGGCATTTCCATAAGCCCTTTCTCTTGTTCCCCTTAAGCATAAGATCACTACTATGGCTGTCAATCCCTTGCCTCCAGGGGTCTCGGTGCCCTTAACAGATGCTAGACTTTATGAGGGCAATAGTGCGCTGGACATTGGGCATGCAAAGTCCCATTATGATTGCTTTGGCCCCAATTATTGTTGAGAATCTTGCAAGTTGTTGCTCCTCCCATCCTTTTGCTCTTACAATCTTACCGCCCCCTCTTCCGCAAATGTCCCTGAGCTCCAGGATGGGGAGAGATTAGGCTGGCCTAGTTCTATGTGATTGATATAGTCTCTGAAGTTCTGGATTGTGGTTTGTTGATTTTCTTTTGCATTTTTTGCTGCTCCTGCAATGTCCTTCACTCCATTCTGCTGGGCACTGTATGTCACCCCCTGGCCAGAGACAAAAAGCTGTTAAACTGGAGTCTTGTTATAATAGCACATTCAAGGGTAGATGTAATAAGAGTAGGAAACATCAGTGAGGGAGGGGTCCATCACCCATTTGCAAAATGATTACTTTTTATCTGCTAGACTATATGCCCTCCCCTTCTGGTAGGATCAGGAAAGAACATCTGTGAACTTAACCAGGTTTCTCATCACTTACTTGCAGACCTTGATGGAGGCCTATTTTCTCTGCTGTAACATGGTCCCCTCTCTCCTTGTTTCTGGTGTGGCCCTCCTACCCCATCTCTCTTGTTCATAATCCTTGCAATTACTGTGTTACATAGGTTTACTTTTGAGTGTCTCAATGTGGGCTGGGTGAGTTTGGTACTAGGAGCCACCTATTAGGGAGTACATACGGCACTTAATTTTTCTGGGTTTGGGATACTTCACTTTAATATAATTGTTTCTAATGACATCCATTTCCCAGCAAATTCCAGTAATTCATCATTTTTGATGGCTGAGTAGTACTCCATTGTATAGATGTACCACAGTTTCCTTAAAAAAAAAAAAAGATTTTGATACAGTGTACACAAAGCCCTATACACCCACTCTTTCATGGTATTAGCCATTCACCATCTCATACCACTAACCATCTACAAGCAGGCATATCTCACACAACTCAAAACACTTTCTACTATATCCACCCTGTTATATCATCTTAAAGCTGTTTCAATACTTTTTTATTCGTTTGTTTGTTTTTGTTTTTTTATTTATTTTTCCACTCATACAAACTTGATAGGTACCCCATTCCCCTCCCTCCCTCCACCCCTCCTTGGATCCCCTTGCTCCCTCCCCGTTTTACCCCTTCCTTTCACCCTCACTCCCTTTCTCCAAGTGTCCCCTCCCCCCATTCCTGCATCATCCTTTAGTGTGCACGTCAAACTTCCCTCTGGGTCGTCCTCCTCTCTGATGAGGTGTAAGGACTCAGTAGCATTGTCTAGAACTCTTTAATGTGTTCCACTTTAGTACAGGAACACTATTGTGGCTGTTAATCCCTTGCCTCTAAGTTTCTTAGTGCCTGTGATCCATGCTAGACTTTGGGGGGTGGGTCAATGATATGTTGGTCATTGTGCAGGTCATGCAAAGTCCTATTATGATTACTTTGGCCCTAACATGTGTGGAGTATTGTGCATATCATTTCTCCTCCCCATCTTTAGGCTCTTACAATCTTACTGTCCCCTCTTCTGCAAATTTCCCTGAGTTTTGGATTGGGAGAGACAAGGCTAGAATGGTTCCTGGTGATTAATGTAGGGAAATTATGGTTTGTTATTCTATTTTTTTCTTCTTCCAGTTTTGCTGTTCTTGCACCACCATTGGCTCCATCCTCATGGGTATTGGATGTCACCTCCTAGCAGATATAATATGCTGTTAAAATAGAGTCTTATTATACTAGTAGACTCAAAAGTAGATGGAATAAGAGTAGGAGACCGTGGTGAGGGGGAATCAGTCTCTCATTTGCAGGATGGTTACTGTCTATATGCCAGATTGTTGAGATCAAACCCCATCAGTTATAAGTGGCCAGGAAGGAAAGTCTGTAAGCCTAACGAGATGTCTCACTACTTACTTGCAGTTCTTGATGGTGACCTATTTTTTCTGGTGTAGCATGATCCCCTCTCTCCTTGTTTCTGGTGAGGCCCTCCTTCCCCTTCTCTCCTGTTTATAATCTTTGCAATTACTGTAGATATTAGAAAGATTTATCTTTGAGTATGTCACTAAGTGAGTTTGGTACTAGAATCCACCAATTAAGGACTATAGCTTTCTTGGTTAGTGTATCTTTTTTTGGTTTATTATTGTTGAGATATAGAATTCATACATGTTATGAATGTATTATGGTAATTCAATATCTTTATACAGTGCATAGTAACAAAACCTTCTTCCTTTGTTTTTTTATTCTGAGTTCTTTTAAATGTTTCTTTTTTTTATTTCTTCCACTCATACAAAGTTGATAAGTACCAATTCCCCTCTGTACTTCCACCCTTCCCCAGATCCCCATGCTCCCTTCCCTCTTTTCCCCTTCCTTTCCACCCACCTCCCTTTCTCTCAGTGCTCCCTCCCCCCCACATGCCTGGAGCATTCTTTAGTGTGAATGTCAAACTTCCCTCTGGGTCATCCTCTAATGAGGTGTTAGGACTCAGAAACATTTCCTAGAGCTCTTTCTTGTGTTCCCCTTTAGTATAGGAACACTATTGTGGCTGTTAATCCCTTGCCTCTAAGGATCCTAGTGGTGTGATCCATGCTAGACTTTGGGGGTCAAAGGTTTGTTGGTCATTGAGCAGGTCATGAAAAGTATATTATGATTAATTCGACCCTAACTTGTATGGAGTATCTTGTATATTATTGCTCCTCCCCATCTTTAGGCTCTTAGAATCTTACCACACCTCTTCTGCAAATTTCCCTGAGCTTTAGGATGGGGAGGGGGAGAGATTAGTCTGGCCTGGTTCCAAGGGGTTGATGTAGAGTCTATGATGGTTTGTTGATTTTTTTTTTCAGTTTTGTTGCTCCTGCACCACCCTTGGCTCCATCCTGATGGGTATTGAATGTAACCCCCTGGCCAGAGATAAAAGGCTATTAAAATAGAGTATTATCATGAGAATAGATTCAAACGTAGATGGAAAAAGAGTAGGAGACCATAGTGAGGGGAGGTCAGTGTCCCATTTGCAGGATGTATACCTTTTATCTGTTAGACTATATGCACTCCTTTCTGGTGAGATCATACCCCATCAGTTGCAAGTGACCAGGAAGGAAAGTCTATGAGCTTAACAAGATGTCTCATTACTTACTTGCAGTCCTTGATGGTGGCCTAATTTTTCTGCTGTAGCACAATCCTGTCTCTCCTTGTTGCTGTAGGGGCCCTCCTTCCCCTTTCCTCCTGTTTATAATCTTTGCAATTATGGTAGGTATTATAGAGATTTATCTTTGATTGTGTCACTAAGTGGGTTTTGTACTAGGAATCACCTATTAGGGAGTACAAATATTAATTTTGTGTGTCTGGGATACTTCATTCAATATAATTTTTCCTAATTCCATCCATTTCCCAGAAATTTTCATTAATTCATTGTTTTTGATAGCTGAGTAGTATTCCATTGTATAAATGTATCATATTTTCCTTATAGACTCCTTATCAACTGTTGGGCATTTGGGTTGATTCCATGACTTTGCTATTGTAAAGAGTGCTGCTATGAACATGGTCGTGCTTGTCTATCAAGGTGAATTTTTGCTGTATGGGGGATTATTCCCAAAAGTGGAATAGCTGGGACATGTGGCATTTCAATCTTTAACTTTTTTAAGAATCACAGAAGGCTCACCAGAGTGGTTGTATAAGCCTGCATTCCGACCAGCAATGTAGGAGAGTTCCCTTCTCGCCACCTATTCTCCAGTATGTGGTGCTGTTGATATTGGTGTTTGCCATCCTGACCTGGGTGAGATGATACCTCAGGGAAGTTTTGAATTGTATTTCTCTGTTGGCTAAGGATGCACAGCATTTTTAATATATTTGTTTGACATGCCAATTTCGTCCCTAGTAGAGTTTCTTTTAAGTTTCAAGACCCATTTTTTAAGTGGGCCATTTGTTTCCTTGGTGTTTAGTTTTCTAAGTTCTTTGTGCACTCTGAATAATAGAGCTCTATGAGATATGTGGTTATTGTAGATTTTCTCCCATTCTGTGGGTTGCCTTTGTGCTCAGGGCACAATCTGTTCACAGGAACAGAATCTCTTTAATTTCATAAGATCCCATCTTTTGAGTTTTGGCTGTATCTATTGTGCTGTTGGATTTTTGATTAGGAACTGTTTGCCTAGTCCAGTCAGTGCGAGGGAGTTCCCTACCCTTTCACTAAGGTTTTCACAGTCTCTGGTCTTATATTGAGGTCCTTGATGCATTTGGAATTATGTCTTGTACATGGTGACAAATATGGGTCAAGTTTTAATCTTCTGCATGTAGACATCCTGTTTGGCCAGCACCATTTGTTGAAGATGCTGTACTTTTTCCAGTGAATTTTTTGGGCCCCTTTGTCAAAGATCAAATGGCTGTACTTGTGTGAGCTTATGTCTGGGTGTTCAACCATTATCCATTGATTTGTGTGTCTATTTTGGAGCCAGTACCAGGCTGTTTTTATAACTATGGATTTGTAGTATAGACTAAGGTTTGGTATGGTGATACCTCCAGCAGTGTTTTTGTTACTCAGGATTGAATAGAAGTGGTGAGAGTGTATACCATTCTCTAGTTCCTAGCTGAAATGGGAATGCTTCAAGTTTTTTCCCATTGAGTATGATCCTTTCTGTTGGCTTGCTGTATACAGCTTTTATTATGTTGTAAAGGTTCCTTCCATTCCAACCGTCTCTAAGGATTTGGTAATTAAAGGTTGTTTGATCTCGTCAAAAGCTTTTTCTGCATCTATTGAGAGTATCATGTGGTCTTGAATTTTGGACTTGTTTATATGGTAAATTATGTTTATTGATTTGCGTATGTTGAATCAACCTTGTGTGACTGGGATAAAGCATACTTGATTCCAATGAATGATCTTTTTGATATGTCTTTGAATCCAATTTACTAAGACTTTGTTGAGAATCTTTGCATCTGTGCTCATCCACAGTTTTCTTTTTTAAGTATATTTTATTAGGTTTTGGCAATAAGCTTCATAGAAAGAATTTGGTAGTCTTCTTTCCTTTGCTATTTGATGGAACAGTTTAAAGAGTATTGGTGTTATTCATTCTTTACATATCTGGTAGAACTCGGTGCTGAATCCTTCTTGTCTAGGACATTTTTTGATAGGAAAATTTCAGATTACTTCATCAATTTCCTCATATATTATAGGACTGTTTAAAATAATTCAAACCTTCCTAATTCAACTTAAGTAAGTTGTGCTTAGTTAGGAATTCATCCTTTTCTTTTGTACTGTCAAAATTCACAGAGTATAGGTTTTGGAAATGTGATGTTATAATTCTCTGATTTTCTTGGGTATCAGTAGTGATAACTCCATTTTCATTTCTAATTTTGTTAAATTGGAATTTCTCTCTCCTTCTAGTTAATTTACTTATGGGTGTATCAATCTTATTGTTTTTTTTTTCAAAGAACCAGCTTTTTGACTGGTTGCTTTGTATTGTTTCCTTAATCTCATTTTCGGATATTTCTTCCCTTATTTTGATTATCTCTTCTCTTTTACTGCTTTTGCAATCAGATTGCCCTAGTGTCTCTAAAGTTTTAAGTTGCATTGTTAAGTTATTTATTTGTAATATTTCCATATTATTGATGCAGGCATTAAGAACTATGAACTTACCACATAGGGCAGCATTCATTGTGTCCCAAAGATTTTGATAAGTTGTATTTTCATTATTGCTTGCTTCCAGGAAATCTTGAATTTCATTTGTAATTTCTTCATGGATCCAATTCTCATTCAGCTTCACAGTGTTTAGTTTCCAGGAATTAGTGTTTTTTCTGTTTTTTGTTGTGTTGTGGATATCAAGCTTTAGACCATGGTGGTCTGATAGTGTACATGCTAGAATTTCAACATTCCTGTATATGTGGAGATTCATTCTGTGGCCCAATATGTGATCTATTTTGGAGAATGTTCCGTGTGCTGATGAGAAGAATGTGTATTCTTTGGTGCATGGATGAAAAGTTGGATAGAGATCTGTAAGGTCCATTTCAGTAAGGGTTTGATTAAGTTCCAAAGGGTCTCTGTTATGTTTTTGACCTGTTGATCTATCCCATGTTGAGAGCGCAGTGTTGAAATCCCCAAGAATTATCATTTTTTGGGTTGATTTCTCGCTTTAGATGTTGTTGGTTTTCTTAACGAATGTGGAATGGCCTGTATTAGGTGCATGTATGTTCAGTATTGTGAAGTCTTCCTGGTGAATTGTGCCTGAGGCTAAAATATAGTTTCCAAATGTGTCTCTTATGATTTTTCTCGGCGTTAAGTCTACTTTTCCAATCGCATAATGACTATCCTGCTTATTTCCTGGTTTCATTAGCGAGTAGAATTTTGGACCAGCCTTTTATTTTAAGTTGTGCCTATCTTTTGTGGTAAGATGAGTTTCCTGAAGTCAACAGATTGATGGGTTGTGATTTTTAATCCAAGTGTGTAATCTGTGTCTCTTAATTGGTGAGTTAATTTCATTGACATTTAGTGTTATAATGGAGAAATTATTTTTAATTGCAGACATTTTTTATGTTTAGTGGCTTTTGTAAGTGTATTATTTGGCTTTTAGGTTTTAGTGGTATGATACTTCCCTTTTGTCCTCCTGAATACGCTTGTTTTTTTCCTTCAAGCTTGAGGATCATTTCTAGCATTTTTTAAGGCCTGGTTTTGTAGACATGTAAACCATGAAGTTCTCTTTGTGCTGGAAAACTTTTCTTTCTTTCTGGATCATGACGGATAGTTTTGCTGAGTATTTTTGCTCCTTTAGTACTTGAAGTATGTTTTTCCAAGCTCTTCTTGCTTTTACTGTTTCTGTTCAGAAGTCATTTGTTATTTTAATAAGTTTATCTTTAAAAGTGACTTGCTTTTTTTTCCCCTTGAAAATCTCAACATCTTTTCTTTATCTTGAATGTGGATTGTTTTGACTATTATTTCCATGGTGAGTTTCTATTTTTGTCTTATCTGTTTGGGGTGCAGAATGCCTCTTGTATTTGGATGGGCCTCTAATTCTTTAGATGAGAGAAGTTTCCATTTATGGTAATTTGAAAATTTTCCTCAGGTGTAGCATTAGGGAATTCTTGCTCTGCTATTCCATGAATGCACATGTTAGGCTTCCTCAGGGTGTCCCATAACTCTTGAATATATCTCTCAAGTATCTTTTGGCTTTAACATCCTCTTCCATTGAGTTGGTTAATACTCCCACTTTGTCTTCAAGATCGGAAATTCTGTTTTCTGCTTTGTTGTTTCTCCTGATAAGACTCTCTGTTGAGTTCTGGGTTGAAGATAACTTGTGTTTTAGTTCAATTTTAAACACTGCCTGACACTGTTTTAACTGCTCTATGCGTATTTTTGTTTCTTGAACTGTTTTTCTCAACTCCTCCAAGTGTCTGTTGTGTTCCTATTCAAAGTTGTTGATGCTTTGAAAGTTGTTATCTTAGGCCTTGCTTTCTTGACTATTTTCTGGTTAGAATGTATCATTACGGGATTAATTCTTTTGGTGGGAGGTTTGTCTTCTAGAGTTTCATTTCCCATGGATCTGCACTTTGACTTGGGTATTGTTGTTTTGTCTTTTAAGACCTTTCAGTTTCTGTGGGGTTTTGACTGAACTGATTAAGTTGGTATTACTACTCTAGGGCAGTTATTCCTAATGTTTACCTTGGAATTGGGTATGTTTGTCTGTTATTATTGTTATTTCCTAGATGATGCTATTAGACTATTAATACATCAATTAAATCAGGTTTAGAAGACAGGAGGTGAATTTTAGTATAATAGTTCTCTTTTATGAAATAATATCTTGGTGATATGTGAGGGTGAGTGGTATAATCTCTAAAGTTGTATATGGTTTGGGGGTGGCTATATGGGCTGGATGTGAAGAGTCTCTTTGATGTGATAGGATGATTTTAGAGGACTTCAGATGTATGGCCTTTGTCATCTAGAACTTTGATTGAGTTAACTTTGGACTCTGTTGAATTCTGAGAAGCAGTGTGTCTTCCCTACACTGCGAGCCACGGTCCTCAGCAGGGGGAGGGCTGATGGGATGAGTATCGCTTCTTCTGGTACCTGGTGTGTGGCCCACACAAGCTCGGGCAGCCTGGTGTTGCTCAGGCTGATCCATGGTAGGAGCTGCGACAAGCAGGTGCACGTGGGGGATGTTGGAACTTACCTGTGAGGGAGGACCCTGAGGGAGCATTCTGGGGGGGAGGGGTGTGGGTCAGAGGGACTGATGGGATGGGGCGCGATTCTCCTGGGACCTGGGCTGTGGTCTTACCTATGGTCGGGGCAGCATGGCTGTGCTCAGACTGACTTGTGGGAGGAGCTGGGATGAACAGGTACACCTGGGGGCTGTTGGAACTTACCTGTGAGGGAGGACCGTGAGGGAGCATCTTTTGGGGTGGCACAAGGGGCAGAGGGGCTGATGGAATGGGGCATGCTTCTCCTGGGACCTGAGGCGTGGCTTGCCCAAGGTCCAGGCAGCCTGGGTTTTGCTCAGGCTGCCTGGTGGGAGGAACTGGCATGAGCGGGTGCACCTTGGGGCTGTTGGAACTTACCTGGGAGGGAGGACTACAAGTGAGCATCCTGTCCAGGGACAAGAGATGTAGATGGGGTATTTCAAGTATTGAACGAGCAAAATTGTCAACCCAGGCCTATATACCCAGCATTATCGAGGGAGAAAGAGTTTTCCAGTACAAAGAAAACTTGAGGGCTTACATGTCTACCAAACCAGGCATTGGAAAAATGCTAGAAATGACACTCAAGCTTATAGAAAAAAACAAGCATATCCAGGAGGAGAATATCTTCCTGAGATATCATCTCACCCCATCAGGATGGAAAAGTCCACAATACAAACAGCACCAAGTGCCGGAGAGGATGTGGCAAGAAGGGAATTCTCCTACATTTCTGGTGGGAATGTAGGCTTACACAACCACTCTGGTGAGCGCTCTGGCGATTCTTTAAAACGTTAAAGGTTGAAATGCCATATGATCCTGCTATTCCACTTTTGGGAATAATGCCCCATACAGCAACAATTCACCTTGATAGCACAAGCATGACCATGTTCATAGGAGCACGGTTTACAATAGCAAAGTCATGGAATCAACCCAAATGCCTAACAGTTACGAGTGGATAAGGCATCATGTGGTACATTCTGGTACAGTGGAATACTATTTAGCCATCAAAAAAGATGAATTAATGAAATTTGCTTGGAAATGAATGGAATTAGAAAAATTATACTAAGTGAAGTATCCCAAACACAGAAAATTAAGCACCATATGCACTACCTTATAGGTGGATCCTAGGACGAAACCCACTTAGTGACACACTCAAAGATAAATCTCTGCAATAATTATAGTAATTGACAAGATAATAAGCAGGGAGGGAAGGGAAAGGAGGGCCCCGCCAGTAATACGGAGAGAAGGGATCATCCTACAGCATAGAAAATAGTCCACCATCAAGGACTACAAGTATTAATGAGACAACTGATTAAGCTCACAGACTTTCCTTCCTGGTCACTTGCATCTGATGGGTATGATCTTAACAGAAAGAGAGGGCATAGAGTCTGACAAATAGAAGGTATCCATCCTGCAAATGGGAGACTGAGCCCCCCTCACCACAGTCTCCTACTCTTCTTCCATCTACCTTTGAATGTACTCTTATAATAAGACTCTGTTTTAACAGCCTTTTATCTCTGGCTAGAAGGGTGACATCCACTATCCATCAGGATGGAGCTAAGGGTGGTGCAGGAGCAGCAAAACTGAAAAAGATCAACAAACCATAATTCAGGAAATCAGAGACTCTACATCAACCACCTGGAAGAGGAGGCGGTAACATTGTAAGAGCCTAAAGATGGGGAGGAGCAATTATATGCAAGATACTACAAACAAGTTAGGACTGAAGCACTACAGGACTTGCATGACCAAAGCAATGACCAACACATTATTGACTCCTCAAAGTCTAGCATGGACAAAAGGCACTAGGATCCTTAGAAGCTAGGAATTAACAGGCCCAATATTGTTCCCATACTTAGGGGAACACAAGAAAGAGTTCTAGGTAATGCTACTGAGTTCTTACACCTCATCAGAGAGGAAGACCTATAGGAAAGTTTGACATGCACATTAAAGGATGCTCCCAGGATGGGGGGGGAGGCACTGGGAGTTAGAGAGGGAGGGTGGAAAAGGAAGGGGGAAAGGGGGAAGGTTAAGGGGGTCCAGCAAGGGGTGGCAGGAGGGAAGGGACCAAGGTACCTATTAAGTTAGTATGAGCAGAAATAAATAAATAAATAAATAAATGGAAAAAAAAGAACTCTGGCCCATTCTTTGTCTACTACTTCTTCAGTACACTCCTAATAACCCTCCAGGTGTTGCTGGTATACTGGTTCTGCCTCATCCTGCATGTGCCCTGTGGTTTCATGAAATCAGGTAACATAGGGACTATAGGACTTGCCCCCTTGTGGTCAGCTGATGGGCATCTCTCCCTCCCAGTCACAAGCCTTTACTTGACATTCATGACATCTTTCCTTAATGAAATAGTGGAAGAAGGGAGGAGGACTATGCCAGATCACAGTTCCGGGGTGTGTGTGTGTGTGTGTGTGTGTGTGTGTGTGTGTGTGAATGTGTGTGTGTGAGTCCATCATGGCAGAACAAATGCATCACATCCACAGCAAGAGTAGAAAGCCATGTGATGTGGTTTGAATGTGAGTTGCCTGCCACGAGCTTGTGCATTGGACTCCTTGGCCATTGTGAATCTTTGGGAAGGTCCTGGATCCTTTAGTCTGTGGTTTGCTGGAGGAAGGAATGTCACAGAGGGTGGATCTTGAGCCTGGTGAGTCCCTGCCCTACTTCCTCTAGTAGTCTGCTCTAGCACCCTGCAGAGGGCTCTCTCAGCCTCCATGAGGACAGATGAGACTTGAGCTGCCTCCAGTTTCTGCTATACATTGTTCTGGACTATGTCTCCCCTTGGAACTGTGAGCCAAATAAATCTCCCTTTCTCCACTTAATTTGCTTGTGCTTGAGTGTCGTCTCACAGCAGCAAAGGGAGAAACTGCAGTGCCATGGGGGCACATGTGCATACATGCTAGCTCTCTCCATTGTCGTTTAATTAGAGACACCCTACCTAGGGAATGGCCTCACCCCCATAAAGGCTGGGAGGGCAGTAGCTCTTCTTTATTACTGTGAGACAATGTTCATACTCAAGGGAGAAGGGAAGAGTTATTAGACTTATGGTTCCAGAGAGGATATATACATATATATTCTAATATGGTGGGAATTCCATAACAAAAGGATGGCCTGGAGGTAGAATCGGGAGAATGATTCAGGTCACCACAGCTATTAGGAGGCAGAGAGAGGAAGTAAGGCAAGGCTGCCAATCCTCAAGGCTGGCCCCTGTTGACAGGCCTTACTCCAGCCAAGCTCCACCACTCATGTATACTATACCCTCCCCAAACACAATCACAAGCTAATAATGCAAACCCATGTGCCTTTGTGGAGTCGGTGAAAGGAGGAACACATATTGAAACCTTGACAGCTTGGTCTTCCCACATCAATTATTCAAATAAGATCATCACTGATTGCGTGCCCAGGATCCCAGCTGTCTAAATTCCTCAGCACCCCTTGCCTCCCACTTTTCTGGTACCAAAATGAATTTGGTCTTTGGATGTAGTGATAAGTCCTTGGCACAAATGATTTAGTGGAACAAAGGGTTTATTATGCTCATGGATGCAGGTCACATAGTATATTATCAGGAATTGACAGAATGGTCCATACCATATCCTCAGGAAAGCACTGAGAGAAGGGCATGCTTTCTGTTTTGCCAGAATGCCAAATCTCTGTCTTATCCACTTGTCCAGGGAATGATCCCCACCCACTGTGGGGTGGGTCTTTTCCCATCAGCTCTCCTCCTGCTCTTAGCTCCTCCTCCCTCTGCATATCTACAGATGAGAAAAGATGTTCATAGTGATGTGGAAGAATCAGACTCCAGTGATAGTATGTCCTCTACAGAAGGTTCACATGCTGAAGAACAGGATGGCACAAGGGTCATGGGCAGCTGCCATCAACAGCTCCCAAGGCCAGACACCCGGGCACCTGGCCAATGGACATGTCTCAGCCACGTAGCTGAAGAATGGCAGTGAAGGACTGCCTCCAGCATCACAGAGCTTTGAGGATAGCTGGACTGGAGACTCTTCAGAGAGGTCCTACCACAGGGTGGGCAGAGGGCTGATGATCTTTTCCATCCCTTCCCTGCCTTTCCACCCCCTCTTTATTGCCTAACATCCCTTTCACCCCTCTGGGAACTGGACAAGAGTTTGAAGTAGCAATGGGACTCTACAGCTGGCCAGAGCCCCCTCCAGGCTATAGCCTGGGGGCTGTAGGGAACCCTTGCTCAAATGCCCAATAAAATTTGAAGAGAGAGGAATTCTCTTCCACCTTCCCTTCTGCCTCCACCTCCTTCCCTGGAGACTCAGACCCAGTGAGGCTGAAACTATTCACATACAAAGCCACTTCCTCCTACTTTGAATAAGGAGTTAGCAACAGCCCTGGCTTACAGGTAAGAAGTTACTGACAAGGACAACAATAACATTCAGATTGCAATCAGGAAGGTGGCAGAGAGAGACCTTTATCTTTTCTTGTAGACCTCTGTTGAAAATCATCTCAAGTCTGCCCTCATGTGTGTGTGTGTGTGGGGGGGTTCTCTTTAGATCTCTTCTGAACAGTGAAGGAGACCCCACAGGTGTGGGGAGGTGTAAGAGAACACTGGTTTCCCAGAGTGGGGTTACTATTCAAGAAGAATCATGGTGCAAGGGTTTCACCAGTGTCTCAGCTTAACAATTGAGAACTGAGCCTTTAGGCATGCCTGTGAAGATGTATCCATACCGTGTGCCTTCAAGATGGGGGTCTGGGGTGATGCCAGTTACACCAGAAATCACAGCCACAACATCCTCGTGTGGTCAGAGAATGTGGCCATCCTCGGAGCATGAAGCCAGAGCAGATGAGCACTGAGCAAGAGAGAAGCAGAGGCTGTGCTGGGCATTGGGGTCTCCATAAGGGACGTCAGAAAAGAAATCCTTTGGAGATGCAGAACTCAAAACAGCAGGTGCAACCAAACCTCCCAGCATTGGGGACACCAAGGCATGAAGTTCCCTGAGAAACCTGGCGTGCATGGGATGAACAGCAAGACTGTCTCAAAGACCAAATGATGGGCTGGGGAGACAGCTCAGTGGTTAAAATGTTTGCTGTGCAACCCGAGGAATCTGGGTTCATATCCCCAGGTGCAGTGTAAATACTGTGAGGCAGGCATGGTGGCCTGACTATAATTCCATGCCTGGAAATCACAGCCTATGAATCCCCTGAGCAATCTGGTTAGCCAGACCATTCCTCCTGGCAAGAGACCCAGCCTCAAAACAGTAAAGGTGGAAGAGTGATTATGGATGATCCCTGATACCTCGGAGTGCACAAGCATACACAATCATGTGCACGAACACCTCCAAGCATGCATCCACCCCATGTGCAGACATCCCTACATGCTGGATCCAGCCCCCAGGGTTGGCTACATGCTGTACTCAGGGTTGGTCATAACACATGGCATGGCAAAATTTGAGGTTTTAGAAAAGGGGTGCCAGGAGACATTACACCAAGCCTTAAGGCAGAAGGGGAGGCCTGGAGCCTTTCTTCCTGAAACCTTTATTTGGAGACCAGTCACAAGTGATGCTAATGAGGCTCCCTGTGAGCTAACCAGGGATTCTCCAAGCGATAATGTGAACAGAGATGGCTCAGGGGTTAAAGTCTTTGCCTCACAAGCAAAAGGACCTGAGTTCAGATCCCATATCAAAATGCCAGGCAGATGTGGTAGTGACTTATAATTTCAGCCTTTAAAGAAGAGCCCTGAGAAACCACAGAGCAAAACAATAAGGCGTTTGAGCAATCCAGGGTGATTCCTGATGTCACAAACTTGGGCCTTCACAGGCACACATAGTACCCTGTGGTACACACACACACGCACACACACACACACACACACACACACACACACACACACACACACACCTACACTCTAGAAGTTACTGAGCAACTTAAGGGACAAAGTGCTGATTATTTTGGCTCATGTGTCCAGAGGTGATAGAGAAGGTTATGGTTGACAGAGAGATTCAAGGTGATGGGAATGGGTGGTTGACTGTTAGCTTGCAGGCATATTCAGAAAGAGAGAGAAGGAGGAGGGGGAGAATGAGAAGGAAGGAGGAGGAGAAGAGCAAGGAGGAGAGAAAAGGGATATGACTGAGAAAGAAAAAAAAGGAATAGAAGGAAGGAAGGAAGGATGGAAAGAAGGAAGGAAGGAAGTGGGGTCAGATTATAAAACCTCAAGGCCCAATCCCCAGTGACATACCTCCTCCAGGTAGGCTCCACCTCGTAATGGTCTCAAATAGTGCCGTCAGCTGGGAACCAAGTATTCAGTCATAGGAATCTGTAGGAGAAAAATTCACACTCACACCATACTGTAAGTGCATCTAAAATGCCGAGTTGTCAGCACCAACATAAGCTGGGGGTGCCTGGGATCTCAGGACTGTAGGGAAGGTCAGAGGTTGGAGAATTTCTGGTGATCCCTGATCACCAGTCTAGCCCCAGGTTTAGGGAATAAAACTGGACAGAGATAGAGCAGGACACCCGACATCCTCCTCCAGCCTTGGAGCCCATGTTCAGGGCCCATGCTTGGCATTGCTTATAAGCAGGGAGGCACCAGGAAGGCATCATCTTGTTTTGTTATGGTGCAGGTCTGTCTTTGAAGAATGGGTTTGCTGGTGCTCCTATCCTGCATGCTGCTGGTGTTTGTGTGTGTGGGGGGGCAGTCGGCGTTAGCTTTTTCTTTCATAGTTTGATGAATTTAGCAACTAATCCATTTTGTTCTGGTGTAAAAATGAAGATCCTCAGTATCAAAACCAGTCACTCAACAGACCTGGATACTGCCAAAGCATATTTTACTTCTGCAGAAAGGTGTTCATCCTCTCCAAGTAGGAACAGCAAAGAATACAATGGTTGGACAGTCCACATGATCTGAACTGAGGTCCTTTTTGTTTGTGAGGCAAAGGCTTTAACCTCTGAGCATCTACTTAGCCCCCTCTTCCCCACGTGATCTTTTATCCCTAATGCAGGGTTGTATCTGTCCTTTACCCTCATTAGTTTGAGATTAAGCCACACATTCTTTTTCCTGGTTGACTAGCAAACAGACTTTCAATCTATGAAGCTAAGAAAGGATGCAAAACACAGCCTGACCAATTAAGAAATGGACAGAACAGTAGAAGTTATGGACTTTTTTTGAGTTTTTGAAATAGGTGGGGTAAGCAATTGTCAGAAAATTTCCTGATGAAATGGAGGCTTGTATCAGTTGTTCTCTGTTGTTGCTATGAGACACTCAGGCTCAATCAGCTTGAATGCTAGAAAGGGAGATATATTCAGCTTATCGATTCAGATGGGAGTTACAATCCTTCACAGTGGGAAAGGCATGGCTGGCTATTAAAAGTTGGAGGCAGCGTAACTCACTGAAGATATCACAGAGGCCAAGAGCTGCTGCTGCAAGCTCAAGAGCACATTCACTCACTCAAGTAGGTTGGGGCTAACCTACCTCAAGGACCACCCTGTGATCGCCTTCCTCCAGGAAGTTTCCACTTTTTAAAGGTGCCAGGACCATTGTGAACTACAGATAGAAAGACATGAGCTGTGGGGGAGGAATTTACCCTTCAAACTGTGATAAGGCTGACATTAACATGGAAGCACTTTGGTTTCAGAGAAAAGCCCGTTTGCCCACACTGGATAGTTCTTGGGTAGGAGGCTCTGGGTTACTGCTTCACCCTCATTGCTATGCATGTTCAAGTTATTTGTATCCTTATGTTTTAATTTAAATAGGTCATAGGTATCTAGGGAATTATCCGTTTCTTCTAAATATTACATTGTTTTTAGAACATACCTTGAAATCGCTTCTGAGTGATTCTCTGGGTTTCATTGGAATCTGTCCTAACCTATCCTTTTTCATTTGCAATTTTTATTAATTTGTGAATTCTCTCTTCTCCATACTTTGTCTCCTGCGAGTGATAAAATACTTGAAAAAAGCAGTGTAAGGAAGGAAACGTCATTTGGGCTCATGGTTCAAGAGTGAGGTCCATCATGGTGGGAAGGTATGGAGGCAGGAGCATGAGGCAGCTGGTCACATGGCATCCACAGTCAAGAAGCAGAGTGTGAAGAACTCTGGTGCTCAGCTTGCTTTCTGCTTTGTGATCCAGTGCTGGACCCCTGCTCAGGGAATGAAGTCCCCCACATTTAGCGTGGATCTTTTAACCTCAATGAACCCAGCCTAGAAATTTCCATTACAAATATGCCCAGGTGATTCCAAATCCAGTTAAATTAGTCAAATATTAACCACCATAATTGGTCGAGGTTTTGTTGGGATAGGAATGTTCAATTTTCTCCAAAGGTACATGGTTTAAACACTTGGTTCCCAGCAGGTGTGATGCTGTTTGTAAAGTGTATGGAACGTTTAGGAGGTGGGGCCTTGCTGGAGGTAGGACCTCATTGGTGGTGATCCTTGAAGTTTTGCTTTCTGTTCTTTCTCTGCTTCCTGATATACAGAATGAGCAGCCTGCCTCCTGTTGTAGTTAACAAGCCTTCCACTTATTATACTCATGTATGTACACAGGATGTGAATATGCAATGGGGACTGGGAGAATGGAAAAAGAGATCATAATGGAGGCTGCTGTATGTGGGGACAGATAGGATAATGGGATACGTGTTGTGTAAATAAGAAATGGGGACTTTGAGGAAGGTGAAGAAAGAGATAAGCAGGAGGTAGGCAGCATGGATAAGTGAGATCAACAGGTGAGGGTTTGAGTGAGAACAAAATATAATATAACACATGTGCAAAATCCACAATGAAATTTATTACCTTGTATACTTGCTAAAACTTTTACAATATATTTAATGAGCTTTACCCTCCTTATGGTATGTTCTATCCCTGAGTCCCTGACTAGAGTTTCCATCTGGTCTTAACAAAATGAAGTAGCACTTAGGAGCAAAGATGCAGCATGACAAGCCTGCACAGGAGGCCAAGATGAAAAAGACCTCCACAGCTATCATGACCTACCTCTTGGTGCTATGGTAGACAGGGAGGAAGGTGATTCAGACACTGCAGAATACCAGCATGCTAAAGCTCAGCATTGAAGTTATCAGGCAGGTTCCTGGCCAGGAATGCCACAGTGAAGCTCTCCAGGGTCACAGAGCCCAGGTATACCAGGACACAGTAGAAGGCAGTGACTGAGCCTTGCTGCATATGATGATGATGTGGCCATGTTCAGAGTATGTATGTGTCAACAAAGAGAATGGATGTTCTCAACCATACTCCACAAAGAATGAGTTGGATCAGGGTGCCGAAGGGAGTGATGTAGTTTGGTGCCCCTGAAACCAGCAGCCACCTAATCTTTCTTCCTGTAGCAGTGAGCTTAAATGCCAGAATCACAGTGATTGTCTTGGGCAAGACAGTGGACACATCCACAATGGCAACTCCAATTGCAATCATCTGCAGGATGCAGGTTTTCATGTTGGGATGTCCAATGAAGAGCAAGGAGCAGAGAAAGGAGAATTTAAGTGCAATGAGTGGGATGTAGCTGGGAGTGCGGTTATTTGCCTTTACAGTGGGAGTGTTTTGGTGCTTCACAAATATGCCAAGTACAAGGGCTGTGAGTGCAGACAAACACAAGGCCATCCAAGCTAGACCCATCTCCAAGAGGGTCTTCATAATCAAGAAATGTTACAGTTTTGGGGAAGCATCTGTTTCATTCCGTGTTGACATATTAATGGTCTGGACACATCAGATATTGCTGCACATCTGGTCACGAGTTAACTTGACTAGGTTTATGAAATGCTTGAGACAGAGCCCAGGGACCCATGCAAGCCAAATAAACTCTCTATCATCTTTGCCGAATCTCCAGCCCCACAAATAAAAATTTATTCAAAAAGCGATTCAGAAAGTTACCATGGTAGATATCATTTAGCATGTCACCACTTCTTTTCATAAATCTACTCAGATTTTGAAGGTGTCAGTTATAAAGACAAAATATGCAATAAACTGTAATAGAATGTGTAACAATAAGTTAAGTCAGGATAAACTCATTGTCCTTTTTTGCTTTGTATACCAAAAAAAAAAAAAAATAACAATGCCAAGTGAATGATCTTACCAGAAGGAGAGGGCATATAGTCTGGCAGATAAAAAGTAACCATTTTGCAAATGGGTGATTGACCCCTCCCTCACTGTGGTTTCCTACTTTTATTACATCTACCCTTGAATGTGCTCTTATAACAAGACTCCAGTTTAACAGCTTTTTGTCTCTGGCCAGGGGGTGACATACAATGCCCATCAGGATGGAATGAAGGGTATTGCAGGAGCAGCAAACCCGCAAAAGAAATTCAACAAACCACAATCCAGAACTTCAGAAACTCAATATCAGCAACCTAGAACTAGGCCAGCCTAATCTCTCCCCATCCTGAATCTCAGGGAAATTTACAGGAAGAGGGGGCGGTAAGAGTGTAAGAGCAAAAGGATGGGAGGAGCAATGATTTGCAGCATACTCCACAGAAGTTAGGGCCGAAGCAATCATAATTGGACTTTGCATGCCCTGCGCAATGTCCAACACACTATTGACCTCACAAAGTCTAGCATCTGCTAAAGGCACCAAGATCCTTAGAGGCAAGGAATTAACAGCCACAGTAGTGTTCCTATGCTTAAGGGGAACATAGATAAGGGTTCAGGGAAATGCCACTGGGTCCTTGTACATCATTGGAGAGGAGGACCCAGAGGAGAGTCTGGCATGCACATTAAAGGACTCTCTGGGGATTGGGGGGGGGGCACTGGGGGATGGGGAGGGAGGGGTGAGGGGAGGGGGAGCAGGTGGTTCGGGGAGAGGAGAAGGGAGGGAGGGAACTGGTGTACCTATTAAGTTTGTGTGAGCGGAAATAATAATAAAAATGTTAAAAAAATAAAATTTAGACAAAAAAAATCTACAAAAATATCAACCCTGTAATTATGGATTCCAACCAGAATAACTTCTCGGATATTAGCCAAGTATGATAATGATTTTCAAAGCCTGATTATGAATATGATCAAAACAATGTACAAGGAATTCAGAAAAGAGCAAAATAACCACCTAAGATAGGAACAGGGACACGACTGTCACCTGGATAAGATGAAAGAGGCAGTTGAAGAAACAAAATTTAGAGCAGATTAAAAATATTCTCATCCCTACATTATTCACCTGGAACCAGACCAGCCAAATCTCCCCCCATCATAAAGCTCAGGGAAATTTGTGGAAGAGGGGAGAGTAAGATCGTAAGAACCTAAAGATAGGGAGAAGTAATGATATACAAGATACTCCACACGAGTTAGGGTTCCTGTAACCATAACAGGACTTTGCATGACCTGCCCAATGACTGACATATCAATGATCCCCCATATTCTAGCATGGATCACAGGCACTAGAAGCCTTAGAGGCAAGGATTAACAGTCACAACAGTGTTCCCATACTAAAAAGGGAGCACAAGAAATGGTCTCTAGGTAATGCTAATGAGTCCTTATACCTTATGAGTGGAGGGCACAAAGGGATTACATTACACCAAAGGATACTCCAAGGATTAGGGGTGGAAGAAGGGGCCACTTCAAGAAAGGGAGGGAGGGGTTGAAAGAAAGGGGAAAAGAGGGGAGGGAGCAACGGGACATGGTGAGGGGTGGAGGGAGGAAGTTAAGTTTGTATGATTAGGGTAAAAAAGTCTCATGTGGAAATTGAAATAAAAAACAAACTAATTGTAACCCAAAATTTAACAAAGAGTCTTACCAACTGAACTAACAAAGCAATAAAAAGTATATCAGAATTAGAGGATGACTGAACAAACTTGTTCAAAGTTGGTGAAAAAGCTAAAAAATGTACTTGATTGGAATATTCGAGAGCTTTGGGATACTCTGAAGAAATCAAACATTTGTAATCATGGAATTCCAGAATGAAAACCCCAAAAAACCTCATTAGAAGAGATTTCTCACACTACCATAATGGAAAATTTTCCACATTCATGGAAAGAGATCCCCCTCCAAGAGGCATATTGCACAGGAATTAGATATGACGAAAACAGAAACACACCATGGCAAATAATAGTCAAAATACTGCAGATACTTGACAAGGAGAACATGTTGTGAGCTTCAAGTGAGAAAAACCAAGTCACATTGAAGACAAGCATCTTAGAATAACAGCTGATTTTTCAGTGAGAATAGTAAAAGTCAGAAGAGCTTGGAGAGAAGTACTTCAAGTCATGAATGAGCACAAATGTCAACCCAGGCTGTTATACCCATCAAAACCAACAGTCATATTTGAAGATGAAAGAAAAATTTACCACCATAAGGACATGATGAAGGCCCACATGACTACCAAAGCAGACATATAGAAGATGCTACAAAAGATACTCAAACTCTAAGAAAAGGACAAACATATCCATGAGGACCAAAGGAAAAATAATATCAACACAACTTCCAAGCAAAGAAATACACATATAAAACCCACAAATCACAGAAAATGTCATGATCAACAGGCATTTATCAGTTATAACCTGTCACAGTTAAGCACAGGTGTCAACTTGACGGTTGAGGGTTTGAGCTCTGGGCACAGTTGTGGAGAGCTGATGGTTGAGTTAAGCCCAGAGAAGCCTGAAGGAGATTGTCTAGCTAATGGGGAAGACCCAGCCCATGATGGATGGAATTAGGCCCTGGATAAATCACAGAGAGCTGGTTGACAGAGTTGGCATCCTTCTGTTCACTTGGTCAGACATGCTGGTCTGGCAAGTAAGGATCATCCATCTCTCAGCCATTATGTGGTGATGGTGGCCAGTTCTCTCCGCCCTGGTGTTGGTTCATGCTCTCCCATCAAGCTTGACTAAGAACTGTAACCAGAAATCATAAGAGAATAAACCCCTTGTTCTCTTAAGCCATTTGATGGTCATTTATCAGCAACCATACAGGCTGACTGCAACATAGTCCTAAAAGTCAATGGTATTAATTCTCCAATCAAAAGACATAGGCTATAAACATGGATTAAAAATCCAACTCTTCAATCATATGCCTTCAGGAAACACATCTCATCATGAAAGATAAGCACATTCTCAGAGAAATAGGTTGGTCAATGGTACTTTAAACTAATGAAAAAGGGAAACAAGTGTGAGTAGTGATCCTAGTATCTGAAAATATAGACTTTGAACCAAAATAAATCATAAGATACACAGAAGGATACTACCTATTAGTCAAAGGAACAATTCTTCAGGATGAATTCCTAATATTGAACATATAACAACCTAATATAGGCTTATCTATCTTCATTAATAAATACTGCGATATCTAAAGCAACAATCAATCCCCACATGATAATAGTAGGGAATGTCAACACTTCACCCTCACCAGTGGATAGGTCAACAGGCCAAAAACTGAACAGGGACATGCTGGAGCTGAATCAAGCCATAACCCAAATAGACCTGACAAACCTCTACCAAACCTTCTATTCCAACAATGAGGAATACGCATTCTTTTCAGCAGTCCATGGAACTTTCTGCAAAACAGACCACATATTTGGCCACAAAGCAAGTCTCCACATATATAGGAAAGTTGAAATTACATCCTGTACTTTAACTGAGCAGCATGGAATAAAGCTATACTTCCACAACAAAGTAAATGGCCAAAAATACACAATATCTTGGTAATTGAACACTATGATACTGAATGAGAAATAGGTGAGGTTGAAACAGAAATTCCAAAATTCCTATAAATGAATGATAATGAGAATACAATGGATAAATAGCTCTGGGATACAACGAAGGTTGTCCTAAGAAGAAAGTTTACAGTACTCAATGCCTGTAGCAAAACAAATATATATGTGACAAGTAAATAAATTAACAATGCAGCTTAAAGCTTTAGAGAGAAAAGAACAATCCAATCACAAAAGCAGCAGATATTAGTAAAATCAGAGGAGAAATATCTGAAAATCATACAAAAATCAACCAAACCAAGAGCTGGTTCTTTGAATAAATCAACAAGATTGATAAACCTTCCACCAAATCAAACAAAACCAAAAAAAGAGAACTCAAATTAATAAGAGTAAAGATGAAAATGAAGTTATTACAACTGATAAAATATAAATTCATTTGGCCTGGGCCACGACCCGGGACCCCAGCCCCCTTTCTCCCTCCCGTGCCGCCTCTGTCCGTGCTGCCCCCATCCCAGGTGAGTGAGTCAGTCCGCCCAGTCCCCCAGCCCCTCAGGTTGTCCCAGGTCCCTGTGCCACGCCCTGGCCTGCCTCGGGCCTTGGCCGGGGCATGCCCCGGACCTCAGCACCCTTTCTTCCTCCTGCCCATCTGTCAGACCAACTGAACAGGACTTGCACACATTCCTCCATCCCTTTAGCTTGGGAGGGCCACTAAGCCAAGTCCCAGGCCCCAAAGTGAACAATTCTGCCAAACATCAGCCCCTCTTCCTCTCTGGCCCACCGGGACCCACACAATGTGGTCTACAGAAGACACACTGCTACTCAGAATTCAATAGAGTCCAAAGAAAACTCAAGCAAAGTTCTAAGGTCAAAGGCCATACATCTGAAAACCTCTACAATCATCCTATCACATGGGAGAGATTCTTCACATCCAGCCCAAAGATAAGTAAACCTCCCTTTTTTTTTCACCTTACTGTTCCTTTCTAATATTAATCACTGTAGATTAACCTTTCCATACAGCCACCCCCAAAATATATACAACTCCAGAGAATACACCACTCACTCCCACATACCACCAAAATACTACATCGTAAAAGTGCACTACCATACTAATATTCACCCCCTGTCTACTTAACTTGATTTAACTGATGCACTAACAGCCTAATAGCCTCAACTAGGAAATAACAATAACAAAAGACAAACATACCCAACCCCAAGGCAAGGACTTGTAACAAACTGCCCAAGTGTAGTAATACCAACTAAATCAGTTTCAGTCAAAAACACACAGAAACTGAAAAGCACTAGAAGAAAAAAACGACAATGTCCAAGTCAAACTTGCAGATACATGAGACACAAAACCCAAGGAGACCAATCTCCTACTGAAGAATTAACCCCTTACTGATGGATTCCAACCAGAACAAATTCACAGAAAATAGCCAAGAAAGCCAGACCCGACAACAACTTTCAAAGTATGATCATTACCATGATTATTATTATGAAAGAGGAAATCCAAGAGGAATTAAACAACCGCAACAACCATTTTGAACAGGAACACAACAGGCATTTGGAGGAGTTGAGAAAAACAGTTCAAGAAACAAAAATAGGCATAGAGCAGTTAAAATAGTATCAGGCAGAGTTTAAAATTGAACTAAAAGACAAAGATATCTTCAACCCAAAGCTCAACAGAGAGTCTTATCAGCAGAACTAACGAAGTAGAAAATAGAATTTTAGATCTTGAAGACAAAGTGGGAGAATTAACCAGTTCAATGGAAGAGATTGTTAAAGTGAAAACGGTAATTGAGAGGAACATTTAAGAGATATGGGACACTCTGAAGAAGCCTAACATGTACATTCGTGGAATACCAGAGCAAGAATCTCAAAGTACCACACCTGAGGAAATTTTTCAAATTATCATAAATGAAAACTTCCCTCAACTGAAGAATGAGAGGCCCATCCAAATACAAGAGCCATTTCACACTCCATACATATATGACCAAAACAGAAAATCGCCACAGCAAACAATCGTCAAAACACTTCACATTCAAGACAAAGAAAAGGTGCTGAGAGCTTCAAGAGAAAAAAAGCAAGTCACTTTTAAAGGCAAACCTATTAGAATAACAAATGACTTCTCAATGGAAACAGTAAAAGCAAGAAGAGCTTGGAAAGACGTACTTCATGTATTAAATGAGCAAAAATGCCAACCCAGACTTATATCCCCGCAAAACTATCTGTCATGAGCAAGGGTGAAAGAGAAATTTTCCAGCACAAAGACAACTTGAAGGGATACATGTCTACCAAACTAGGCCTTTAAAAAATGCTAGAAATGATACATAAACTTGAAGAAAAAAACAACCGTATCCAGGAAGACAGAAGAGTAGTATCATACCACAAAAACATAAATGTAAAATAATAAGCTTACAAAATTCACTAAACATAAAAAATGTCCATAATTAAAAATAATTTCTCAATTATAACATTAAATGTCAATGGTATTAACTCACCTATTAAGAGACACAGATTACAAACTTGGATTAAAAATCACAACCCATCAATCTGTTGCCTTCAGGAAACTCATCTCACCACAAAAGATAGGCACATCCTAAAAATGAAAGGCTGGTCCAAAATTCTGCAAGCTAGTAGAACCAGGAAACAGGCAGGTTTAGCCATTATGCTGTCGGACAAGTGGACTTCAAACCAAAGAAAATCATAAGAACACAGATGGATACTACATTTTAGTCACAGGTACAATTCACCAGGAAGACTTCACATTACTGAACATTTGTGCACCCAATACGGGCCCCTCCACATTCATTAAGAAAACCTACAGCGTCTAAAGCGGGAAATCAACACCCAAATGATAATTCTTGGGGATTTCAACACCCCCCCTCTCAACATAGGATAGATCAACAGGTCAAAAGCTTAACAGTAGACACTTTGGAACTTAATCAAACCCTTAAAGAAATGGACCTTACAGATCTCTATCGAACTTTTCATTCAGGCACTAAAGAATACACATTTTTTCAGGAGGCACACAGAACTTTCTCAAAATAGATCACATATTGGGCCACAAAACGAATCTCCACATATACAGGAAAGTTGAAATTCTAGCTGTGCCCTATCAGATCATCATGCCTAAAGCATGACATCCACAACACAACAAATGACAGAAATACACTAACTCCTGGAAACTTAACACTATGATGCTGAATGAGAACTTGGATTCAGGAAGAAATTAAAAAGGAAATTCAAGATTTCCTGAAAGCGAATGATAATGAAAATACAACTTATCAAAATCTCTGGGACAAAATGAAAGCTGTCCTAAGAGAGTAAGTTCATAGCTCTTAATGCCTACATCAGAAAAATGGAAACATCAGAAATAAATAACTTAACAATGCAGCTTAAAGCTTTAGAGAAACTAGAGCATCTGATCCCAAAAGTAGTAGAAGAGGAGGAGACTAGCAAAATAAAGGGGAGAAATATCTGAAATCGAGATTAAGAAAACAACTAGAGAAAATCAACGAGTCAAAAGCTGTGAAAAATCATAAGATTGATACACCCCTAGATAAATTAACCTAAAGCAAGAGAGAGAAAACCCAAATTAACAAAATTAGAAATGAACATTGGAGTTATCTCTACTGATACTCAAGAAAATCCAGAGAATTATTACATCATGTTCAAAAACTTATACTCTGTGAAATTTGACAACACAAGAGATGGATGAATTCCTAAGTAAACACAACTTACCTAAATTGAATCAGGAAGTTGTGAATTGTTTAAAATAGTCCTATAACATATGAGGAAATTGAAGAAGTTATCTCAATCTTCACACCAAAAATCTGTCCTGGACCAGATGCATTCAGCACAGAATTCTACCAGACATTTAAGCAGTTAATAACACCAATACTCCTTAAACTGTTCCATCAAATAGCAAAGGAAGGAACATTACCAAATTCCTTCTATGAAGCTAATATCGTTTTAATCCCAAAACCTAATAAAGATTCACTTAAAAAAGAAAACCATAGGCTAATCTCTCTGATCAACACAGATGCAGAGATTATCAACAAAGCCTTAGCAAATATCATTCAAAACATATCAAAAGACCATTCACGGGAACCAAGTAGGCTTTATCCCCGGCACCCAAGGTTGGTTCAACATACACGAATCAATAAATGTAATTCATCATGTAAACCAGTCCAAAGTCCAAGACCACATGATACTCTCAATAGATCCAGAAAAAGCTTTTGACAAGATCGAACAGCCTTTTATGATCAAAACGCTAGAGACAGTAGGAATGGAAGGAACCTTTATCAATATAGTAAAAGCTGTATACAACAAGCCCACAGCAAGGATTATGCTCAATGGGGAAAAACTGGAAGCATTCCCACTTCGATCAAGAACTAGACAAGGCTGTCCACTCTCACCACTTCTATTCAATATTGTACTTAAGGGACATAAGGGATTCAATCAGCAAAGAGAAGTCAAACTATCCCTATTTGCAAATGACATGATCTTATACCTGAGTGATCCCAAAAACTCCACCAGGAAGCTCCTGGAACTAATTGAGAAGTTCAGCAGGGTGGCAGGATACAAAATCAATGTCCAAAAATAAGTGCCTTCCTATATGCCCAGAATGAAAGAAGTGAAAAAAACCTTGAGAGAAAAAAATCCCATTTACTATAGCCCCTAAAAAAATTATACTTTGGTATAATCCTAACCAAGGAGGTAAAAGATCTTTACAATGAAAACTTTTAAAACCCTAAGAAAGAAATTGCAGAAGACAACCAAGAAGGTGAAAGACCTCCCATGTTCATGGATTGGCAGAATCAACATTGTAAAAATGATCATCCTACCAAAGGCAATATACAAATTCAATGCTATAGCAATTAAAATCCAAAAGTGTGGGAACCAGTTTCCCACTCACACATTCACTCACTCACTCACACACACAGCTGCTGGCTGTGATGAAACAGGTTCCAGTCATCCCCACCTCCGCATCTATCCTCAGAGACTCGGCAAAGGACAGGGAGATTGTCAGAAGCAGATCTCTCTTTATTGGGGGGGAGGGGGAAGGAACTTTTATAGATAAAGGCCTCCAAGGCACAAACAGGCATCCAATTGTATCACAAGGTCAAGACATCCTACAGGTGCTAATGGTCAAGTTCAATGTCACTCAGCACAGGGGGGCAGGTAGATACCTGAAGCCAATTAGGGCTCTCTGTGAAGTGATGAGGTTATGCCCAAGACCCTTGCCCTCAGCACCATCTTTAGTCCCATGTGCTTTGGCCATGGCCCTGGGGCAAATCCTGGGCAGGGCCCAACATATCCCCCTTTTGTTTTTGTATGAGATGGTCCAGGAGGCTACCTGTGACTGAGCTGACCAAATGGTCTTGAGTGACAGGTGCCTGTATTAGGCGTGAAAAAACCTCCCACCCTGGTCTGACCCATCATGGGATCTTGTAGTCTCCAGGTATAATAGTAACAAGTCCTGTCTTAGGTTGATCCATGGCTGGTTTTCCACTTGTCCATCTCTGGCTACCAGTCCTCTGTATGAGGTTGACTTTACCAACCTTGGGGTTTGAGCCATATTTAAAGGCCTTATCGCACATTGGACATATCCTGCACTTGACAAGTTAGCTAGACTGGAGAGATTTTTCCATGGGCAGATGTCATGCATATGGCGGAGAAGACAGTTTGGCATCAGCATCAGGCATGTCAGCCAGTGACTTTTGGGGGCGTGGCAGGGTGTCAAAGGCCATAGATGCCTGTACCATGGTCTTGATGATGGAGCACTGCTGAAAGATATGCTGAGAAAACACTTAAGCAATAGTTATTAAAAGAACAATTTTTTTTTTTGATGTTAGGTCAACCCAGATGGACTCCATCCAGGCAAGGTATCAATCAAGCCTATAAGGATCACAGTTAACATCTTCCTTGAGCACATGGTGGATAGTTTCTGAAAGAGAAAAGCAAAGAAAGCTGCCCCAAGGGCTTTTTGTACGCTTGGTTTGGCTTGTTAGTCTGGTGATGATTCTTTTGGGTCTTCTTCATGAGGATACTCCTGTGGATAGAATTTAAGATTCCTTGCCAGAATCCAAATCAGGGAAGACACAATCTGAATCTTCTTCCCATAGCTTCCCTGGCTTCTCTTCCTAGCCCTAGGGACACTCCCTAGGCACAAAGGGACTGTCCAACACCCAGCCTTCAGGGCCAAGAGGGGAGGGGAAACAATGGAGTTTGTTTTCCTTGTGGCCAGGTGGAGCATTTCAGGAGGGAGTGTCCCCAGGGTGAGGAAGGAAAAGGAGGAGGAGTAGGAGGGGCTAACCCCTACAACTCCATGCCCTAGGTGCCACAGAGGGCTTCACTGGAAAAGAGACTGTAGATTGAAATCGATCTAGAGCACAACCATTGTTAAAAGAATCACCAATATTTAAAGGCCCAATTACAAAAACAAAAAGGGGAATAAGCCCGCACCAATATCTGGGGTTGGTATTATTTACCATCAATCTTTAAATTTTAAATTTTAAAAAGGACAACGCAAATTGAGGTTCCAAAGACACTGGGAAGCCTGTCCACCTAACTTTCTGTTAGAAAACTATCCACAGTGTGCTCAAGGAAGATGTTAACTGTGATCCTTATAGGCCTGATTGATACCTTACCTAGATGGAGTCAATCTGGGTTTGACCTAACATCTAGAAAAATTGTTCTTTTAATAACTATATTGCTTAAATGTTTGATCAGCATCTTTCAGCAGCCTCCATCATCGAGACCACACTACAGGCACCTATGGCCTTTGAACATCCTGCCACGCCCCCGAAAGTCACTCTGCCATGCCTGGTGCTGATGCCAACCTGTCTTCTCCACCATATGCATGACTCCTGCCCAATGGAAAAATCTCTCTGGTCTAGCTAACTTGTCAATTGCAGTACACATCCAATGTGCAAAATAGGCCT
>JALPQD010000090.1:1378234-1478524 GCA_023101885.1 Typhlomys cinereus | reverse complement strand
GCAACCAGCGGCAAATATAGTTAAAACACTAACACCGCCACATTCAAGATAGAGAACTGGCGAGCTTCAGGGAGAAAAAACAGTCCACGTTGAAAGGCAACCTATTAAAATCAAATTACTTCTCAGTCGAAACAGTTAAGCAAGAAGAGCTTGGAGAGACATACTTCAAGTATTGATGAGTGAAAAAATGTCAACCCGGCTGATTTAAACCCTGCACAACTATCAGTCATATCGAGGAGAAAGAAAAAAGTTTTCCAGCAAAAGACAACTTTAAGGAAGGGATACAGGCACACCAACCAGCCTTCAAAAACATGCTAGAAATGATACTCAAAGCGTGAAGAAAAAAACAGGCATATCCAGGAGAACAGAAGGCAAGTATAACACCATTAAAAGCGAGCAATATACTTATACTTATAAAAGCTACTAAACATAATAATGTCTGAATTAACAATAGTTCTTCCTCCATTAATAACACGAATGTAATGGACTAATTCACACAATCAAGAGACACGATTACAAACGGGATTAAAATCACAAATCCATCATCTGTTCCTGCAGAACCATCTCGACAACAAAGAGAGGCACACGCTAAAATAAAAGGCGGTTCAACAATTCGACAAGCAATGGAAGCAGAAAACAGCAGGGTAATACCATTAATGCGATCAGAAAAAGTGGATTTCAAACCAAAAAAAATATAAGAGACACGTATGGATCGACATTTTAGTCAGAGGTTACAAGTCCCAGGAGACTTCACAATGCTGAACATATATGCACCCATACGGTCCGCCGCCAAATTCCTTAAGAAAACACTACACCGTCTAGCAAGAAATCAACCCCCAAACGATAATTCTTGGGGACTTCAACACCGCCCCTCTCCTACATGGGATAGATCAACAGGTCAAAGCTTACAGAGACACTTTGGACTAATCAAACCTGAAAGAAAGGTACCTTACAGATCTCTATCGACCTTATTCCACCCACTCAACCAAGAATACCACATTTCTCTCAGCAGCACGAGACACTGAACTGTTCTCAAACTAGACACATGATTGGGCCACAAAAATGACTCATACCCTTACAATCAAGTTTAAATTCTACACCTGTGCCCATATCATCCCAGCCCCTGTCCTAAAGCTGACATACCAACAACACAACAAACAAGAGAAAATCACTAACGCCTGGAAACTTAACACATGAATTCTGAAGAGACTGGATTCAGGAATAAATTAAAAGTAAATTCAAGATTGCGCTGAAGTGAACGAAAAAATTAAAAATACACTAAACAAAGTCCTCTGTGACTTAGCAATTAAAGCTTTTGTCTAACATAGTTAATTTTCAAGATCTTAGTGCCCACTCAAAAAAATATGGAAACGTCAAATAAACAACTTAACAATGAAGCTAAAGCTTTAGATAAACTAGAGCAACTGATCCCAAATCATTATAATAGAATAGATTACAAAATTAAGGGGAGAAATTCTGAAATCAGACTAAGAAAACGATAGAAAAATCAACCAATCAAAGAGCTGGTTCTTTGAAAAATCAACAAGATTGATAACACCCCTAGCTAAACTAACAAAGCAGAGAGAGAAAACCCAAATTAAACAAATTAGAAAGGAACATGGAGTTATCACTACTGATACCCAAGAAATCCAGAAAATTATACATCATATTTCAAAAACATATACGCTGTGAAGGTTGACAACCAAAATAGGATGGATGAAGTTCTAAGTAACACAACTTACCTAATTGAATCAGAATTGTGAATTATTTAAATAGTCCTATAACTATAAGGAATTGAGGAAGTAATCTCGAATCTTCCCACAAAAAATGTCCTGGATGGACCAGATGTATTACAGCAACAGAGTTCTACCAGACTGTAAGGAGTGAATACACCAATACTCCTTAATTGTTGCCATAAAATAGCAAAGGAAGGAACACTAAAACAAAATTCCCTTCCTACGAAGCTAATATCGGTTTAATCCCCTCAAAACCTAATAAAGATTCACGTAAAAAAAGAAAACTCGACCGTAGGCCAATCTCCCCTGATGAACACAGACGCAAAGATTCTCAACAAAATCTTAGCAAATCGGATTCAAAAACATATTAAAAAGATCATTCATGGGGACCAAGTAGGCTTCATCCCCGGCACACAAGGTTGGTTCAACATACGCAAATCAATAAATGTAATTCATCATGTAAACCAGTCCAAAGTCCAAGACCACATGATACTCTCGATAGATGCAGAAAAAGCTTTTGACAAGATCCAACAGCCTTTTATGATCAAAACGCTAGAGACAGTAGGAATGGAAGGAACCTTTATCAATATAATAAAAGCTGTATACAACAAGCCCACAGCAAGGATTATGCTCAATGGGGAACAATTGGAAGCATTCCCACTTCGATCAGGAACTAGACAAGGCTGTCCACTCTCACCACTTCTATTCAATATTGTACTTGAAGTCTTAGCTGAAGCCATAAGACAATAAAGGGACATAAGAGGGAGTCAAATCTGCAAGGAAGAATCAAGCTATCCCTATTTGCAGATGACATGATCTTATACCTGAGTGATCCCAAAAACTCCACCAGGAAGCTCCTGTAACTATTGAGAAGTTCAGCAGGGTGGCAGGATACAAAATAAATGTGCAAAATCAGAGGCCTTCCTATATGCCCAGAATGAAAGAAGTGAAAAAGCCTTGAGAGAAACCATGCCATTTACTATAACCCCTAAAAAAATGAATACCTTGTATAAACCTAACTAAGGAGGTAAAAGACCTTTACAATGAAAATTTTAAAACCCTAAAGAAAGAAATTGCAGAAGACACCAGAAGGTGGAAAGACCTCCCTTGTTCCTGGATTGGCAGAATCAACATTGTAAAAATGACCATCCTACCAAAGGCAATATACAGATTCAATGCTATACCAATCAAAATCCCAAAGCAATTCTTCAAAGAAGTTGACCAAACAATCTCAAAGTTCATATGGAGGCACAAAAGACCCAGGATAGCAAAACAATCCTGAGTAACAAAAACACAGCTGGAGGTATTACCATACCAAACCTAAGTCTATACTACAAATCCATAGTTTATAAAGACAGCCTGGTACTTGCTCCAAAATAGACACACAGATCAATGGATAAGGATTGAAGACCCAGATATAAGCCCACAAAGTTACAGCCATTTGGTCTTTGACAAAGGGGCCCAAAGAATCCAATGGAAAAAGAACAGCATCTTCCACAAATGGTGCTGGCAAAACTGAATCTCCACATGCAGAAGATTAAAGCTGGACCCGTACTTGTCACCATGTACAAGACTTAATTCCAAATGGATCAAGGACCTTGATATCAGGCCAGAGACTTTAAAAACCATAGTTGAAAGGATAGGGAACTCCCTCGAGCTGATTGGGCTAGGCCAACACTTCCTAAACAGACATCCAATGGCACAGTCACTGCTACCAACTCTCAACAGTTGGGATCTGGTGAAATTAAAGAGCTTCTGTTCAGATAAAGAGATTGTCACACGAGCTCAAAGGCAACCCACAGAATGGGGAGAAAATCTTCACTAACCACATATCTGACAGAGCTCTACTGTCCAGAGTGCACAAAGAACTTAGAAAATTAAACTCCAAGGAAAACACTGGCCCAATTAAAAAATGGGCCCTGGAACTTCAAAGAAACTTTACCAGGGATGAAATAAAATGTCTGACAATTATCTTAAAAAATGCTCCACTTCCTTCGCCATCAGGGAAATGCAAATCAAAACTTCCCTGAGATATCATCTCACCCCGGTCAGGATGGCAAAAATCCACAATACAAACAACTGACAAATGCTGGAGAGGATGTGGAGAGAGGGGAACTCTCCTACATTGTTGGTGGGAATGCAGGCTCATACAGCCACTCTGGCGAGCCGTCTGGAGATTCTTAAAGAAATTAAAGATTGAAATGCCGTATGACCCTGCTATCCCACTTTTGGGAATAACCCCCCATGCAGCAGAGGTTCGCCTCGATAGCACAAGCTCGACCATGTTCATAGCAGCACTGTTTACAATAGCAAAGTCATGGAATCAACCTAAATGTCCAACAGTTGACGAGTGGATAAGGAAACTGTGGTACATCTATACAATGGAGTACTACTCAGCCATCAAAAATGATGAATTACTGGAATTTGCTGGGAAATGGATGTCATTAGAAAGAATTATATTAAGTGAAGTATCCCAAACCCAGAAAATTAAGCACCGTATGTACTCCCTAATAGGTGGCTCCTAGTACCAAACTCACCCAGCCCACATTGAGACACTCAAAAGTAAACCTATGTAACACAGTAATTGCAAGGATTATGAACAAGAGAGATGGGTTAGGAGGGCCACACCAGAAACAAGGAGAGAGGAGACCATGTTACAGCAGAGAAAATAGGCCTCCATCAAGGTCTGCAAGTAAGTAATGAGAACCTGGTTAAGTTCACAGACGTTCTTTCCTGATCTCACCAGAAGGGGAGGGCATATAGTCTAGCAGATAAAAAGTAATCATTTGCAAAATGGGTGATGGACCCCACCCTCACTGAGGTTTCCTACTCTTATTACATCTACCCTTGAATGTGCTATTACAACAAGACTCCAGTTTAACAGCTTTTTGTCTCTGGCCAGGGGGTGACATACAGTGCCCAGCAGAATGGAGTGAAGGGAATTGCAGGAGCAGCAAAACTGCAAAAGAAAATCAACAAACCACAATCCAGAACTTCAGAGACTCTATATCAATCACATAGAACTAGGACAGCCTAATCTCTCCCATCCTGGAGCTCAGGGACAATTGCGGAAGAGGGGGCGGTAAGATTGTAAGAGCACAAGGATGGGAGGAGCAACGATTTGCAAGATTCTCAACAATAGTTGGGGCCAAAGCAATCATAATGGGACTTTGCATGCCCTGCGCAATGTCCAGCGCACTGTTGCCCTCATAAAGTCTAGCATCTGTTAAGGGCACCGGGACCCCTGGAGGCAAGGGATTGACAGCCATAGTAGTGATCTTATGCTTAAGGGGAACAAGAGAAAGGGCTTATGGAAATGCCACTGGGTCCTTATATGTCATCGGAGAGGAGGACCCAGAGGAGAGTTAGGCGTACACAATAAAGGACTCTCTGGGAATTGGGGGGGAGGCACTGGGGGAAGGGGAGGGGGAGGAGAGGGGAGGGAGGGAACTGGTAAAAAATTTTAAAATGTATAATTAAATTTTTAATAAAAAAAAAGAAAAGAAACTTTACCAGGGACAAAATTAAATGTCTAACAAACACCTTCAAAATGCTCAGGATCCTTAGCCATCAGGGAAATGCAAAACAAAACCTCCCTGAGATATCATTTCACCCTGGCCAGGATGGCAATACAAGCAAGACAAAATGCTGGAGGGGATGTGAAGACAAGGGAACTCTCCTATATTGCTGGTGGGAATGCAGGCTTATACAACCACTCTGGCGAGCCAAAAGTTAAAGATTGAAATGCCATATGACCCTGCAATTCCACTATTGGGAATAATCCCCCATACAGCAAAAATTCACCTCAATAGCACAAGCACAACCATGTTCATAGCAGCGCTGTTTACAAAAGCAAAGTCATGGAATCAACCCAATTGCCCAACAGTTTACGAGTAGATAAAATATGTGGTACATTTATACAATGGAATACTACTCATCTATCAAAAATGATGAATTAATGAAATTTGCTGGGAAATGGATAGAATTAGAAAATATTATATTGAGTGAAGTATCCCAGACACAGAAAATTAAATGCTGTATGTACCCCTTAATAGGTGGATCCTCATACCAAACCCACTTAGTGAAACACTCAAAGATAAATCTCTATAGTAGCTACAGTAATTGCAAAGATTACAAGCAGGGAGGGAAGGGGAAGAAGGACCCTGCCAGAAGCAAGGAGAGAGGGGATCATGGTACAGCAGAGAAAATAGGCCACCACCAAGGACTGCAAGTAAGTAATGAGACATCTGGTTGGGCTTGCAGACTCTCCTTACTGGTCTCTTGCGTCTGATAGGGTATGATCTCACCAGAAAGGCAAGGCATAGAGTCTGGCAGATAGAAGGTAACCATCCTGCAAATGGGAGACTGACCCCCCCAGCAGTCTCCTACTCTTATTTCATCTACTTTTGAATCTACTCTTATATAATAAGACTCTATGTTAACAGCATTTCATATCTGGCCAGGGGATGATATCCAATACCCATCAGAATGGAACCAAAGGTGGTGCAAGAGCAGCAAAACTGAAAAAAAAAATCAATTCAGAAAATTAGACACTTTATATCAACTACCTGGAACCAGGCAAGCCTAATCTCTCCCCATCCTGAAGCTCATGGAAATTTGTGGAAGAAGGGGTGGTAAGATTGTGAGAGCCTAAAGATGGGGAAGAGCAACGATATGCATGATACTCCATACAAGTAATCGAAGTAATCATAATAGGACTTTGCATGACCTGCACAATGACCAACATGTCATTGAACTCCCAAAGTCTAGCATGGGTCTCAGGCACTATGATCCTTAGAGGCAAGGGATTAACAATCACAATAGTGTTCCCATACTAAAGGGGAATACAAAAAAGAGCTCTAGGCAATGCTACTGAGTCCGTACACCTCATTAGAGAGGAGGACCCGGAGGGAAGTTTGACATGCACACTAAAGGATGCTCCAAGAATGGGGGGAGGGAGGGAGCACTGGGAAAAAGGGAGGAAGGGGGAAAGCAAGGAGATTCAGAGAGGGGTAGAGAGAGGAGCGGAATGAGATACTTATCAACTTTGTTTGAGTGGAAGAAATATATATATAAAAAACTATCAATTCTTCAAAGATGTGACCAAAGCTCAGCTTGCAACTATGATGTCGACCCCTGTATGTTTAAGTATTACTAACTCAGGTGTAATAGTTACTATATAATTACATGTAACATGTAATAGTTAATATATAATTACCTTCATGTGTGATAAGACCGACCCATGTACCAGCAAAGACCCAGGTGGACCCTGTGCGACTAAGGCCAAACATCAATGTCAACAAAAGGTGCAGCAGCCAAAATTTGAATACCCCAGCAGTGAAATGAATAAGACAAGGAAAGGGATGAGTGATTAACAGTTGGAGAGGAGACCAAGGACCCACACACCGAGATTTGGGCACTATAGAAGCTGGATCCTCAGTCACTAAATTTCTAGTACCAATGCAGTAGTTTGGGATTTGGTAAGAGGAGATCAGCAGGGGATAAGGAGGGTGAGTTACACAGGTCTGAGGAAGAAAGTAAAGTTTACATTGCAAAATAAAAAGTTTTCTGTGAGGATCTCTGGTATTCTCCAATAAGAGCTGGCACAGCTTCTCTTGGGAATGGGAAACTCTGGAGCCAAGGACGGGATTAGAGGGGCACCTTGCCTCCTCAGGGAGATTTTGCCAGACCAGGCTCCCTGACAGGAGGGTTTTGGAGTTGTTCTCTGCAGGATAGAACTAGGTGGAAGCTCCTCCTTTCTCTCAGGGTTCACTGTGTCAGAGGTTGGGACGGCAAGGAAAAGAGGGCTAGGACTCTGCATCTTGGGAGTTTGGTTTATGGTCTCTCCCTCTGCAAGGTCACTGGACATTCACAATTGCATTTCTTCAGCACTTACAGGTAATGTTTGAAGTGAATCATAGAGACAATGTTTAAAAAGCAGGCATCACATATTCTTCTTTTCAGATACTGGCACAACCTACAGATCTGTGCAGCTTACAGCATCCAGCATAGAAGCCTCCCTTAGCAAGCATTGTGGTTGGCAGAGAATAGATAACTGTGGAGCCCTCAGCCCCAGGTGGGACAGCCATCCATCACAGCAGAGGAAAAAGAACACTTAAACCATGCGCAGCCACAAACAAAGGACACAAACACACCACGACTTGAGGGAGACACAGAGAACCACAGTTGATTTGATGCCAATAACTAATAAAGATGGAGGGGAGGGATAGCTTCCAAAACAGAGACCACTGTGGTGTGCGGCATCACTCCTCTGGCTGTGGGGAAGGGGAGGAGCAGGGTCTGTTTGACCACTGTGACTGCCTTTTGTCCTCTCCAGTTTGGGGTCTGCTGCTCAGCTTCTGACATAAAAATGTGTTTATCCTAAAGTGACCTAATGTATGGACATAAAATTCAGATCATGACAAATAGTTCCAGATTTTTGAGTTATCCAATGAGAAAATAATGAAGAAGCTAGAGCACATCTGATCCGCAAACACTTTCTCATTTTCCTTGGTCTTAGGTGTGTGTGTGTGTGTGTGTGTGTGTGTGTGTGTGTGTGTGTGTGTAGTTGCTAAATGGATAACATATTTTCTATTATTCCTCTGGAAAAATATAAGAATTGTGATTTCCTTCTTCAACCTAGAGCCTCTTTCAGCCTAGAGCCTCCTTGGATGACTGTTGCACACAGATATTCTTACATAAGCACTTTGCCTGACAACTGCCAGTACTCAGATTGTACTTTGATGCTTTATAACCAATTTAACTTTCTCAGTAAAATATTAGTACAATAAAATACTGAAGCCAAAATTTCTGTTTTGTTTTTTTTTTTTTTTATTTTGATGGAAGGTTTTACTGACAGGGGCCAAAGTCATTGTTGATTTTTTTCTTCAGTCCTGAGAACTCGGCTGTTTTTCTTTTTTTTTCCTTTTCTTTTTTGATATATCCAAAACTTATCCATAGCCATGTGCTTAATTGTGAGTAATACTTGGAATAACTGTTTTGTCTTCTCTATCACATCCTAAATAACATCCTGTGTGGTATTTTGATATCCGATACCTGACTCATAGTAACAGCTGATCTTTGAGCAAGTAAGGGTTAGGGTTTATAGAGTGCTCATGTTTTCAAATACAGACACCTAAAATATGCAATCAAACCACACACATGGAGGAGTCAATTCTCTTTTTCTCACTTGTTGGCTTTTGGCATGTAATTCAGTTCATCAGCCTTTTAGGCAAGCATCTCTACCTGAGTAGTTATTTTTCCAACCTTACTTTATTTGTTCCTTCACTTCTGAGAAAGACAAGGGGAGAGAGTAGGTGGTGGCATGTCATAGGGTCTTAATGCAGGTGAGATTAGATCACCAGGGTTTGCACACAGGCCTCTTTAACCATTGTGCCAGTCTTCTTCACTTCCTGATGAAAAGACACACTCCCTGCTGGCCAGTGAAATAAGGCCTAGAGTAGGAGAAATCTAGGGGAAAGCTGAGGAGTTTCCAGTCATGCAGAAGTGAGAATACATTGCTAACAGGGGTATGGTAAATTTTAACAGAATGGTTGACCCTGCATCACTCAGCTGCATGTTTCTAGATACCTCCAAATATGTTTCATGGCCAGAACTTTCTCCATCTGTATCATCTTGGCTTCTCAAGACCCCCACTGTCTCTGTGGGCAGCACTAGCTCTTATCAACCTCAAAGCCACATTTCTTGGGAAGCAATATCACCGTTTGCCAGTTGTCAACGCTCACAGCATTCCATAGTCCTGGGTACCATTTTATTTTTTAAAAAAATAAGGTTAAAAACTAGGTAAGGATGGGCAGAGGGGAGAAGTAGAATAGGAGTATCCCAAAGAATGTATTGGAAAGCTACCTCGAGGTTGATGATAAGGTAAGGAGGAGGCATGGAGAGAGAGACATGGGCAAAAAGCTGGCCTCCCACACATGAGTTCAAAGGGGCTTATATTAGCAGGGATTTTTTGAGGAAACAGGGAAAATATTTTGAGGAGAGCTAGTGGGAGGAGTTTAACCCAATCGACTTTAAATTCTAGCAAGCATTTAATAAGATGTTCTTTGAGAGTATGGTTAGATCTTTCAACTTTTCCTAAACATTGGGGGTGGTAAGGGATATGGAACCTCCAGGGAATCTGTAAGGCTGATGATAAGGTTTGAGTAATCATGGAGTCAATTCAGGACCATTATCAGATTAAAGAGAAGAGGGGACTCCAGATGCGGGAATAAGTTCAGTTAGGAGTTTGTTGGAAACAGAAGTCTGTGTGCTAGCTATGGGAAAGGCTTCTCTCCATCCTGAAAAGGTGTCAACAAAAAAAGGAGATATTTGAGTTTGTGGATAGAGAGCATATGGTTGAAGTCAATTTTCCAGTCAGAGGCTGAGAAAAGATCTCTCATTTGGTGGGGAGGAAAAGGAGATGTGTTGGATCTAAGGTTGGATTGTGGGTTAGTTGACACACAGCACAGCCTTGTGAGAGGTTTAAAAAGAAAGTTTTGTCTTCAGGTTGAAGGGAGAAATGACTTTGAAGAAACCTTAATAAGGCAGAGGAGTTGAGTGAAAAAGGAGTGGAGGTAGGAAAGAAGTACTTTAGAGGGAAAAGGGGTTAATTAGAAGGGCATAAGATCCTGAAAGAGGGGAGGGTAGAATGAGTGAGAGGATAGGTAAGAGAGCTCTGACAGGCCAGGTTATCAGTGTGGTTATTGGACATGGGGAGATACGTTTTCTCTATCTGGTATCCTTTACAGTGGAGTATGGCCACCTCTGTGGGGAGGAGGGTTGATTCTAGGAGCAATTGGATGTATATGTGATTGAGAATGCAGGGATCACTTTGGGTGAGAAGCCCTCTCTGCCTCCAAATGAGGATATTGGAGTGGACAGTATTATGCACATATCATATATATATTTAGATAAGGTTAGTGCTCCAGTAAGAGCAACTAGTTCAAATTGTTGGGAGATTGTGTGAGGGGATAAGGATTGTACCTCAGTGAGGAAGGAGAAGTGGGATGTCTTTGAATGATGGCATTGCTTTCAGCAAAGGGGGTGATTTTGGGGAGCTACTATCCATAAATTAGTCAGTTGTCTGGGATAGGGGAACATCACGAATGTGTTGGAATAGGTTAGAAAAGTGGGTTAGGACTTTAGAGAAGGAGTATGAGGGGATATAGTTGGAGGATGGGGAGGTTGCAGCAAGGAGAAAAATGGGGTTTAAAGGGGGAAAGAGTTCAAAGATGGGAGTGGGATCTAACACATATAGTGTGGAGGATCTGGAGGCTGAGCTGTGGGAGAGACAAGAATGCCTTGTTGCTAATAAGTATTGCTTTAGGAAGAGGATGTGGTATGGTCTTTGGTGGGATAGTTTGCTTGCTTTAGGGACAATAATAGTTGCTGCTGAAAGGGTCTGGAGGCAGGGAGGCCATCCTCCGGAGACTGCATGGAGTTTCTTAGAGATATAAACCAGAGTAATTAAGTTGCTCCCCATTTTTTTGCAGAGGATAGTTAGGATGTGTCCTTATGTAGCATGGAGAAAGACAGAAAGATTTGGTTTGATCAGGTTGGGAAAGGGTAAAAGCTTGTGAGAGAAGGAATATAAGCTTATTAATCTTATATTAATAGGCATTGTGAGAGAGGCAAGATTGAGAATAGGTTCATCTAAGGAGTCCTTGGATCTCTGGTGCAGAGGGTGAGCTATTTGTGGGAAATTAGGAATGGAAGAATTTGAAGAGTCCTATTAGTGCCAGAAGGTTCATTTTGGAGTGTGGGAAGGGGGTGGGAAAGGAGTTTCTGTACTGTGGTTTTGGGGATAGTTTTTCCCTGGGAGGAGAAGAGGAGACTGAGATAGTTTATGGTTGGAGAGTATTTTCCTTGGCTACTCTATACCCCCAGGAGGGAAGGGCATTAAGGAGATGGATGGTATGTGGGATACAGGAAGCTTAGGATGGGTTACAGAGGAAAATGTCATCGACATATAGAAGGAGGTGTCTTGGGGAAAGATTGAGAGACAGGAGATCCTTTCATAGGGCCTGTCCAGTGAAATAGGGACTATCTCTACAGCCTTGGGAAGGACTGTCCATGAGATTTGGAAGGCAGTTTGGATGTTGGGGTCTTCCTAGGTACAATCAAGGGCTGAAAGGAGGGATGAGGCTGGATGGTAAAGAAGGGATCACTGAGATCTAATTTTGAAAAGTGGATAGTTAGGGATGAGATAGAGGATAGGAGCGTGTAAGGGTTAGGAGCAATGATGGTGGTGGCAATGAAGGCCTTATTAATTTTACGAAGAACTTGAGTAATGGAAGGTGCTATTAGGTGTTTTGATTCCCAGGATTGGGGGAATATTATAGGGGATATGGATGGGAATTAGTAGGTTGGCTCATAGAAGTAGTCGTGGATACTTGGATTGGAACCCTCTCCTGGTACAAGAAGGTAAACAGTATCACGCTTGGGACGTGGTAACAGAAGAATCTTTTACCTGTATTAGAATGGTTGAGTTGTGTTTAGTTACGGAAAAGTGGGAGGCATCTCAGAGGGAAGGATATCTTGAGACCAAGAAGCTAGTAGGGAGGGTAGTGGAGGAAAAGATGGCATGCCAGGGTCCTTTAGTTGGAGTAAAATGAGAGGAGGTTGACCTTAGAGCGGGAATGTGAATGGAAACCTGGAGGCATTTTCAAAGCTCTCTTCCTAGGAGGCACATAGGGCATTCAGGCATAACAGTGAAGAAGTGAATTAAGATGAGGTTGCCAAATTGACATGTGAGGGGGCTGTTAGTCAAGGCTGGAAAGGGCATTCTGATACCCCAGTGAGGGAAAAGGGAGAGGGAGGTGTGGGTCTATGCCTTTCAGTCAATTAAAATAAACTGAACCCCATGTCCAGGACAAAAGATACTTGTCTCCATGCTATCATCACTCCTACCCAGAATTCAGCGGAACTGGCTTGGTTGCCAGTCAAGGACAATGAACTCAGGCCTTCTCATTTGAGAAAGGATTGAGGGAAGGAGAGAAGGAGAGAGGCTGTTGAGGGGGCACCTCCCATCGTACCATCCTTCTTCCAGTGACCCCCACAAGCCCTTGTCGGACAAATGGAACTAGGGTACTCCCTCACCTAGTATCCATTTTGTTGCTTTGGAAACAGGTTCAGGGACCTGAACCCACATCTGTGTACTGACTGGAGAGGACAATGGTGAACCCTGAAGGGCAGGGGCTAAAAACTGAAAGTGGGCGTGGCTCTTTCTAAAAGTGGGCATGGTTCTCCTTCTGAAATTTATCATGGCTCCCTCTGATCCCTTTACTCTGTCCTTTTCCTGCTCCCACTCCCTTTCCTTTTTGATTCTTCCTCATGGTAAGAACTTTGAATGACAGTTCAAGAAAGTCTTCCTGAGGAGGAAGACGCCCTTTTCTAGTTGCTGGAGGGGTTTTATGTGTGCCTGGAGGTGACTGGTTTTTGAAATAGATGTGTGGTTGTCCAGATGGCTCAGGAAATCAGACTCTGCCTTACAAGAAGAAGATCTTGAGTGGTCCTTGGAGAAATCCCAGAGCAAAACGAAAATGAGGTAGAAACAATCTAAGATGATTCCTCAAGTCACCCTTTAATCTTCCAAGGACATTTGTGCCCTCTGATACACACACACACACATTCACACACACACACACACACACACACACACACACACACACACACAAAAACAAATAAATAAATAAATAAATAAATAATAAAAATAAAGTAGATGTATAGGCATAGGAAATTCACATGATTACAGTAAATTCATGATAGTTTCATGCCTTTATCCCCTGTTCCCTCTTTCCTCTCCTTCTGGCTACAACCCTACTTTCCCATCTTACACCTTCTTTTTTTTCATGAGTGGCCACCTGGGATTCATTTGCGTTGCCTTTAATGGAGTTTATCTGAGTACTTGCTGGAGGATGAATCATGTATCAGTGGGTATATCCTTGAAGAAAGAATTTTCCTTCCCCCACACAGACTTTTATCAGTCTCCCAGGAAATCGTGGGGACTTTTTGAGTTCTCTGCCCTTTCCTGATGATATGTTAATTGGGCAAATTAGACCATGTAAGTCTTAAGGAAATACATTCAGTCAGAAGCATTTCTGTAACAAAGTCCATTTCCTGATCTATTTCCTGAGACCATAGTTTCTTGGTCACCTGTCCTGTCTAGGAATGCCCTCTTACTTCTGAATTAACTACGTATATTGTTGTTTCTTTTTTTTTTCCATGGGCCTGTTTACTTTTTTCCCTGTTTACCTGCTGTCATTTGGTTTGTTTGGTTTTGATTTCATAGCTCTTCACAACTTTGGTCATATCCCATTTTCTTTTTTTTTTTTTTCTTTTTTTTTGGTGTGAGAAATGAGATATATTTCCCTGTAGTTAAGTGACTGTGAATTTTCTTTTTTTTTTTTTCAGGTTCTTTTTTTTAACATTTTTTTATCTCCGCTCATACAAACTTAGGTACACCGGTTGCCTCCTTCCCTCCTCCCCCCCCCCGGCCCCTCTGCTCACCCTCCCCTCACTCCTCTCTCCCCAGCCCCTAGTGCCTCCCTTCCCCCAATTCCCGGAGAATCCTTTAGTGTGCATGCCAAACTCTTCTCTGGGTCCTCCTCTCCAATGACATACAAGGACCCAGCGACATTTCCCTGAACCCTTTCCCGTGTTCCCCTTAAGCATAGGAACACTACTGTGGCTGTCAATCCCTTGCCTCCAAGGATCTTGGTGCCTTTAGCAGATGCTAGACTTTGTGAGATCAATAGTGTGTTGGACATTGCGCCGGGCATGCAAAGTCCAATTATGATTGCTTTGGCCCTAACTTGTGTGGAGTATCTTGCATGTCATTGCTCCTCCCTTCCTTGTGCTCTTGCACTCTTACCACCCCCTCTTCCGCAAATGTCCCTGAGCTTCAGGATGGGGAGAGATTAGGCTGGCCTAGTTCTATGTGGTTGATATAGAGTCTCTGAAGTTCTGGATTGTGGTTTGTTGATTTTCTTTTGCAGTTTTGCTGCTCCTGCAATGCCCGTCACTCAATCCTGATGGGCATTGTATGTCACCCCCTGGCCAGAGACAAAAAGCTGTTAAACTGGAGTCTTATAATAAGAGCACATTCAAGGTTGGATGTAATGGAAGTAGGAAACCTCAGTGAGGGAAGGGAGGGGTCAATCACCCATTTGCAAAATTGTTACTTATTATCTGCCAGATTATGCCCTCCCCTTCTGGTGAGATCACACCCCCTCAGTAGTAAATGATCAAGAACGAAAAGTCTGTGAACTTAACCAGATGTCTTATTGCTTACTTGCAGTCTTGATGGAGGCCTATTTTCTCTGCTGTAACATGGTCCCCTCTCTCCTTGTTTCTGGTGTATCCCTCCTACCCCATCCCTCCTGTTCATACTACTTGCAATTACTGTATTACAGAGATTTATCATCGAGTGTCTCTAGGTGGGCTGGGTGGGTTTGGTACTAGGAGCCACCTATTAGGGAGTACATACAGCGCTTAATTTTCTGGGTCTGGGATACTTCACTCAATATAATTGTTTCCATATTCCATTTCTTTACCAACTTTGTTGAGCTTGTGACCATCTCATTTCAGAGTCATTAGCCTGTCTCTGCACACATGTTGGAAGACTATAGAAAATCTTTGTGGGGAGTTAGCATAAGGTTCTTTGCCTCATCCATCCATGCACATTCATATGGGAACTGATGTGAGTGAACTGAGAGTCAGTGCGTAGAACTCTCCAAGGCTTTCCAGGGGGCTGCCACACTCATTGCTATGATGTCTCTACTAACCCTGCACAAAGTTGGTCTATCAGCACTTCCCCAAGATGAAAGAACTCAGGAAATACTACACCACCCTGAGATTGTTCAAAATTCATGCCACACATGAGAAGGGGAGTTTCTTCATTCAAGGATTTACCCCATTGATGGGTCACCCCAATCCCAGCAGGTGCTCAGATGAGCACCACAGCAGACACCCTAGAGGAAAACAGGAGGGAAGTGGAATGTAGATGGTGGAAGATGGGAATGGAGATTAAATGGTGAAAACACATAGATTCCTTGGGAAACAAACTACCTGCAGATGTAAAATAGACTTTGGCACTTGGCTGCACCTGAGAACTAGCAACGCTGAACCCGAATGACCTGGTTTGCAAATAACACCAGGACAGGAAATCGCTATTTGGGGGTCGCAAACCACACAGAGTCTTGTGATTGACCCCTGACTAGCTGGTGAGGCGGGCTTTAAGGGAAAACCTCCACCAAGCCTGTACTCCAGAAGCAAGGCAGGGGTTGACAGATGGGAGAGACGGGCCAATCGGATGAAATGACAACCGCCCTGGCCCACTGATCACCACTGGGAACTAGATTCTTTTCTGGTGGTGGAGGATCCAGGGCGCAGCACAGGTGGCTTTCTGACCCTGGAAGGATCTAGAACCCTGCCTGGGTGCACATACCAGGCAGGGAGGCCCCCCGGACAGCATCATGTCCTTTGTTTGCCAACAGCCATAAAGGGCAATGGTCACCTGTGCAGCCTATGAGCCCTGCGCCAGCGGAGCCCATCCCTGTGTAGGACCAGAGGTGTTGGGCCTGCCCAGGAATAACTGTCTGGGAGGGAGTAAGCAGGGCATGGTTTAGCACATGGGACCAAAGGTGGCGCTGGAAGCTAGAGTCCTAGGCGTAACCCTGATCACATTACAGAGAGCCCTAATTGGCTTATAGGAGCCAACATATATGTTTAGTCTGATCTATGCAGCCTGTGTGTTGTACTGACCATTAAGTTAATTGGCTGCTCTGATTCTTTGTCTATATAAGCTGATTTGTTACCCGCAATAAACCGAGATCTTGCTCTGACAAATTCCCGGTTCAGACTTTACTTATCTTCATCATCACAGCCAGCAACTGTGTGTTTGAGTGAGTGAATGAGTGAGTGAAGTCTCGCCTTGACAAACTCTCTGCTGTGTCTGGAGTCTCCTGGATTTGGGTGAGGGAGTAAAAGACCTGCAGCACATTTGCCTTCCTCTGCTCCGATGGCCTGGAGTCGTCACAGTGTGTGTCTGGGAAAATCAGCCCAACCCAGAGGGACTTCGCAGCGTGGAAATGGCCCCCAGGGCTCCCAAGGACCATGATTCGCGGTACAGGCTTCATGAGCTCCCTGAGATGCTGCCCTGGAGACACACTTGTCGCCGAGGAAGGGGCTGCACTGTGTGGAGTTGGAAGCCAGGAGCGAGCTGAGGAGCAGTGGCTAAAGAAAGGACTGCGCTGCTTCAGGGTGTTGGATGCTCTGGTGGGTGTGGGGAGAGAAGGTGACACTTTCAGACTCAAGGAAAAGTCTGGTCTATACAAGTCACCAGAGTGTCGTATTTACCCTACCCACGGAGGCAGACCCATGTGAAAATTAAAGCCTCAGTGTCTCTGTTTGCCTGCATGATATAGATTAGTTCAGGATCAAAGGACTTAAGGGAGCCAGGGCTTACTATTTTCTCATTCTATTTCTTAATACGGCTTCGCAAGACAGTTCCCATCAACAGAGAAACCCAGGGAACTGGTCAAACCTCATCCACTGCTGAGAAAGAGGCAAACCTCACATGCCACACTTCAAGTTTGTCTTAAGTAGGCTGAAAAAATGCTGACCTGATGAACCAGTTATGGAAGTACACCAAGATCTCAATCCTTGGAATTCACGGGTCTTACTATATTCCTCCCTCTTGCCCACCTGCCCAGGGAATGGTCCCACACCCCATAGGCAGAGTCTTCTCCATTATACAATCTCTTGAAGGTTTGCCCTAACTATCAATTCTTCAGAGGCATGCCCAAATCTCAGCTTGCAACTGTCAAGGTGACACCTGTATTTTTAAATATTACTAACTCAAGTGTATAGTTACTATGTAATTACATGTAATATGTAAAGGTTAATATATAATTACCTCATTGTGATAGGACTCATGTACCAGCAAAACCCAGGTCGACCCTGTGTTGCTAGGGCCAAATATGTCAATGTCAACAAAAGGTACAGCAGCCAATATTCACCCCAAAAGTGAAATGAGTACGACCAGGTCAGGGATGAGTGATTAGCAGTTGGAGAGGAGATCAAGGACCCACACATCTAGATTTGGGCACTATTGAAGTCAGATCCTCAGTCACTAAATTTCTGGTACCAATACAGTGGTTTGGGATCTGGTAAGAGAAGATCAGCAGGGGATAAGGAGGGTGAGTTACACAGGTCTGGGGAAGGAAGGAAAGGTTACATTGCAAAACAGAATGCTTTCTGAAAGGATCTCTGGGATTCTCCAATGAGAGCGGGCACAACTTCTCTTGGAAATGGGAAACTCTGGAACCAAGGCAACTTGCCTCTTCAGGGAGGTATTGGGAGACCAGGCTCCCTGACAGGAGGGTTTTGGATGTATTTCCTGCAGAATGGAGCTAGGGGGTAGCTCCTCCTTTCCTCTCAGAGTTCACTGTCTCAGGGATTGGGACAGGGCAGGGAAAAGTGGGTTGGGACTCTGCATCTTGAGAGTTGGGTTGATAATATCTCCCTCCCCAAGCTCACTGGACTTTCACACTTGCATTTCCTCACCACTTACATGTAATGAAGGTGAATCATGAAGACAATTTAAAAAATACAGGCATCACATACTCTGCTTTTCAGATATAGCATTCAGCCCACAGATCTGTGAAGCTAGCAGCCTCCAGCCTAGAAACTTCCCTTAGCAAGCATCATGGTTGGCAGAGGATAGATGACTGTGGAGTCCTCAGCTCCAGGTGGGACAGCCACCCATCACAGTAGAGGAAACAGAACACTTAAACCATGTGCAGACACAAACAAAGGACACAAACACACCATTATTTGAGGGAGACACAGAGAACCACTTTATATGAGATGCCAATAGCTAATGGAGTGTGAGGGGATGGGTAGCTGCCAGGAGAGCAATCCAGGAATAGGAAGTGTGGGACCACAGTGGTGGGCGGCATCACTGGTCTGGCTGTGGGGAAGAGGAGAAACAGGGTCTTTTGACCTGTGTGGCTGCTTTTTGTCTTCTCAAGTTTTGAGATCTGCTGCTAAGCTGGAATAAATATGGTCATATCTCATGATTCCCAAGTTTATGAGTACCATAACAATTCTGACATAAAAATGTGTTTATCCCAAAGTGACCTAATGTAGGGACATAAAATGGAGTTCCAAATTTTGGCCATGATACAGTGTTCCAAATTTTTGAGTCATCCAATGAGAATATAGTGAAGAAGCTAGAATACATCAGACTCACAAACTCTTCATTTTCCTCAATGGTCTTACATGTGTGTGTGTGTGTGTGTGTGTGTGTAGTTGCTAAAGGAATAATGTATTTTCTACTATTCTTCTATAAAAAGTGTGAGAATTGTGATCTCCCTGTGAATCATTTTATATCATCCAAGTCTATGCCACAAATGAATCCCATTTATGTAATCCTGGTACCTCATTTAGCTAGTTTTAAAAGAATTTACAAGAGATTGTGTTACTGGTACCATCTTCTGAGCTACATATTCATAGCTGGATTCATGAGTCGTGCAAGGTGTTGTAAGTATGGGTCTTTGGAAAAAATGAATGAAGTGTGAAGCTGTTGATCTGGACTATGCGGCTGAAATGCCATCACTGCCCTGGTCATGAGGATGGGGAGGAACAGGGTCCACGCACTCCTTTCTCTTACTGTTTTGTGCACTGTGTAGTAAGTATGGGGAGTAGTATGTTCATTAGCTGTAGTCACCTACAAATAACATGTAGGGCAACAGAAAAATTTGTCGCCCCCTTTATTCCTGACAGAAGGGTATCGACACAAGAAGATGTAGAGACCCAAAAGTCTTCCAGAATCTCTGAGAATTTTGTGATAGTTCAGACTGCTCTTTTTTAGTTTTTCTCAAATCCAGTCTCCAAAAAAGGTTTGCTGACTTTGTCTTTCTAGACTGTGGATTAGAGAGTACTGCTGGCCAGATTAAGGAAATGGGCTTTGCGGAGTGTTGGTTCCTGGTCACTAGATGTTACACAGAACAACCCTCTGTTATTGAGGGAAGTGATATATTTGAAAAAGGAGAAGGAAAAAGAAGAAGAGAGGAAGGGAAGGAGATAGGAAGGGAGAGAGGAAGGAAGGGAGGGAGGAAGGAAGGGAGGACAGAAGGAAAGGAGGACGGGATGAAGGGAGGAAGGGAGGGAGGGAGGAAGGAAGGAAGGGAGGAAGGGAGGAAGGGAGAGAGGAAGGGAGGGAAGGAAGAAGGGAAAGAGGAAGGAAGGGAGGGAGGGAGGGAGGGAGAGAGGGAGGGAGGATCCAGGCATGGTGGGGATAGGCTGTATGCTCATCACTGAGGACATTGAATCAACACAGCCAGAAATTCCATACTAGACTGGTCTCTGTTGGAGGCAAACAGAGAGAGAGAGAGAGAGAGAGAGAGAGAGAGAGAGAGAGAGAGAGAGAGAGAGAGAGAATATGAGAGAACTGAGTCTCACTCTGTATAATCTAAAGCTCTCCCCAGCATTGCTGCTACCAGTAGTACATGTTGCCTGGCCCACGTGACAATCAAATAGCTCCAGTCAGCAAAGAGCTTAGGGAATTCTCAGTGCCACTGCTGGCAGCTAAGGTCTAAATCCAGTAATGTAGAAATTATATCATCCTTCATCAGCCTTCTTGGGCAGCAACATCACTGTTTGCCTGGTGTCTTAGCTCACAGTGTTCCAGTACCCTAGGAGCTGTTTCTTATTCCAAGGCTACTTGGAGCAGTACCTAAACCCGCAGGGCTTCAGTGGCAACAAGGTTCATTTCCTCACACCCATGTTGTGCCACCTTTGGATCCCTCCCTGCTCTATGAGTTTCTCTATTACTTTTACATATTGTGGGTTTCACTTTGTGTCTGTTGTCTGCTTAGCGTGTTTTGTTGTTGCAGGGCTCTCAATGCTGTGTTATTCCATGATATCCAGTTTGGTGGACTTTGAGCTACTCCATTTCAGAGGCACTATGTTCTAAGAGGCCCTTGGGTTGAAATATCCATATAAGGATTGTGGACACCTCTTCCTCATGGTACGTGCACAACCAGGTGTGTTCCTGGTGTGATTTAGGTCGGTTGTGGGATGGAGTGCACTTTCTGAGCTCCATGCATGTGAAGCAGGCTTGGGGTTCCCCACTGATGGTGCTGATCTGAAGATCTTGGGGCTTCTCCTAGTTAGACCGCAGGAAGAGAAGTTTCATTTGGCATGTTTCTAGATTTGCTTGAAAGTGTGGCTTTTCTTGGTTTCGCTGAAAAATCAAGTCTTCTAGAGTTCAGAACATCAAGTCAAAGCTAGAGACCACAGGTCCTCGAAGGAGAGGACACTCTGCCCCCACACACACACCAAAGAGACCAACGCGCAGACCCTGACCAGGAACTCTTACTGTGGGTGCCTGTGGCAGTGCCTCCCCTGGACTGCCAGTCCTGGATTAGAGGAAAAGTCATCTGATTTTGTTATGTCCCCTGGTACAGATTCCTTACCTTGTTTTCTCTGTGTCCCAAGTGGCCTGCCACTCCTTCTTTGGCAGCAGACTTTCTTAGACAGTAGCAGAAGCCTTTTGGTTTTTCCTCTGTACAAACATACTCCATCCCTATCTGGGCACGGGGTTCTGCCTTTTATGGCCCTTGCAAATTTGTATTTTTATTTATTGGAAGCTCTATTTTGCACAGTGCCCACTGTTACACAGTGCACTTTTGCAGAATAGTTCCTGGGTGACACCTGAGTTCACTCTCCAAAACCCCCAAACAGTGAACACAATGTACATTCAATACTATAGTTTTTTCTGAGGTCTTTAAAAATGTAGTCAAAACCCAGGTATCACTGATTTTCAGGACTTCAGAATTTGGCATGTGTGCATGTTAGCATGCAATGCTTTCTTGGCATTAACCCATTAATCCTGTTCATGGGGTAAGTTTCTGTGAAGTGGACCAATGGACTGGTCCTGTGGTTCTGTGTTTGTTGGGGGAAATGGTGGGGAAGGTCTCCACGGAATCTTCAGAAGCACAAGGCACAGTAAGACAATGCCTGAACTGTTACCTCATCCAAATAGGCTCTTACTATTTTCACTGTTTTCTTGCCACCTATAAATGTTTTACTTTTGCTTAGTGCTCTTTCTATGTAACCCCAACATCTGTTTTTTAACACTTAGGCTTATTTGCCTTCCCTGTGTCTATTTTGAGTTGATAGATGAGTTGATGATGCACCCAATGAAAATGCTGCTCAGTTCTGCTTAGGTCGCTGCATTTGGGGACCATCCTGTGTGGTCCCTAAGGTTCACTAAGCCCATGCAAAGAAGGACTGCTCATTCAGGTTAGGATTGGGGTATTACAAGCCAGCAACCGAGCAGTTGTTCTTTTCAGAGCCCAAGTTCCTTTTTTCTGTGCTTTGCCTTTTTAACTGTGGACATTTCTCTCTTTGGGTTGAAGTTAGCTTACAGATGCCAACTGTCCCTATTGCTGCCGAGATGTAAGGGATATAAAAGTTCATTACCCCCAAGTATTCCTGCTCAGGCTCCTTCGATGTTGAAGTCTAGGAACCGTGATAAGGCTGAGGTATTTCGTTTCTGGATTAGATTACATTCCTTACCGTGCAGGTCCTAAGCATCAGGAATCATAAATGGAGAAATGGAAACCTCAGGTGCAGAGAACTCAGGTCCAGCCACCCAGATGCAATTTCCTTAGGAACTTGGTTCCTCGTGGAGAAGTAGCTGGGCTGTGTGTCCCTGAGCCACCACAGACTGCCAGGGCGGGCTGCACTGATGTTGATTCAAACTGGGCTCCTCTGTGTGGGCGTCACATGTGGGGCAGCTGGCAAAACATGTGCCCGCAAGCCAGTCACTGGGCTGCTGTCAGAAAAAGTAAACTCAGCTGGGTGGAAATGAAGCTGCTGCAATCCTGCAAGAAGCCCTGAGTAGATGGTGCGACATCCAACAAGCAAGCAAGCACACACACACACACACACACACACACACACACACACACACACACACAAAGAGGAAAATAAAAGGTTAAGCAAAAAGGGAAATGTCAGAAAGATGGAGGGAAGGTGGCTTTACTAGGCCAGAGGAGTGGAGGATGCCTTCCTCTTATAGGCGGGGCTAGAAGGAGGGATGTCGCACTCTTAGATTAATCTCTTTGGGCTTTGCTTTCAATCATTTCCCTGAATCAGCAGGATTTAGGCCTACTCAACACTCGAGTCTGCTAAAGGACTACTCTTTGCTATGAGGAGCCAAAATAAACTTTATTATTATTATTATTATTATTATTATTATTATTTCTGCTCATACAAACTTAATAGGTACACCAGTTCCCTCCCTCCCTTCTCCTCCCCATGAACCCCCTGCTCCCCCTCCCCTCACCCTTCCCTCCCCATCCCCCAGTGCCTCCCCCCCAATCCCCAGAGAGTCCTTTAATGTGCATGCCAGACTCTCCTCTGGGCCCTCCTCTCCGATGACGTACAAGGACCCAGTGGCATTTCCCTGAACCCTTCCCTGTGTTCCCCTTAAAAAACCACCCCCTCAGAATGCAAAATTTTGCATGCACTGCCACCTGTTGGTAGCGAGGCACTTCACAGCAGCTCAGATCCAAGACTTCCTCATGGAACTATGGCCTCTGTGCCCAGGTAGGTTTTTCTACACCTACTAAGGCATGCTATAGTTTCACTCCTCTGCTTTGTTAATGATACTGGTTGATTTTCAATTCCTAATCAGTATGATCCTCCTGGAAATAATGTTTATGATCACAACGTATTCTGAACTGTATATCATTACCATATTATTGTATACAGTATAGTAATGTATTATTTTTCCATTTTTCTATTATATATAAAGTGGGCCAGTAATTTTCCATATCTCTTTGTTTTAAAATAGTCAGTTGTTTGTTTTAACTTTGCATTTCTAACTCAATATCTTTCAAAGACTTAAGACTTTGGAACTTTTCAAAATTCAAATTGTCAACATCTATAAATAATGACTTACATCTGTAATCCCAGCTCTCAGAATTTTAGGAGGTAGAGGCAGGAGATCAGAAGTTCAAGGTCAGCCTGGGCTACTGAGACTCTCTTAAAAAAAAAAGTCAGGAAGATAGCTGATGACTTTGCATTTAAGCTCCCAGATATCTGTATACCTCAAAGTCAGTCAAGATCAAGCAGAAAAGTGAAAATAAAGCACATAATACATGTGGACAGGAAAAATTGACTGAATTGCCTTCCTCAGGAAATATTGACTTTAATCAAGCTGCAGGACACTTGTTAATTTAAGAACGTTCTCTTAGGTAGTGGTACAAGAAATTGAAGGGGTGGAGCAGTAACTCAGTCTTATAGATAACCTAATATCCCCCATCCTGGCAGGAGGGAGCAAGAGTAGGAAGGGAGGGGAGGGCGTAACAACAGCTATATCGATATCATTCGGGATCACAAAAAAACTACCAGAAATGTAATAGAGTTTAGTGTCTTAGATGTGCTCCATGCATCATTTGATTGCTGTGCAATATGGGAAAGTACAAGCAAACCAGGAGTACAGGTTACTCAGTGAAAAGACAGAGACAAAGACAAACACCCTGTGGGGACATTTACTTCAGCTGTATGGGGCAGTGGGGATCTCAGAGAGACAATGTAGAGTGGTGAATTCCAGAGATGGAGGGAAAGAAACTGTGAGTTTTGGTTTAAAGAGTAAAGAGATTCAGCTTAAGACAAGGAAAAGAATTGTGATGGTGGTGGTGGCAGCTGCACATGCTAGGAAGGACCCATGTAAAGCCAGGGAAGATAGAAATGTTGTGGGTGGGCTTGTGAGATGGTTCAGGAGGAAGGAGCCTGCTGGAAAACCTGGTGACTTGAGTTCAGTTCCCAGAAGTCCACATGTTGGAAAGGAAGGACAGCTGTCATCTGACCTCCACCCATTAACGATGTCACATCCTTTTCTCAACTCTTGACTCTGAAATATATTTTTAAAAATGAAGAAAAGAAGCATTATATCTCCTTATCAGAGCTCAAGGTCTGGTGGAATGCAGTGCCCCTGGCTATCCTGAGACTTGCCTCTTTAGTTTACTAGGTTTATCTTCACTCTTCTGATTCTCTGCCAGACTACAACTCATTTGAACTGCATGAAGTAGCAGAAATAATGCCATCTCCTCAGGATCTAACCCATGACTCCATTTTGTGTCTTCTGCAGACATTTTTTTTCCAGCCACAGCCTTCTCTTCCATTCCCCCCCCCACTCCGCCCCAAAAGCTGCATCTGTAAATTTCTTGCCAGCATTTTAAGGACTTATCTCGACCCTGACCACAGACATATATAAGCAAAATAACTCTTTGATGGATAATAAAACAATCTCTGTATGTAACCAAAACACTTTCAAAATGACTACAGTTACAAGATCTCTTTAACCTAAGTCTCACTGAATATTGTGATTTTTGCAGGTTTTTCCCCCTTTATGAACTCCTAAATTCCTGAAGTTCAGCAGTGAGTGACTTTTGAGGCACTAGTCACTCATGGTCACATGCTTAATCAATACAGGACTTCTTTTACTCTTAATTGGCTTACTTTGTGGTGGTCTGTAACTCTTCAGTGGATATAGCATGATCCAATGTGCATGTCTTGAAAACTGTCAGCCTCTGCTTAGAATGACAAGTATTTTGGAAATGATATGAGTATCCTTAGCAAGATCTTCATCCCTTCTGTGTCAGGGGCAATCTCTTTCCTTTATGCACATAAATTTTTCTTTACTGGTTGAGTTTACATACATGGAAGAGTAAGTATTGTAGGTCTGGTCACACTTCCTGGAGAGTAAATCACACTTCATAGAAACCCAGAATGTGACCAAGCTGTGGCCCAGCCCTCCCAGGGAGAAAGCCAAGAGCAGATGGTTGCAAAACACATGTTGGAGATGGTGAAATGGGCTGTATATGTGAGAGGGTCTGGTGGGAGAAAGCACTTGGCAGTGCTTTGGGGATCTTTGGTGGCTCGACATAGGCAACACCCATTTTTAAAGATTTGGATTAAAGGATCACTTTATGGATTGATCAGAGCCTGGAGTCTCTTTGTTCGCTACTCTGGCAGAGTTGCAGCTCTTGATAGCAGACAGTCAGTACCTGGGGGTGTGCAGGTCCTGAGCCCTCATTCTCCTCTGAACTTACAGCAGTTTGGGCTGTGGTGCTGAGCTGCCTGAGTGGGTGGGTGTAGGGGACCAGTGGAGGTGCTTGCTGAGCTCCCCAGGCTGTAGTGAGTCTCCTGTGTGCAGTTAGCTGAATCACTATCTGGGAAGCATGGAAGTCACAGACCAAAGAAGATGTCATCTGAGGTTCTCTTGTCTGGAAAAGGAGAAGCTGGTAATGCGGACTTTGATTCATGTCCCTGCCAGATCACTGGACCAATGTTTCTCTGTAGAAACTCCTAAATGAGAAGTCTAATATGCACAGAAGTTACCGAATGAAGGCTGTCCATCCTTACTGGTGCCAGCAGGTCAAGTTCATCCCCCAGCTGAACCTAGTGGCCTCCTGTTCGGCCCTTGAGAAGTTCTCTCTGGAGCTGACAATATTGCCGGTCAAAAGCCATGAGAAACCCAGGCTGTCATCACTGAATTTAAGAAAAGGAATCCTTTGCTTTGGTTACTGTCCAGACAGGAACTTCCTGGTGACTGATGGCTATGATCCCCATATCCGCGTGTGGAACCCTCTGGTCTCCAAAAGGCCTATGTGGATGGTGAAGGGACACCAGACCTCAGTGACACACCTTCTCGTGGACAGCAAGAGCACCAGCATCCTCATCAGCATCTCCAGGGACAAGAACATCCGATTTTGGGACCTCCAGGACTACGTGTGCCTTCAGTCCTTCTGTGGGAGCTGTTTGCTCTGGGGAACTGCCCCATCACCAGCGCCTATTTCCACAAGGACAGTACGTTCATCTGCACCACCTACTCGATTGGGATCCTCAAAGGGTATTTGGAAGCTCAAGGACCCGTGAAAATGGGGAAGGTGACAACTCACACCACAGCATTGTGTGCGGTTCTCTACAGCAAGATTTTTAAGCAGGTGGTGAGTGGCTGCCTACAGAGCGCAGTGAGTGTGTGGGACATCATGACAGGCAAGAAGAGGATGGAGTTCTCTGTATCTGGCATCTAGCAGCAAATGGAACTGACTGCCATGTCACTGGATGAGTCGGAGCGGTGCCTGAACTGCAAATAAGAGACATAACTGCAAGTGAGACATCTGGTTAAGTTTACAGACTTTCCTTCCTGGCCACTTGTAAATGATGGGGTTTGATCTCAACAATCTGGCAGATAGACGGTAACCATCCTGCAAATGAGAGACTGTTTCCTCCTCACCACAGTCTCCTACTCTTATTCCATCTACCTTTGAGTCTACTAGTATAATAAGACTCTATTTTAACAGCCTATTATCTCTGGCTAGGAGGTGACATGCAAATTATTCTATTTTTTTTCTTCTTCCAGTTTTGCAAGAAAATTATTCTATTTTTTTTCTTCTTCCAGTTTTGCAAGAACAGCAAAACTGGAAGAAGAAAAAAAATAGAATAATAAACCATAATTCAGAGCATCAGAGGCCCTACATTAATTACTGGGAACCATTCTAGCCTTGTCTCTCTCCCTCCAAAACTCAGGGAAATTTGCAGAAGAGGGGGCAGTAAGATTGTAAGAGCCTAAAGATGGGGAGGAGAAATGATATGCACAATACTCTACACATGTTAGGGCCAAAGTAATCATAATAGGACTTTGCATGACCTGCACACTGACCAACATATCATTGACCCCCCCCAAAAGTCTAGCATGGATCACAGGCACTAAGATCCTTAGAGGCAAGGGATTAACAGCCACAATAGTGTTCCTATACTAAAGTGGAACACAAGAAAGAGTTCTAGACAATGCTACTGAGTCCTTACACCTCATCAGAGAGGAAGACCCAGAGGAAAGTTTGACATGCACACTAAAGGATGATGCAGGAATGGGGGGAGGAGACACTGGGAGAAAGGGAGTGAGGGGGGAAAGGAAGAGGTAAAAGGGGAGGGAGCAAGTGGATCCAGGGAGGGGTGGAGGGAGAGAGGGGAATGGGGTACCTATCAAGTTTGTATGAGTGGAAAAAATAAATAAAAAATACCAAAAACAAACAAATGAATAAAAAAGTATTGAAACAGCTTTAAGAAGATATAACAGGGAGGATATAGTAGAAAGGGTTTTGAGTTATGTGAGATATGGCTGCTTGTAGATGGTTAGTGGTATAAGATGGTGAATGGCTAATACCATGAAAGGGTGGATGTATGAGGCTTTGTGTGCACTGTATCAAAATCTTAATATGTGGTAGTTATCAATTGATGTTTATTTTTCTTTCTTTTTTTAACATTTTTTATTATTATTTCCGCTCATACAAACTTAATAGGTACACCAGTTGTTGCAGTCCACCGGCATAGTTGCTGATAAATGACCATCGCACAGCTTAAGGGAACAAGGAGTTTACTTTCTTACGATAGTCCAGTTACAGTTCATAGTCCAGCTTGATGGGAGAGCACACACCAACATCAGGGCCGAGGGAACTGGCCACCATAACGGCTGAGAGATGGACAATCCTTACTTGCCAGACCAGCATGTCTGGCCAAGTATACAGAAGGATGCCAACTCTCTCAACCAGCTCTCTATGATTTATCCAGGGCCTAATCCCACCCACCATGGGCTGGGTCTTCCCCATCAGCTAGACAATCTCCTGCAGGTTTGCTCTGGGCTTAACTCAACCATCAACTCTCTACACCTGTGCCCAGAGCTCAAACCCTCAAGAGTCAAGTTGACACCTGTGCTTAACTATGACACCAGTTCCCTCCCTCCCTTCTTCTCCCCCCGAACCTCCTGCTCCCCCTCCCCTACCCCCCAGTGCCTCCTCCCCAATCCCCAGAGAGTCCTTTAATGTGCATGCCAGACTCTCCTCTGGGCCCTCCTCTCCGATGACGTACAAGGACCCAGTGGCATTTCCCTGAATCCTTTCCTGTGTTCCCCTTAAGCATAGGAACACTACTGTGGCTGTCAATCCCTTGTCTCCAAGGATCTTGGTGCCTTTAGCAGATGCTAGACTTTGTGAGGTCAATAGTGTGTTGGATATTTCGCAGGGCATGCAAAGTCCTATTATGATTGCTTCGGCCCTAACTCGTGTGGAGTATCTTGCAAATCATTGCTCCTCCCATCCTTGTGCTCTAACAATCTTACCACCCCCTCTTCCGCAAATGTCCCTGAGCTTCAGGATGGGGAGAAATTAGGCTGGCCTAGTTCTAGGTGGTTGATATAGAGTCTCTGAAGTTCTGGATTGTGGTTTGTTGATTTTCTTTTGCAGTTTTGCTGCTCCTGCAATGCCCTTCACTCCATCCTGATGGGCACTGTATGTTGCTCCCTGGCCAGAGACAAAAAGCTGTTAAACTGGACTTCAATTGATGTTAAAAGGAAAATAAAATGGGATACTTATCTTATGGTTATTTGAAAAGTTTTCCTTCTGTTGAATTGTGAGATTGTTAGGAACTTCCGTTGTAAGGCATTGGTTACTGGTCACCAGTCTGAGGTTTCAGTGACCACTGTTAATTTCTTTTTTTTAAATTTTTTATTTATTATTTATTCAATTGTGCGTGTATGTGTGTGTGTGCATGTGTATGTATGTGTGTGTGTGTAGAACCACGGGTGAATTCGGGAACCACCATGGACGCCTCCACCTCCTCCTGTTTACTCTGCCCCGGGATTCACAGGCTTCACCCTACCAGGACCAGAAACGCAGGCCGCCCCCGCTTCTGCCGGCGTTTATACGTGGGGTCTAGGATCCAAACTCAGGACCCTCTGCCTGCAAGGCAGAGGCTTAACCCCTGAGCCACCTCTCCAGCCCCCATTGTTAATTTCTTGGAGGTTATTTTAATGATTAGCGGGATGGTGGGGGACAGAAAGAAAGCTAGAGTTTGTTAGATAGTAAGGGGTGTGTGGAAAATTGAGCTGCCTTTTCCTGGGCCAGGCCATGTGGTCAATCTGCACTGGAAGATTGTTGTGGCCATGGGAAGATTATTAACTTATTTTGAGAGTGAAAGAAAGGGAGAATCATATGCAGAGACAGAGACAGAGACAGAGAAAGAGAGTACAGTCATGCCATCGTGCATGGGTGGAGCTAAGATGACTTTCAGAAGACAAACAGAGCATTATCATCACCATCTCCATTATTTTTAAAAACATAAAGAACACAGAATTTACTATGAAGCCAAAGGTGATACTATGCAGTAAAGTTTCATGAGAAAGGAGAAGCAGCTGTTGTTTAAATTCTGTGAACTTACTATTACATATCTATAAATACAAAAGTAGGGGATCACAAAAGCATGATATATAGGAGGAGGAAAACACAAAGACGTGAAACCCTCAGATCCCATTTTGCAATAATGGTGTTTTATAAACACCAAAAAAGAAATCCTTCTGCTGGTTATGGATCACTAAAAGGGAGCCTCCTCAAGTGTGAACTTGTCCCATGAAGGACAAATACACTACCACAGAGATCTGATTCCCAAGGTCTAGCACAGGTGCCCCAAATGGAGTCTGTTATCCACCCATGCTGAGGAATGGGAGGTGGGAGAGACATAGCTGGATTGGTGAATGGAGGTGAAGGTGAACAAGGAGGTTAGAAGAGGGGGTGATGGGGCAAGGACCAAAACTCATTTTGTTTGTACATGTAAAATTCTCAATAAAAGTTTTGTTTCCCAATTGATTGATAAAATATATGGCATTTTAGTCTACATAGAGAACATTAGGTTCTTGTGGATTAAGATTCTTTGATAATAGTGACACTGTATCAAATTCTGGATCTGTGAAACTATTTATGATGTAACTATAGCCCTTACTATAATAAAATGAACAAAACTGATAACTTTGAGAACTAATTATCTTTGCCTAAGCACTACAAGGGTGAAAAATCATACATGTGATTAGTGTCCTCTGAAAAACCTAGAAACGTTTTGAGAGATTGTTCAGGCATTAAAGTCTCTGCCTTACATGCAGGAGGAGCTGAGTTCAGATCCTGGATTGAAATGTAAAAAAGTGGGACTGAAATGGTGGTGACCTGCATTTCAATCCTTGGTATGGGGAGTCTGAAAGACTCAAGAGTAGAGTAATAAAGAATCAGGATTACGGAAGATAATCTCCCATGACACTCTTGGCCCTCTACAAGCACGCATGTTCAAGTGTCCCCTGGTACACACACACACACATACACACACACACACACACACACACACACATACACACACACACACACATACACACACACACACATACACACACACACACATGCATGCACACTCACACACACACACACACATATTTGAACAGAAAAACAGTAAACTTTAGAGGTTTCTTACTTCCCTGTGTCTTCTGAGATATCATAGGAAACACATTATCTTCCATCTATGGAACAAAAAATAGGAACAAATCTAGTTAATTCACCTACTTGTGCCTTGATCTTGGAAATTATGTCTTTTATATATGCAAATGAAAACAGAGGTTTGAGCATTTTGTCTGTGGTAGATAGTTACTTGGCAAACCTCTGATATTTAAAACAATGATCTAATTAAGGATGAAACATAGTCAAGTCATTCACTCTGTGGTAACAGTTGACACTTAAAGTGTTTCCGTGTTTATTTATTTATATCTGAGGGCTGCATCAGTGTGATTAGCAAGAGTGAGAGCATACAATGTGAAGGACATATCCAAAATATTCTGGAAATTTCTGCATTTAGCATGATTCTTGTTTCTCGAGGTTATGCAGCTATTGGGAAATCTATGAAATGACACATGAACTACACAATAAATATTCTGACATATGCTGAGTGTCATTTAACTGGTACAGTGGAGTATGTAAGGTTGTATGTGTCTCTCACAGCTCTGACTATATGGGTCCTTTCTGACTCTTTCCTCTCAAAGGTTAACTTCAAATTCTCTGATGAAATCCACTTACATCATGAAATGTGTTGTTTAAAAAATACGCTTGTTGACACAGACCTGGGACCAGCTCTGTTCCAGATCACTTCATCTGGAGGCACAGACAGGAATGAACTCATGGCACCTGAGGCAGGAAGAAGCTATGTTCAAAACATGTTTTCATCATCTCTTTGTCACCTGGATCTGGATCACAGGTGCTTAGCCCAAGGGTACTGTATCTAATGTACTTGAGAGCAGATGGTATGAGCTTGATATAAACAATGGCAAGATTTTGTTGGCATCTCCCAGCAGCTACAAAAATGTAACCAGAAACTGGCATGAATACACATGTGTTATATGTTCATCTCTTGGATGCTACAGGTTCCTTTTGTACTCAGACTGACATTCTGCAAGACAAGGAAAAGATGCTCATGTTGATGTTTGTCTTCCTGCTTCTGAGGCATCCACTCTTCTGGTGCAGTCTCAATAGACGCAGTTGTTTCTGGAGAATAAAGCAGGAAAGGGACAGTGACAGAGATGATCGGAATGACTGTGTTTTCCTTCTTTACACATCATTTGACTACTACCCACCGGAATGTGATTTCTTTTTCATACCTGATCTAAAGTAAGTGCTTTTTTCATTTCTTTCATTTTCTGTTTACCAGCATGAACAAGGCATTACAGGCACATTGAGTGCTGAGGAGTTGGCTCAGGGATTGCAGCCTTTGCCTCCCAAGAAGAAGAACCTGAATATAGATATCTAGATTCCTTACAAAATGCCAGGTGGAAACAGAGATGGCTTCAAATTTCAGGCCTGGAAAGCAGAGCCTGGTACACAATAAAAGAAAGCAATATAAGGGCATATAGCAATGCTGGGTGATTCCTTTGTCATTTTTATACCTCCCACAGGCACACTCACTCAGGTACCCTCTAGCACACACACAAACACACACACACACACACACACACACACACACACAGAAACACACACACAAAGAGTCGTGTTGATGGACACTTTCAAAAAGTTCTCTCCCGTTATGCCAATCTACACTTCTGGACAAGAGCCAAGATTTACTTTGATATGCTGTAAGCCTAGAGAGGAAGTTCCCTGTTTTAGTTCTCCTTCCTCTTCCATGATCTATTTCGTGACATATACAGTTATTTTCCTTGAAAGATATTCAGACACTCACTTCATTTCTTGTCAATGGGCAGGAGAAAAGTGTTCAGTGTCTGCTAATGCTTCATTTGAGCATGTGATTACCAAAACCTATACAAAGAGTCACTTAGCTTAGTACCAAAGGTTTTTGGTCAATTTGTTTCCATAGATCCTGATCATATTCAATGATCCATCACAGCATTTCATGCTATTGTGTTCTATGCGTACGGCATATGGAACTGATTAAAGGGATAGGATCTCTGTCAGCTAAGACACTAGTAGACTTTCCAAATTTATTCTGGCACAGTGTGACATGGATTCTGTCTTGAAATTGGGCTGTTAACAGCATTAAGTCAAAACTAACATTCTGACATACAAATTGGTGTCCAGCTGAAATACAATTGGAGTGAAAAGTTCTTGCATCTCTTACAAAAGGATGTATCACTGACAAAAATGAATGTTAACATCTCAGTCACATCCCAGGCTGACAAGCAAGGAAGAAGTATAACAAACAGAGTCATTTTTTCTTTCCCAGCATCTTATATTGTCACTGAGTTATACATTTCTACATCCTCTAATCCTGACAATATGAATTACATTTCTCTTGACATTTCTTCATCATTTTCCAGAATGTAAACACAGTTTTATGTGAAATGGAGCACATACACTATTTGACTCTCATTGCTGATTCTCAGTGTTGAGTGTACAACATGTATTATTTCTGTAATGAGAAAGTGTAAGTGGAGAATGAAAGGGATTATTCATCTAGTTATTTCAGTTTTATATTTATTTCACAACTGGAGGATGAAATCTAAACACTCAGGAAGATGTCCTAGGGACACCTCTTCATAAATTGGTGACTTTTTGCCAACACAGGAACCTGACAGCTAAATATCACTTACTACATACTGTTCTTTATATCTGAGGGAAGGTTGTTGTGTTAAGAATAATATGCACTGAATACTGTGTTCTCTTTTCAGCTGGACATCAAGAAAATACCAACATGCTCTGACCTATATGTTTGCCACTAAGGAAATATACAGAAACCCCAACCTTTTACCCAATGTTTCTTTTCATTCTACATTTAAGTCTGGTTCCTGAGATCATGATTATTTGAACAGTTATCTAACTGATATGGCAGAATTTGCTTTTATTTTTCCTAATTACATGTGTTATGCAGCCAAGTGTGAAGTGACATTTACGGGACCATCATGGAAAACGTCTGCCAGATTGGTAACACATATGCAGTTCAGGGTTCACTTACAGGTGAGGTTGGGTATCATCACTGTCTTCTATTCTACAGAATGCCTAAGGAGAGTTAAAGGTGACTGGGTCTATGGGCCATTCCTCTCAATGAGGAGTAGTGACAAATTCTTCTTGGAAAAGAGCAAGCAGGGGTTAAGAAATGGGATTTTCTGGAAAATGTAGTCATCATTAAATTTGTATAAGTTCTTGGAAGAAATAAAAGATTAAGAAAAAAGTGATGACATTGCATTTCTTATGAAATAAAAATAGTTTTGAACATAACTCAGATGTGAATTTGAGGTTGATTTAAATTGTCTTCTACCTGAATTTCATGTGTTTTCTTTGTTTCAGATTGCTTATGGGCCTTTTCATCCCATTCTGAGTGACCGTGACAACTTTCCTTATGTGTATCAAATGGCAACAAAGGACACATTTCTTCCTCTTGCCATGGTTTCCCTGATGATTCATTTTGGATGGACCTGGGTGGGGCTAGTCATTTCTGATGATGACCAGGGTATCCAATTTCTCTCAGATTTGAGGGTACACATGCAAAATAATGGAGTCTGTTTAGCCTTTGTGAATGAGATTCCAGACAACATGAACTCATACCAAGAAAAAGCTGTAAAATATTATAACCATATAATGACTTCATCAGCAAATGTTATTATTGCTTTTGGGGACACAAAGTCTGTCCTAGAAGTGAGCATTAGAAGATGGGAATATTTGGGAATACAGAGAATTTGGGTTTCCACCTCACAATGGTATATCAGCACAAGGAAAAGAACTTCCGCCCTTGACTCCTTCCATGGACATTTCACTTTTTCACATCACCATGGAGAGATTTCAAGTCAGAAAGATTACATCCCAAAATGGAACATTGCCACAGAGCCACGGGACATTTTTTTTGTCAAGATTGGGGTGGATGCATTTTAACTGTTCACTCTCTGAGTCTGAATGTGAAACACCAAGGAACTGCTCATCCAAAACTTCCTTGGATTGGTTACCACAGCACACATTTGATATGGCCCTGAGTGATGAGTGCTATGATTTATACAATGCTGTGTATGCTGTGGCCCATGCACACCATCAAATGATTCTCCAACACCAGACATACAGCCAGATGGTAATGATACGGAAGCAATGATCACATGCTTGCAGGTACAGTGGGAATAATGTCATGGGTGGGACACTCATAAATGTAGGCAGATAAGCTCAGTCTTGTGTGCTTATGATCCTCAGACTTAGCAACAATGGATCCTCAAATTTGTCACATTCACAGAGGTAACATTCCATGTGCATGAACTATGAACACAAATGTAGAGGAACGGCCATAGTTTTGAATGAAAGACAGTGATAAACAGTATTTTGTCAATAAATCTATAAGTGAGCAAAGAAAGTATCTTGTGTGCTGGGTGACAGAAAGCAGCTGAAGAAGAGGAAGTAGTCTCCAGGAGGGGGTGCAAGGAGTCCTGTCAACACTCCTACTGAGGTCCTGGTTGTTGCTCTTAGGACAATCAAAACACAGGCTGCTGAAAGTTATTCCTCTCATTTGCTGAGTACTTGATTACCACCTTTTGGGGATTCACTCCCCCAATATTCTGATACAACAAAAAATATTATTGCAAAATTGTTCATTCTACTTTTTTTCAATCCATTGATCACTCAGAGAAGTTACATTTTTTATTAAAAATTTAATTTTACATTTTAAAATTTTTTTACAGTTCCCTCCCTCCCCCCTCCTCCCCCCTCTTCTCCCTCCCCATTCCCCAGTGCCTCCCCCCTAATTCCCTGAGAGTCCTTTATTGTGTACGCTTAACTCTCCACTGGGTCCTCCTCTCCGATGACATAAAAGAACCCAGTGGCATTTCCATAAGCCCTTTCTCTTGTTCCCCTTAAGCATAGGATCACTACTATGGCTGTCAATCCCTTGCCTCCAGGGATCTCGGTGCCCTTAACAGATGCTAGACTTTATGAGGGCAACAGTGCATTGGACATTTCACAGGGCATGCAAAGTCCAATTGTGATTGCTTTGGCCCCAACTATTGTTGAGAATCTTGCAAATCGTTGCTCCTCCCATCCTTTTGCTCTTACAATCTTACCGCCTCCTCTTCCGCAAATGTCCCTGAGCTCCAGGATGGGGAGAGATTAGGCTGGCCTAGTTCTATGTGATTGATATAGAGTCTCTGAAGTTCTGGATTGTGGTTTGTTGATTTTCTTTTGCAGTTTTGCTGCTCCTGCAATGCATTTCACTCCATTCTGCTGGGCACTGTATGTCACCCCCTGGCCAGAGACAAAAGCTGTTAAACTGGAGTCTTGTTATAATAGCACATTCAAGGGTAGATGTAATAAGAGTAGGAAACCTCAGTGAGGGAGGGGTCCATCACCCATTTGAAAAATGATTACTTTTTATCTGCTAGACTATATGCCCCCCCTTCTGGTGAGATCAGGAAAGAACGTCTGTGAACTTAACCAGGTTTCTCATTACTTACTTGCAGACCTTGATGGAGGCCTATTTTCTCTGCTGTAACATGGTCCCCTCTCTCCTTGTTTCTGGTTTGGCCCTCCTACCCCATCTCTCTTGTTCATAATCCTTGCAATTACTGTGTTACATAGGTTTACTTTTAAGTGTCTCAATGTGGGCTGGGTGAGTTTGGTACTAGGAGCCACCTATTAAGGAGTACATACGGCGCTTAATTTTATGGGTTTGGAATACTTCACTTAATATAATTCTTTCTAATGACATCCATTTCCCAGCAAATTCCAGTAATTCATCATTTTTGATGGCTGAGTAGTACTCCATTGTATAGATGTACCACAGTTTCCTTATCCACTCGTCAACTGTTGGACATTTAGGTTGATTCCATGACTTTGCTATTGTAAACAGTGCTGCTATGAACATGGTCGAGCTTGTGATATCGAGGCGAACCTCTGCTGCATGGGGGGTTATTCCCAAAAGTGGGATAGCAGGGTCATATAGCATTTCAATTTTTAATTTTTTAAGAATCTCCAGACGGCTCGCCAGAGTGGCTGTATGAGCCTGCATTCCCACCAACAATGTAGGAGAGTTCCCCTCTCTCCACATCCTCTCCAGCATTTGTCGTTGTTTGTATTGTGGATTTTTGCCATCCTGACCGGGGTGAGATGATATCTCAGGGAAGTTTTGATTTGCATTTCCCTGATGGCTAAAGAAGTGGAGCATTTTTTAAGATATTTGTTAGACCTTTTAATTTCATCCCTGGTAAAGTTTCTTTGAAGTTCCAGGGCCCATTTTTTAATTGGGCCAGTGTTTTCCTTGGAGTTTAGTTTCCTAAGTTCTTTGTTCACTCTGGACAGTAGAGCTCTGTCAGATATGTGGTTAGTGAAGATTTTCTCCCATTCTGTGGGTTGCCTTTGAGCTCGTGTTACAATCTCTTTATCTGAACAGAAGCTCTTTAATTTCACAAGATCCCAACTGTTGAGAGTTGGTAGCAGTGACTGTGCCATTGGATGTCTGTTTAGGAAGTGTTGGCCTAGCCCAATCAGCTCAAGGGAGTTCCCTATCCTTTCAACTATGGTTTTTGAAGTCTCTGGCCTTAAATCAAGGTCCTTGATCCATTTGGAATTAAGTCTTGTACATGGTGACAAGTATGGGTCCAGCTTTAATCTTCTGCATGTGGAGATCCAGTTTTGCCAGCACCATTTGTTGAAGATGCTGTTCTTTTTCCATTGGATTCTTTGGGCCCCTTTGTCAAAGACCAAATGGCTGTATTTTTGTGGGCTTATATCTGGGTCTTCAATCCTTATCCATTGATCTGTGTGTCTATTTTGGAGCCAGTACCAGGCAGTTTTTATAAATATGGATTTGTAGTATAAACTAAGGTTTGGTATGGTAATACCTCCAGCTGTGTTTTTGTTACTCAGGATTGTCTTTGCTATCCTGGGTCTTTTGTGCCTCCATATGAATTTTGAGATTATTTGGTCAACTACTTTAAAGAATTGCTTTGGGATTTTAATTGGTATAGCATTGAATTTGTATATTGCCTTTGGTAGGATGGTCATTTTTATGATGTTGATTCTACCAATCCAGGAACATGGGAGACCTTTCCACCTTCTGGTGTCTTCTGCTATTTCTTTCTTTAGGGTTTTAAAGTTTTCATTGTAGAGGTCTTTTACCTCCTTGGTTAGGTTTATACCAAAGTATTTCATTTTTTTAGGGGCTATAGTAAATGAGATTGTTTCTCTCAAGGCTTTTTCACTTCTTTCATTCTGGGCATATAGGAAGGCCTCTGATTTTTGCACATTTATTTTGTATCCTGCCACCCTGCTGAACTTCTCAATTAGTTCCAGGAGCTTCCTGGTGGAGTTTTTGGGATCCCTCAGGTATAAGATCACGTCATCTGCAAATAGGGATAGTTTGCCTTCTTCCTTGCCGATTTGAATCCCTCTTATGTCCCTTTCTTGTCTTATGGCTTCAGCTAAGACTTCAAGTACAATATTGAATAGAAGTGGTGAGAGTGGACAGCCTTGTCTAGTTCCTGATCGAAGTGGGAATGCTTCCAATTGTTCCCCATTGAGCATAATCCTTGCTGTGGGCTTGTTGTATACAGCTTTTATTATATTGATAAAGGTTCCTTTCATTCCTACAGTCTCTAACGTTTTGATCATAAAAGGTGTTCGATTTTGTCAAAGGCTTTTTCTGCATCTATCGAGAGGATCATGTGGTCTTGGACTTTGGACTGGTTTACATGATGAATTACATTTATTGATTTGCATATGTTAAACCAACCTTGTGTGCCGGGGATGAAGCCTACTTGGTCCCCGTGAATGATCTTTTTGATATGTTTTTTAATCCGATTTGCTAAGACTTTGTTGAGAATCTTTGCATCTGTGTTCATCAGAGAGATCGGCCTATAGTTTTCTTTTTTAAGTGCATCTTTATTAGGTTTTGGGATTAAGACGATATTAGCTTCATAGAAGGAATTTGGCAGTGTTCCTTCCTTTGCTATTTGATGGAACAGTTTAAGGAGTATTGGTGTTATTAACTCCTTAAATGTCTGGTAGAATTCTGTGCTGAATCCATCTGGCCAGGACATTTTTTGGTGGGAAGATTCGAGATTACTTCTTCAATTTCCTTGTATGTTATAGGACTATTTAAATAATTCACAACTTCCTGATTCAATTTAGGTAGGTTGTGTTTACTTAGAAATTCATCCATCTCTTTTGTGTTGTCAAACTTCACAGAGTATAAGTTTTTGAAATATGATGTTATAATTCTCTGGATTTCTTGGGTATCCGTAGTGATAACTCCATGTTCATTTCTAATTTTGTTAATTTGGGTTTTCTCTCTCTTGCTTTTGTTTAATTTAGCTAGGGGTGTATCAATCTTATTGATTTTTTCAAAGAACCAGCTTTTTGACTGGTTGATTTTTTCTATCGTTTTCTTAATCTCGATTTCAGATATTTCTCCCCTTATTTTGCTAATCTCCTCTCTTCTATTACTTTTGGGATCAGATTGCTCAACTTTCTCTAAAGCCTTAAGCTGCATCGTTAAATTATTTATTTCTGATGTTTCCAATTTTCTGATGTAGGCATTAAGAGCTATGAACTTACCTCTTAGAACAGCTTTCATTGTGTCCCAGAGATATTGGTAAGTTGTATTTTCATTTTCGTTCACTTTCAGGAAATCTTGAATTTCCTGTTTAATTTCTTCCTGAATCCAGTTCTCATTCAGCATCATATTGTTAAGTTTCCAGAAGTTAGTGTATTTTCTCTTGTTTGTTGTGTTGTTGTGGATGTCCAGCTTTAGGCCGTGGTGGTCTGATAGGGCACAGGCTAGAATTTCGACTTCTTTGTATTTGTGTAGATTCATTTTGTGGCCCAATATGTGATCTATTTTGGAGAAAGTTCCGTGTGCTGCTGAGAAAAATGTGTATTCTTTGGTACATGGGTGAAAAGTTCGATAGAGATCTGTAAGGTCCATTTCAGTAAGGGTTTGGTTAAGCTCAAAAGTGTCTCTGTTAAGCTTTTGACCTGTTGATCTATCCCATGTTGAGAGGGCGGTGTTGAAATCTCCGAGAATTATCGTTTGGGGGTTGATTTCTTGCTTTAGGCGCTGTAGGGTTTTATTAATGAATGTGGAGAGGCCCATATTGGGTGCATATATGTTCAGTATTGTGAAGTCTTCCTGGTGAATTGTACCTGTGACTAAAATGTAGTATCCATCTGTGTCTCTTATGATTTTCTTTGGTATGAAGTCCACTTTGTCTGAAAGCATAATTGCTACCCCTGCCTGTTTCCTGGTTCCATTAGCTTGCAAGATTTTGGACCAGCCTTTCATTCTTAGGACGTGCCTATCTTTTGTGGTGAGATGAGTTTCCTGAAGGCAGCAGATTGTTGGATTGTGGTTTTTAATCCAAGTTTGTAATCTATGTCTCTTAATCGGTGAGTTAATGCCATTGACATTTAATGTTATAATGGAGAAATTATTTTTAATTCTGGACATTTTTTATGTTTAGTAGATTTCATAAGCATGATGTTTGATATTTATATTTTGTTGGTATTATACTTCCCTTCTGTCCTCCTGGATACGCTTGTTCTTTTCTTCAAGCTTGAGTATCATTTCTAGCATTTTTTGAAGGCCTGGTTTGGTAGACATGTATCCCTTCAAGTTGTCTTTGTGCTGGAAAACTTTTCTTTCTCCCTCAATCATGACAGATAGTTTTGCCGGGTATATCAGTCTGGGTTGGCATTTTTGCTTATTTAATACTTGAAGTATGTCTCTCCAAGCTCTTCTTGCTTTTACTGTTTCCATTGAGTAGTCATTTGTTATTCTAATAGGTTTACCTTTAAAAGTGACTTGCTTTTTTTCTCTTGAAGCTCTCAGCACCTTTTCTTTCTTGAATGTGGAATGTTTTGACTATTATTTGCCGTGGCGATTTTCTATTTTGGTCATATCTGTTTGGAGTGCGAAATGCCTCTTGTATTTGGATAGGCCTCTCTTTCTTTAGTTGTGGGAAGTTTTCATTTATGATGAATTGAAATATTTCCTCAGGTGTGGTATTTTGGGATTCTTGTTCTGGTATTCCATGAATGCGCATGTTAGGTTTCTTCAGGGTGTCCCATATTCCTTGAATGTTCCTCTCCAGTATCTTTTTGACTTTAACAATCTGTTCCATTGAGCTGGTTAATTCTACTTTGTCTTCAAGATCTGAGATTCTATTTTCTGCCTCATTTGTTCTGCTGATAAGACTCTCTGTCGAGTTTTGGGTTGAAGATAACTTATCTCTTAGTTCAATTTTAAACTCTGCCTGAGACTGTTTTACCTGCTCTATACCTATTTTTGTTTCTTGAACTGTTTTTCTCAACTCCTCCAGGTTCCTGTTGTGTTCCTGTTCAAAGTGGTTGACACGGTTATTTAAGTCTTCTCGGATTTCCTCTTTCATATTATTAATCATGGTAATGATCATACTCTGAAAGTCGTTATGTTGGGTCTGGCTTTCATGGCTATTTTCTATGGATTTGTTCTGTTCGCAATCCATCGTTATGGGATTGATTCTTTTGGTGGGAGATTGTTCTTGGGGTTTGTTTCTCGTGGATCTGCACTTTGACTTGTACATTGTTGTTTGTTTTTTAGGACCTTTCAGTTTCTGTGTGTTTTTCACTGAACCGATGTAGTTGGTATTGTTACACCTGCCAGTTGTTACTAGTGCTTGCCTTGGATTGGGTATGTTTGTATATTGGTATTGTTATATCCTAGATGAGACTACTAGGATGTTAGTACGTCAGTTAAGTAACCAGGGGATGATTATAAGTATGGTAGTGCACTTTTATGATCTAGTGTCTTGGTGAAATGTGAGGGTGTGTGGTGTACTCCCTGGAGTTGTATGTTTTTGGGGTGGCTGTATGAGGAAGCTGACCTACAACATTGATACTAGAAAGGATCAGTAAGGTGAGAGAAAAGAAAAGGAGAAAGAAAAAAAAAAAAGGTTTACTTATCTTTAGGCCAGATGTGAAGCGTCTCCCATGTGATACAATGGTTGTAGTGAAGTCCAGATGTATGGCCTGTGTTCTCTTTGTTCCTTAGAGTTTTGCTTGAGTTTCCTTTGTACTCTATTGAATTCTGAGTAGCAGTGTGACTTCCATGGACCACGTGTGTAGGTCCCCGGTGGGCCAGAGAGGCAGAGGGTCTGATGTTGATGGCAGAATTCTTCACCTGCGACCTGAGGGGGGGCAGAGGGGCGCAGGGGGCGGGAGGGCACAAGGGGCTGGTGTCCGGGTCGGAGCCCCGGAGGCTAAGCCGGCGGCCACGCGCGGGTGCTGCTGGCCAGGCGGCTCGGCTCCGGGGTGGGGGACGGGGCTTGGAAGGGCTCGCTCTCACCTGGGCGCTGGTCGGGGTTCGGCGTGGAGGGGAGGCTGGGGGCAAAGCCGGCGGCTGCGTGCGCTGGTGCTGCTGGCCAGGCGGCTCGGCTCCGGGGTGGGGGGCGGGGCTGGGAGGGGCTCACTGTCACCTGGGCTCTGGTCCGGGTTCGGCACGTAGAGGGGGCTGGGGGCAAAGCCGGTGGCAGCGCGCGCATGCTGCTGGCCGGGCTGCTCTGGGGTGGGGGGCGGGGCTGGGAGGGGCTCGCTCAAACCTGGGCGCTGGTCGGGGTTCGGTGTGGAGGGGGGCTGGGGGCAAAGCCGGCAGGCTCAGCCACGGGTGCTGCTGGCCGGGCGGCTCGGCTCCGGGGTGGGGGCGAGAAGTTACATTTTTGAAAAGTATTTCATTAATAAAAATATTATTAATACAACTATATTGAGAGAATACAGAGAGCACAGAGACATATAAGACAAAGAGAGAGAGAAAAAGAGAGAGAGAAGATGATTCTCTCTGCCAAAGGTGTCCTAAGTGCAGCATTAAAGACAGTCTGGATTTCTGAGCCCTAAACAGAACATCAAATATTGGTTTGGGGATCTGTGTGGAAAGGGGATCAGTAGGAATACAAGTGGATAATAGTAGGGTGTGTTACTGCCAGACAGTTGGCTCTATTCATGACAGGGCTACTATGCACAAATCGACTAGACCGCCACACAGCATTTCACTGTGCAGGAGGGAGGATCTCAGGGTACAGTGTGCCACCCAAACAGACTGTTGGAGACTAAAGCCTGCCAATGGAAGGGGAACACATTACTCAACAATTAGTCCACTGGTCAGCTTTTCATGCCCCAAGAGATGTCCAGACACTTGCCAGTGCAGGTGTCCTGGATGGCACCCAGTAGATCACTATTGTAGGATTGAGCCAAAGCAGGAGAGACTCTGGCTGGAAAAAAAATCTCATGGGGTAGATTGGAAGGGGTTTGGGGGTGGATATGGAGAAGACTGACTAATCCAGGGCTAGGGCCTCCCTGAATCGATAGTGCCACATTTACCCTTTTATTTATAAAATTTTTTCAGTGGGGACCATGATAGCTGGGGCGACCCCGAGCCTCTTCAGCTGCATGGAATATAGGCGACTGTGCCTTTTTTAAGTTCGTCACCACCCTTGTGTGTAGCTTTACCCATCATTGACTACCAGTCATGAGACCATCGCAGAGAAGGAATCATGGTCGCAAAGGGGAACTTAAGCAGTGGCAGAGGAAAGGAGGTTTTGTCAGGGCAGGAGCAGGCAGAGAGGTTGTAGGCAAGACAGGTGGAGAAATGACCCAGAAGAACTGGGGAGACATAAATCAGAACCTAACAATTGTAAGTTAGTAAGTCATAGCTTCAATAAAGGACAGCCAGGCTTACAATGAGCCTTTAATGATCTTAGGAATATCCAAGGCCTGAATGGATGATCTGAGCCTGAATGGATGATCTGAGGACCTGGAAAGCAAGCTTTATTATTTTGGGAATATATGAAAAAACCTGTAAGAAAACTTGTATGAAAAAAAAACTTACAATCTATTAGAAAAACAATAGTGATAGATATAAAACATAAGTAGGTAAGGCCTTAGATGTTAGAAACATTATTTGTTCTTATCTTTAAGTATGCATACGTGTATTTAAAAATGGCTTGTCAAAATTTTTATATTATCCTCCCTTTCCCCACTCCGCCACCCGGGACGCGCGAGCGGTGCAGCCGGGCCTCACCGCAAACCTAGGTAAGCTCCAAGCCCCCCCCCCCCGCCAACCCCCAGAACCCCAGGCAGCCCAAGAGACCCAGCTCCTCCCGCCATCCAGCCGGAGCCAGGCAGGGCATGGGAGGAGGCCAACCCCTCTGTGCCCAGGCCCCGCCCCAGCTACCCCCAGGTTAAATAGCGCCCCGCCTATGCCCCATCCTCCCTTCCCCCACCCCGCCGCCTGGGACATGTGGGTCTAGCCAGGCCTCACCGTGACCTAGATAAGCTCCGTCCCTGCCCACCCCCAGAACCCCAGATGAAATAATTCAGTTTAGTGAAAAAGGCACAGAAATTGAAAAAGATCTTAAGAGTTAAAAGGACAATGCAAAAGACAAAGTGCAAATCCATGAGAAACAACACTCAAGTAAACAAATCTCCCACTGAAGGATTTAATCCCATAATGTTAGACTCCAACAAGAACAAACCCAGGGAAAATGGCCATGAAAGCCTGACCCAGGATAAAAACTTTCAAAATATGATCATTACCATGTTCAATACTATGAAAGAGGAAATCTGGGAGGAATTAAATAATCCAATCAATCGCTTTGAAGAGGAACACAACAGACACTTGGAGGAGTTGAGAAAAACAGTGCAAGAAACAAAAACTGGCATAGAGCAGTTAAAACAGACTCAAGCAGAGTTTAAACCTGAGCTAAAAGACAAGTTATTTTCAACCCAGAACTCCACAGAGAGTCTTATCAGCAGAACTAACGAAGCAGAAAAGAGAATTTCAGACCTTGAAGATAAAGTGGGAGTATTAACCAGCTCAATGGAAGAGGTTGTTAAAGTCAAAAAGATACTTGAGAGAAATATCCAGGAGATATGGGACACCCTGAAGAAGCCTAACATGTGTATAAATGGAATACCAGAAAAAGAATCTCAAAATACCACCCCTGAGGAAATTTTTCAAACGATCACCAAGGAAAACTTTCCTCATCTAAAAAAAGAGAGGCCCATCCATATACAAGAGGCATTCCACACCCCAAACAGATACGACCAAAACAGAAGAACCTCACGGCAAATAATAGTTAAAACACTCCACATTCAAGATGAAAAACTGGTGGTGAGAGCTTCAAGAGAGAAAAAACAAGCCACTTTTAAAGGTAAACCTATCAAAATAACAAATGACTTCTCAGTCGAAACAGTAAAAACAAGAAGAGCTTGGAGAGACATACTTCAAGTATTGAATGAGCAAAAATGTCAACCCAGGCTAATTTACCCTGCAAAACTATCCGTCATGATCGAGGGAGAAAGAAAAATCTTCCAGCACAAAGACAACATGAAGGGATACATGTCCACCAAACCAGGCTTTCAAAAAATGCTAGAAATCATACTCAAGCTTGAAGAAAAAAACAGGCATATCCAGGAGAGCAGAAGGCAAGTATAACACCATTAAAAGCGAAGCAATATACTTATAAAAACCACTAAACATAATAAATGTCTGGAATTAAAAATAGTCTCTCAATTATAACGCTAAATGTTAATGGAATTAATTCACCAATCAAGAGACACAGATTACAAACTTGGATTAAAAATCACAATCCAACAATCTGCTGCCTGTATGAAACTCATCTCACCACAAAAGATAGACACGCTCTAAAAGTAAAAGGCTGGTCAACAATTCTACAAGCAAATGGAAGGAGAAAACAGGCAGGGGTAGCCATTATGCTATCAGACAAAGTGGACTTCAAACCAAAGAAAATTATAAGAGGCACGGATGGATACTACATTTTAGTCACAGGTACAATTCACCAGGAAGACTTCACAATACTGAACATATATGCACCCAATACGGGCCCCTCCACATTCATTAAGGAAACCCTACAGCGCCTAAAGCAAGAAATCAACCCCCAAACGATAATTCTCGGGGACTTCAACACCGCCCTCTCAACATGGGATAGATCAACAGGTCAAAAGCTTAACAGAGACACTTTGGAACTTAATCAAACCCTTAAAGAAATGGACCTTCCAGATCTCTATCGAACTTTACACCCACGTACCAAGAATACACATTTTTCTCAGCAGCACACAGAACTTTCTCCAAAATAGATCACATATTGGGCCACAAAACGAATCTACACATATACAAAAAAGTTGAAATTCTAACCTGTGCCCTATCAGACCACCACGGCCTAAAGCTGGACATCCACAACACATCAAACAAGAGAAAATACACTAACTCCTGGAAATTTAACAATATGATGCTGAATGAGAACTGGATTCAGGAAGAAATTAAAAAGGAAATTTAACATTTCTTGAAAGTGAATGATAATGAAATACAACTTACCAAAATCTCTGGGACATAATGAAAGCTGTTCTAAGAGGTAAGTTCATAGCTCTTAATGCCTACATCAAAAAAATGGAAACATCAGCAATAAAAAACTTAACAATGCAGCTTAAAGCTTTAGAGAAACTAGAGCAATCTGATCCCAAAAGTAGTAGAAGAGAGATTAGCAAAATAAGGGGAGAAATATCTGAAATTGAGATTAAGAAAACGATAGGAAAAATCAACCACTCAAAAAGCTGGTTCTTTGAAAAAATCAATAAGATAGATACACCCCTAGCTAAATTAACCAAAAACAAGAGAGAGAAAACCCAAATTAACAAAATTAGGCATCAACATGGAGTTATCGCTACTGATACCCATGAAATCCACAGAATTATAACATCATATTTCAAAAACTTATACTCTGTGAAGTTTGACGACACAAAAGAGATGGATGAATTTCTAAGTAAACACAACTTGCCTAAATTGAATCAGGAAGTTGTGAATTATTTAAATAGTCCTATAACATATAAGGAAATTGAGGAAGTAATCTTGAATCTTCCCACCAAAAAATGTCTTGGACCAGATGGATTCAGCACAAAGTTCTACCAGACATTTAAGGAGTTAATAATACCAATACTCCTTAAACTGTTCCATCAAATAGCAAAGGAAGGAACACTAGCAAATTCCTTCTTTGAAGCCAATATTGTTTTAATCCCAAAACCTAATAAAGACTCACTTAAAAAAGAAAACTATAGGCCGATCTCCCTGATGAACACAGACGCAAAGATTCTCAACAAAGTCTTAGCAAATCGGATTCAAAAACATATTAAAAAGATTATTCACGGGGACCAAGTAGGCTTCATCCCCAGCACACAAGGTTGGTTCAACATACACAAATCGATAAATGTAACTCATCATGTAAACCAGTCCAAAGTCCAATACCACATGATACTCTCGATAGACGCAGAAAAAGCCTTTGACAAGATCCAATAGTCTTTTATGATCAAAACGCTAGAGACAGTAGGAATGGAAGGAACCTTTATCAATATAATAAAAGCTGTATACAACAAGCCCACAGCAAGGATGATGCTCAATGGGGAACAATTGGAAGCATTCCCACTTCGATCAGGAACCAGACAAGGCTGTCCACTCTCACCACTTCTATTCAATATTGTACTTGAAGTCTTAGCTGAAGCCATAAGACAAGAAAGGGACATAAGAGGGATTCAAATCGACAAGGAAGAAGGCAAACTATCCCTATTTTCAGATGACGTGATCTTATACCTGAGGGATCCCAAAAACTCCACCAGGAAGCTCCTGGAACTAATTGAGAAGTTCAGCAGGGTGGCAGGATACAAAATAAATGTGCAAAAATCAGAGGCCTTCCTATATGCCCAGGATGAAAGAAGTGAAAAAGCATTGAGAGAAACAATCCCATTTACTATAGCCCCTAAAAAAATGAAGTACCTTGGTATAAATCTAACCAAGGAAGTAAAAGACCTTTACAATGAAAACTTTAAAACCCTCAAGAAAGAAATTGCAGAGACCAGCCCAGCCCCCAACCACCCTGGAGCCCCACGCGTCCTGGCGGCGAGTACCCAGGCCAACTGCAGCTTGGCCTGCTCCCCCGGCCTGGACGACCCCAGCCCCCTCGGCGCTGCCCCGCCCCCACCCAAGGTGAGTGAGTGAGAGAGAGAGAGAGAGAGAGAGCCCAGCCCAGCCCTCAACCACCCCAGAGCCCCACGCATCCTGGTGGAGCACCCAGGCCTACTGCAGCTTAGCCTGGGCCCTGCCCCGGACCCAAGCCCGTTGCATCCTCCTGCCCCGTACACCTAGCCACCCCCCTGGATCCCAGGTGAAGAATTCTGCCATTGAGCCAGGGAGTGAAAGAGCCCAGCCCAGCCCCACTCCCCACCCGGGAACCGCCCGGCCAGCAGCACCTCGCTGCAGCTGGCTTTACCCCCGGGGCCCCGCCCCTCTCCACGCCCACCTTCCCAGATCGCAGGTGAAGAATTCTGCCATCAACATCAGACCCTCTGCCTCTCTGGCCCATCGGGGACCTACGCACGTGGTCCACGGAAGACACACTGCTACTCAGAATTCAATAGAGCCCAAAGGAAACTCAAGCAAAATTCTAAGGAACAAAGGGAGCACAGGCCATACATCTGGACTCCACTACAATCATTATATCACGTGGGCGAGTTTCTTCTCATCCAACCCAAAGATAAGTAAACTTTTTTTTTTCACCTTACTGATCCTTTAAAGCTGTAGATCAACTTTCTCATACAGCCACCCCACAACATACAACTCCAGGTAGTACACCACTCACCCCCACATTTCACCAAGAAACTAAATTGTAAAAGTGCACTACCAAACTAATATTCACCCCCTGGTAACATAACCTGACTTAACTGACGTACTAACAGCCTAGTAGCCTCATCTAGGATATAATAATAACAATACACAAACATACCCAATCCAAGGGAAGCACTAGTAATAACTGGCAAGCGTAACAATACTAACTACATTGATTCAGTGACAAACACAGAAACTGAAAGGTCCTAAAAAACAAAACAACAATGTACAAGTCAAAGTGCAGATCCACGAGAAACAAAACCCAAGAAGACCAATCTCCTGCCAAAAGAATCAATCCCATAATGAGGGATTCCGACCAGAACAAATCCACAGAAAATAGCCATGAAAGCCAGACCCAACATAACGACTTTCAGAGTATGATCCTTACCATGATTAATACTATGAAAGAGAAAATCTGAGAAGAGTTAAACAACCGTATCAACCACTTTGAACAGGAACACAACAGGCACTTGAAGGAGTTGAGAAAACAGTTCAAGAAACAAAAATAGGTATGGAGCAATTAAAACAGTCTCAGGCAGAGTTTAAAATTGAACTAAAAGACAAGTTATCTTCAACCCAAAACTCAACAGAGAGTCTTATCAGCAGAACAAATGAGGCAGAAAATAGAATTTCAGAGCTTGAACACAAAGTGGGAGAATTAACCAGATCAATGGAAGAGATTGTTAAAGCCAAAAAGATACTGGAGAGGAACATTCAAGAGATATGAGACACCCTGAAGAAGCCTAACATGCGCATTCATGGAATACCAGAACAAGAATCCCAAAATGCCACACCTGAGGAAATATTTCAATTCATCATAAATGAAAACTTCTTACAATTAAAGAATGAGAGGCCTATCCAAATGCAAGAGGCATTTCACACTCCAAACAGATACAACCAAAATAGAAAATCCCCACGGCAAATAATAGTCAAAACACTCCACATTCAAGACAAAGAAAAGGTGCTGAGAGCTTCAAGAGAAAAAAAGCAAGTCACTTTTAAAGGTAAACCTATTAGAATAACAAATGACTACTCAATGGAAACAGTAAAAGCAAGAAGAGCTTGGAGAGACATACTTCAAGTATTAAATGAGCAAAAATGCCAACCCAGACTGATATACCCGGCAAAACTATCTGTCATGATTGAGGGAGAAAGAAAAGTTTTCCAACACAAAGTCAACTTGAAGAGATACATGTCTACCATACCAGGCCTTCACAAAATCCTAGAAATGATACTCAAGCTTGAAGAAAAGAACAAGAGTATCCAGGAGGACAGAAGGGAAGTATAATACCAACAAAATATAAACATCAAACAACATGCTTACAAAATCTACTAAACATAAAAAATGTCCAGAATTAAAAATAATTTCTCCATTATAACATTAAATGTCAATGGTATTAACTTGCCGATTAAGAGACACAGATTACAAACTTGGATTAAAAACCACAATCCAACAATCTGCTGCTTTCAGGAAACTCATCTCACCACAAAAGATAGGCACATCCTAACAATGAAAGGCTGGTCCAAAATCTTGCAAGCTAATGGAACCAGGAAACAGGCAGGGGTAGCAATTATGCTTTCAGACAAAGTGGACTTCAAACCAAAGAAAATCATAAGAGACACAGATGGATACTACATTTTAGTCACAGGTACAATTCAACAGGAAGACTTCACAATAATGAACATATATGCATCCAATATGGGCCCCTCCACATTCATTAAGAAAACCCTACAGCGCCTAAAGCAAGAAATCAACCCCCAAACGATAATTCTTGGGGACTTCAACACCGCCCTCTCAACATGGGATAGATCAACAGGTCAAAAGCTTAACAGAGACACTTTGGAATTTACTCAAACCCTTAAAGAAATGGACCTTACAGATCTCTATCGAACTTTTCACCCACGCACCAAAGAATAAACATTTTTCTCAGCAGCACACGGAACTTTTTCCAAAATAGATCACATATTGGGCCACAAAACGAATCTACACATATACAAAAAAGTTGAAATTCTAACCTGTGCCCTATCAGACCACCACGGCCTAAAGCTGGACATCCACAACACAACCAACAAGAGAAAAATACACTAACTCCTGGAAACTTTACAATATGATGCTGAATGAGAACTGGATTCAGGAAGAAATTAAAAAGGAAATTCAAGATTTCCTGAAACTGAATGATAACGAAAATACAACTTATCAAAATCTCTGGGACACAATGAAAGCTGTCCTAAGAGGTAAGTTCATAGCTCTTAATGCCTACATCAAAAAAAATGGAAACATCAGAAATAAACAACTTAACGATGCAGCTTAAGGCTTTAGAGAAACTTGAGGAATCTGATCCCAAAAGTAGTAGAAGAGAGGAGATTGGCAAAATAAGGGAAGAAATATCTGAAATCCAGACTAAGAAAACAATAGAAAAAATCAACCAGTCAAAAAGCTGGTTCTTTGAAAAAATCAATAAGATAGATACACCCCTAGCTAAATTAACCAAAAGCAAGAGAGAGAAAACCCAAATTAACAAAATTAGAAATGAATATGGAGTTATCACTACTGATACCCAAGAAATCCAGAGAATTATAACATCATATTTCAAAAACTTATACTCAGTGAAGTTTGACAACACACAAGAGATGGACGAATTTCTAAGTAAACACAACCTACCTAAATTGGATCAGGAAGTTGTGAATTACTTAAATGGCACTATAACATATAAGGAAATTGAAGAAGTAATCTCGAATCTTCCCACCAAAAAATGTCCTGGACCAGATGGATTCAGCACAGAATTCTACCAGACATTTAAGGAGTCAATAACACCAATACTCCTTAAACTGTTCCATCAAATAGCAAAGGAAGGAACACTACCAAATTCCTTCTATGAGCTAATATCATTTTAATCCCAAAACCTAATAAAGATTCACTTAAAAAAGAAAACTATAGGCCGATCTCCCTGATGAACACAGACGCAAAGATTCTCAACAAAGTCTTAGCAAATTGGATTCAAAAACATATTAAAAAGATCATTCATGGGGACCAAGTAGGCTTCATCCCCAGCACACAAGGTTGGTTCAACATACGAAAATCAATAAATGTAATTCATCATGTAAACCAGTCCAAAGTCCAAGACCACATGATACTCTCGATAGACGCAGAAAAAGCCTTTGACAAGATCCAACAGCCTTTTATGATCAAAACGCTAGAGACAGTAGGAATGGAAGGAACCTTTATCAATATAATAAAAGCTGTATACAACAAGCCAAAAGCAAGGATGATGCTCAATGGGGAACAACTGGAAGCATTCCCACTTCGATCAGGAACTAGACAAGGCTGTCCACTCTCACCACTTCTATTCAATATTGTACTTGAAGTCTTAGCTGAAGCCAAAAGACAATAAAGAGACATAAAAAGGATTCAAATCGGCAAGGAAAAGTACCTGAGGGATTCCAAAAACTCCAACAGGAAGCTCCTGGAACTAATTGAGAAGTTCAGCAGGGTGGCAGGATACAAAATAAATGTGCAAAAATCAGAGGCCTTCCTATATCCCCAGAATGAAAGAAGTGAAAAAGCCTTGAGAGAAACAATCTCATTTACTATAGCCCCTAAAAAAATGAAATACCTTGGTATAAACCTAACCAAGGAGGTAAAAGACCTCTACAATGAAAACTTTAAAACCCTAAAGAAAGAAATTGCTGAAGACATCAGAAGGTGGAAAGACCTCCCATGCTCCTGGATTGGCAGAATCAACATCGTAAAAATGACCATCCTACCTAAGGCAATATACAAATTCAATGCTATACTAATTAAAATCCCAAATCAATTCTTTAAAGAAGTTGACCAATTAATCTCAAAATTCATATGGAGGCACGAAGGACCCAGGATAGCAAAGACAATCCTTAGTAACAAAAACACTGCTGGAGGTATTACCATACCAAACCTTAGTCTACACTACAAATCTATAGTTATAAAAACAGCCTGGTACTGGCTCCAAAATAGACACACAGATCAATGGATAAGGTTGAGGACTCAGATATAAGCCCACAAAAATACAGCCATTTGATCTTCGACAAAGGGGCCCAAAGAATCCAATGGAAAAAGAACACCATCTTCAACAAATGGTGCTGGCAAAACTGGATCTCCACATGCAGAAGATTAAAGCTGGACCCATACTAGTCACCATGTACAAGACTTAATTCCAAATGGATCAAGGACCTTGATATCAGGCCAGAGACTATAAAAATCATAACTGAACGGATAGGGAACTCCCTTGAGCTGATTGGGCTAGGCCAACATTTCCTAAACAGACATCCAATGGCACAGTCACTGCTACCAACTCTCAACAGTTGGGATCTTGTGAAATTAAAGAGCTTCTGTTCAGATAAAGAGATTGTAACACGAGCTCAAAGGCAACCCACAGAATGGCAGAAAATCTTCACGAACCACATATCTGATAGAGCTCTACTGTACAGAGTGCACAAAGAACTTAGAAAATTAAACACCAAGGAAACCAATGGCCCAATTAAAAAATGGGCATTGGAACTCAAAAGAAATTTTACCAGAGATGAAATTAAAATGTCTAACAAATATCTTAAAAAATGCTCCACATCTTTAGCCATCAGGGAAATGCAAATCAAAACTTCCCTGAGATATCATCTCACCCCGGTCAGGATGGCAAAAATCCACAATACAAACAACAACAAATGCTGGAGAGGATGTGGAGAGAGGGGAACTCTGCTACTTTGTTGGTGGGAGTGCAGGCTCATACAGCCACTCTGGCGAGCCGTCTGGAGATTCTTAAAGAAATTAAAGATTGAAATGCCATATGACCCTGCGATTCCACTTTTGGGTATAACTCCCCATACAGCAGAGGTTCACCTCGATAGCACAAGCACGACCATGTTCATAGCAGCACTGTTTACAATAGCAAAGTCATGGAATCAACACAAATGTCCAACAGTTGATGAGTGGATAAGGAAACTGTGGCTCATCTATACAATGGAGTACTACTCAGCCATCAAAAATGATGAATTACTGGAATTAACTTGGAAATGGATGTCATTAGAAACAATTATGTTAAGTGAAGTATCCCAGATCCAGAAAATTAAGCGACGTATGTACTCCCTAATAGGTAGCTCCTAATACCAAACCCACCCAGCCCATCTTGACACACTCATAGGTAAATCTATGTATTACCTACAGTAATTGCAAGGATTATGAACAGGAGGGATGAGGTTGGAGGGCCACACCAGAAACAAGTAGAGAAGTGACTAGGTTGCAGTAGAGAAAATAGGCCTCCATCAAAGACTGCAAGAAAGTAACATGACATCTAGTTAAGTTCACAGACATTTGTTCCTGATCATTTACAACTAAGGGGGTATGAACTCACCAGAAGGGGAGAGCATATAGTCCAGCAAATTAAAAAGTAACCATTTTGCAAATGGGTGATTGACCCCGCTCATTGCCAAATGCCATATGACCCTGCGATTCCACTTTTGGGTATAAGTATTACATCTACCCTTCAATGTGCTCTTATAATAAGACTCCAGTTTAACAGCTTTCTGTCTCTGGCCAGGGGGTGACATACAGTGCCCATCAGGATGGAGTGAAGGGCATTACAGGAGCAGCAAAACTGCAAAAGAAAATCAACAAACCACAATCCAGAACTTCAGAGACTATATATCAATCACATAGAACTAGGACAGCCTAATCTCTCCCCATCCTGGAGCTCAGGGACATTTGCCGAAGAGGGGGCGGTAAGACTGTAAGAGCAAAAGGATGGGAGGAGCAATGATTTGCAAGATACTCCACACAAGTTAGGGCTGAAGCAATCATAATTGGACATTGCATGCCCGGTGCAATGTCCAACATAATATTGACCTCACAAAGTCTAGCATCTGCTAAAGGCACCAAGATCCTTGGAGGCAAGGGATTGACAGCCACAGGGGAACACAGGAAAGGGTTCGGGGAAATGCCACTGGGTCCTTGTACGTCATCGGAGAGGAGAGCCCAGAGGAGAATCATGCATGCACAAGAAAGGACTCTGGGAATTGGGGCGGGAGGCACGGGGGGACGGGGCGGGGAGGGGAGGGGGAGCAGGGATACCGAGGGGGGAGGAGGAGGCAAGGAGGGAACTGGTGTACCTATTAAGCTTGTATGAGCTGAAATAATAATAAAAAATTATTATTAAAAAAAAAGCTTAACAGAGACACTTTGGACCTTAATCAAACCCTTAAAGAAATGGACCTTACAGATCTCTATCGAACTTTTCACCCACGCACCAAAGAATACACATTTTTCTCAGCAGCACATGGAACTTTCTCCAAAATAGATCACAAATTGGGCCACAAAATGAATCTACACATATACAAAGAGTTGAAATTCAAACCTGTGCCCTATCAGACCACGATGGCCTAAAGCTAGACATCCACAACACAACAAACAAGAGAAAATACACTAACTCCTGGAAACTTAACAATATGATACTGAATGAAAACTGGATTCAGGAAGAAATTAAAAAGGAAATTCAAGATTTCCTGAAACTGAATGATAACGAAAATACAACTTACCAAAATCTCTGGGACACAATGAAAGCTGTACTAAGAGGTAAGTTCATAGCTCTTAATGCCTACATCAAAAAAATGGAAACATCAGAAATAAACAACTTAACAATGCAGCTTCGAGCTTTAGAGAAACTAGAGCAATCTCATCCCAAAAGTAGTAGAAGAGAGGAGATTAGCAAAATAAGGGGAGAAATATCTGAAATCGAGATTAAGAAAACGATAGGAAAAATCAACCAGTCAAAAAGCTGGTTCTTTGAAAAAATCAGTAAGATTGATACACCCCTAGCTAAATTAACCAAAAGCAAGAGAGAGAAAACCCAAATTAACAAAATTAGGCATCAACATGGAGTTATCACTACTGATACCTATGAAATCCAGAGAATTATAATGTCATATTTCAAAAACTTATACTCTGTGAAGTTTGACAACACAAAAGAGATGGATGAATTTCTAAGTAAACACAACTTACATAAATTGAATCAGGAAGTTGTGAATTATTTAAATAGTCCTATAACATATAAGGAAATTGAAGAAGTAATCTCGAATCTTCCAACCAAAAAAATGTCCTGGACCAGATGGATTCAGCACAGAGTTCTACCAGACATTTAAGGAGTTAATAACACCAATACTCCTTAAACTGTTCCATCAAATAGCAAAGGAAGGAACACTACCAAATTCCTTCTATGAAGCTAATATCGTTTTAATCCCAAAACCTAATATTCACTTAAAAAAGAAAACTATAGGCCGATCTCCCTGATGAACACAGACGCATATTCTCAACAAAGTCTTAGCAAATCGGATTCAAAAACATATTAAAAAGATCATTCACGGGGACCAAGTAGGCTTCATCCCCAGCACACAAGGTTGGTTCAACATACGAAAATCAATAAATGTAATTCATCATGTAAACCAGTCCAAAGTCCAAGACCACATGATACTCTCGATAGATGCAGAAAAAGCCTTTGACAAGATCCAACAGCCTTTTATGATCAAAACGCTAGAGACAGTAGGAATGGAAGGAACCTTTATACAACAAGCCCACAGCAAGGATGATGCTCAATGGGTAACAATTGGAAGCATTCCCACTTCAATCAGGAACTAGACAAGGCTGTCCACTCTCACCACTTCTATTCAATATTGTACTTGAAGTCTTAGCTGAAGCCATAAGACAAGAAAGGGACATAAGAGGGATCAAATCGGCAAGGAAGAAGTCAATCTATCCCTATTTGCAGATGAAATGATCTTATACCTAAGTGATCCCAAAAACTCTAACAGGAAGCTCCTGGAACTAATTGAGAAGTTCAGCAGGGTGGCAGGATACAAAATAAATGTGCAAAAATCAGAGGCCTTCCTATATGCCCAGAATGATAGAAGTGAAAAAGCCTTGAGAGAAACAATCCCATTTACTATAGCCCCTAAAAAAATGAAATACCTTGGTATAAACCTAATGGTAAAAGACCTTTACAATGAAAACTTTAAAACCCTAAAGAAAGAAATAGCAGAAGACACCAGAAGGTGGAAAGACCTCCCTTGTTCCTGGATTGGCAGAATCAACATCATAAAAATCGACATCCTACCTAAGGCAATATACAAATTTAATGCTATACCAATTAAAATCCCAAAGCAATTCTTCAAAGAAGTTGACCAAACAATCTCAAAGTTCATATGGAGGCAAGAAAGACCCAGGATAGCAAAGACAATCCTGAGTAACAAAAACACAGCTGGAGGTATTACCATACCAAACCTAAGTCTCTACTACAAATCCATAGTTATAAAGACAGCCTGGTACTGGCTCCAAAATAGACACACAGATCAATGGATAAGGATTGAAGACCCAGATATAAGCACACAAAATTACAGCCATTTGGTCTTTGACAAAGGGGCCCAAAGAATCCAATGGAAAAAGAACAGCATCTTCAACAAATGGTGCTGGCAAAACTGGATCTCCACATGCAGAAGATTAAAGCTGGACCCATACTTGTCACCATGTACAAGACTTAATTCCAAATGGATCAAGGACCTTGATTTAAGGCCAGAGACTATAAAAACCATAGTTCAAAGGATAGGGAAATCCCTCGAGCTGATTGGGCTAGGTCAACATTTCCTATACAAACATCCAATGGCACGGTCACTGCTACCAACTCTCAACAGTTGGGATCTTGTGAAATTAAAGAGCTTCTGTTCAGATAAAGAGATTGTAACACGAGCTCAAAGGCAACCCACAGAATGGGATAAAATCTTCACTAACCACATGTCTGATAGAGCTCTGCTGTCCAGAGTGCACAAACAACTTAGAAAACTAAACACCAAGGAAACCAATGGCCCAATTAAAAAATGGGCCCTGGAACTTAAAAGAAACTTTACCAGGGATGAAATTAAAATGTCTAACAAATATCTTAAAAAGTGCTCCACTTCTTTAGCTATCAGGGAAATGCAAATCAAAACTTCCCTGAGATATCATCTCACCCCGGTCAGGATGGCAAAAATCCACAATACAAACAACAACAAATGCTGGAGAGGATGTGGAGAGAGGGGAACTCTCCTACATTGCTGGTGGGAATGCAGGCTCATACAGCCACTCTGGCGAGCCGTCTGAAGATTCTTAAAGAAATTGAAGATTGAAATCCCTAATGACCCTGCTATTCCACTTTTGGGAATAATCCCCCATACAGCAGAGGTTGACCTCGATAGCACACCACGACCATGTTCATAGCAGCACTGTTTACGATAGCAAAGTCATGGAATCAACTCAAATGTCCAACAGTTGACGAGTGGATAAGGAAACTGTGGTACATCTATATAATGGAGTACTACTCAGCCATCAAAAATGTTGAATTACTGGAATTTGCCGGGAAATGGATGGTCTTAGAAACAACTTATATTAAGTGAATTATCCCAAACCCAGAAAATTAAGCACCGTATGTACTCCCTAATAGGTGGCTCCTAGTACCAAACCCACCCAGCCCACCTTGAGACACTGAAAAGTAAATCTATGAAATACCTACAGTAATTGCAAGGATTATGAACAGGAGGGATGGGGTAGGAGGGCCATACCAGAAACAAGGAAAGAGAGGACCATGTTACAGCAGAGATAATCATCCTCCATCAAGGACTGCAAGTAAGTAATGTGACACCTGGTTAAGTTCACAGATGGTCGTTCCTGATCATTTACAACTGATGGGTATGATCTCACCAGAAGGGGAGGACATATAGTCTGGCAGATAAAAAGTTACCATTTTGCAAATGAGTGATTGACCCCTCCCTCACAGAGGTTTCCTACTTCTATTACATCTACCTTTGAATGTGCTCTTATAACAAGACTCTAGTTTAACAGCTTTTTATCTCTGCCCAAGGGGCGACATACAATGCCCATCAGGATGGAGTGAAGGGCATTGCAGGAGCAGCAAAACTGCAAAAGAAAATCAACAAACCACAATCCAGAACTTCAGAGACTCTATATCAACCACATAGAACTAGGCCAGCCTAATCTCCCCCCATCCTGAAGCTCAGGGACATTTGCGGAAGAGGGGGCGGTAAGATTGTAAGAGCAAAAGGATGGGAGGAGCAATGATTTGCAAGATTCTCCACACTAGACTTTGCATGCCCTGCGCAATGTCCAACACAATATTGACCTCACAAAGTCTAGCATCGGCTAAAGTCACCAAGATCCTTGGAGGCAAGGGATTGACAGCCACAGTAGTGTTCCTATGCTTAAGGGGAACACGAGAAAGGGTTGAGGGAAATGCCACTGTTTCCTTGTACGTCATTGGAGAGGAAGACAAGAGGAGAGTTAGGCATACACAATAAAGGACTCTCTGGGAATTTGGGGGGGAGGCACTGGGGGAAGGGGAGGGAGGGCGGGGGAGCAGGGGATTCGGGGGAGGGAAGAGGAGGGGGAGGGAACTGGTCTACCTATTAAGTTTGTATGAGCGGAAATAATAAAAAATATAATAAAAAAAGAGTGTAAGAGCAAAAGGATGGGAGGAGCAATGATGTGCAAGATACCCCATACAAGTTAGGGCTGAAGTAATCATAATTGGACTTTACATGCCCTGCACAATGTCCAACACACTATTGACCTCACAAAGTCTAGCATCTGCTAAAGGCACCAAGATCCTTGGAGGCAAGGGATTGGCAGCCACAGCAGTGTTCCTATACTTAAGGGGAACACGGGAAAGGGTTCAGGAAAAGGCCACTGGGTCCTTGTACATCATCGGAGAGGAGGGCCCAGAGGAAAATCAGGCATGCACAAGAAAGGACTCTCTGGGAATTGCGGCAGGAGGCACTGGGGGATAGGAAGGGAGGGGTGAGGGGAGGGGGAATAGGGGGTTTGGGGGGAGGAGGAGGGAGGGAGGGAACTGGTGTACCTATTAAGTTTGTATGAGCTGAAATAATAATAAAAAATGTATTATTAAAAAAAGAAAATTCTGTAGGAATCCGATTTGCTAAGATGTTGTTGAGAATCTTTGCGTCTGTGTTCATCAGAGAGATCGGCCTATAGTTTTCTTTTTTAAGTGGATCTTTTTAGGTTTTGGGGTTAAGACGATATTATCTTCATCAAGGAATTTGGTAGTGTTCCTTCCTTTGCTATTTGATGGAACAGTTTAAGGAGTATTGGTGTTATTAACTCTTTAAATGTCTGGTAGAACTCTGTGCTGAATCCCTCTGGTCCAGGACATTTTTTGGTGGGAAGATTCGAGATTACTTCCTCAATTTCCTTATATGTTATAGGACTATTTAAATAATTCACAATTTCCTGATTCAATCTTATTGATTTTTTTGAAAAACTAGCTTTTTGACTGGTTGATTTTTTTCTCTCATTTTCTTAATCTTGATTTCAGATATTTCTCCCCTTATTTTGCTAATCTCCTCTCTTCTACTACTTTTGGGATCAGATTGCTCTAGTTTCTCTAAAGCTTTAAGTTGCGTTGTTAAGTTGTTTATTGCTGATGTTTCCATTTTTTTGATGTAGGCATTAAAAGCTATGAACTTACCTCTTAGAACAGCTTTCATTGTGTCCCAGAGATTTTGGTAAGTTGTATTTTCATTATCATTCGCTTTCAGGAAATCTTGAATTTCCTTTTTAATTTCTTCCTGAATCCAGTTCTCATTCAGCATCATAGTGTTAAGTTTCCAGGAGTTAGTGTATTTTCTCTTGTTCGTTGTGTTGTGGATGTCCAGCTTTAGGCCGTGGTGGTCTGATAGGGCACAGGTTAGAATTTCAACTTTCTTGTATATGTGTAGATTCGTTTTGTGGCCCAATATGTGATCTATTTTGGAGAAAGTTCCGTGTGCTCCTGAGAAAAATGTGTATTCTTTGGTGCGTGGGTTAAAAGTTCGATAGAAATTTTATCCCAAAAAAGTGGACTTGCGACTTTTGACTCTGAGTCCTCCTCACTTGGTTCAATGTTTTGGAAACTCATAGCATGCGTGAACATATTCCATGCAAATGTCGCAAACAAGTATGATTTTCTCCTGAACCAAAGAGTTACATTATAGAAACTTCTGTAGGATACTTAACACTAAGGAGTGCACTTGCGACATTTGACTCTGAGTCCTCTTCACTTGGTTCACTACTTTGAAAGGTCATGGCCTACGTGAACATGTTCCATGGAAACGTCGCATAACAACTCATATTTTCTCCTGAACACAAAGAGTTACAGTATTGAAACTTCTGTAGAATACTTATTCCAACGAAATGCACTTGTGACATTTGACTCTGAGTCCTCCTCACTTGGTTCACTATTATGGAAAGTCATGGCATACGTGAACATGTTCCATGCAAACGTCACAAACAAGTGTGATTTTCTCTTGAACACAAAGAGTTACAGTATTGAAACTTCTGTAGGATACTTACCGCTAAGAAGTGCACTTGTGATATTTGACTCTGAGTCCTCCATACTTGGTTCACTATTTTGGAAGGTCATGGCCTGCCTGAACATGTTCCATGGAAATGTCTCACAACAACTGTTATTTTCTCCTGAACACAAAGAGATGCAGCATAGACACTTCTGTAAGATACTCACCGCTAAGAAGTGCAGTTCCAACATTTTATTTTGAGTCCTCCTCACTTGGTTCACTATTTTGGAAGGTCATGGCCTGTGTGAACATGTTCAAATTAAACATCTCAAAACAAGTGTGATTTTCTCTGAACAGAAAGAGTTACAGTATTGAGACTACTGTAGGATACTTACCACTAAGAAGTGCACTTTCAACATTTCACTCTCAGTCCTCCTCACTTGGTTCACTATTTTGGAAAGTCATGGCCTGCGTGAACATATTCCATGCAAACATGGTAAAACAAGTGTGATTTTTCTCCTGAACACAAAGACTTACAGTATAGAAACTTCTGTAGGATAATTACCCCAAAGAAATGCACTTGCAACATTTGACTCTGAATCCTCCTCAATTGGTTCACTATTTTGGAAGATCATAGCATGCGTGAACATGTTCCATGCAAATGTTGCAAAACAAGTGTGATTTTCTCCTGAAAACAAAGAGTTACTGCATAGAAAGTTCTGTAGGATACTTATCCCACAGAAGTGCACTCGCAATATTTGACTCTGAGTCCTTCTCACTTGGTTCAATATTTTGGAAACTCATGGCATGCGAGAACATGTTTCAAGCAAACGTAGAAAACAAGTATGATTTTCTCCTGAACACGAAGAGTTACATTATAGAAACTTCTGTAGGATACTTATCCCAAAGAAGTGCACTTGCAACATTTGACTCTGAGTCCTCCTCGCTTGGTTCACTATTTTGGAAGGTCATGGCCTGCCTGAACATGTTCCATGGAAACGTCTCACAACAACTGTTATTTACTCCTGAACACAAAGAGATACAGCATAGACACTTCTGTAGGATACTTACCACTAAGAAGTGCACTTGCAACATTCACTTTGAGTCCTCCTCACTTGGTTCACTATTTTGAAAGGTCATGGCCTGTGTGAACATGTTCAAATTAAACTTCTCAAAACAAGTGAGATTTTCTCCTGAACACAAAGAGTTACAGTATAGAAACTTCTGTAGGATACTTATCCCAAAGACATGCACTTCCAACATATGACTGTGAGTCCTCCTCACTTGGTTCACTATGATGGCCTGCGTGAACATGTTCCATGGAAACATCACACAACAAGTGTTATTTTCTCCTGAATATAAAGAGTTACAATATAGAAACTTCTGTAGGATACTATCCCTAAGAAGTGCACTTGCAACATTTGACTATGAGTCCTCCTCACTTGGTTCACTATTTTGGAAAATCATGGTCTGCGTGAACATGTTCCATTCAAACGGCACAAAACAAGTGTTATTTTCTCTTTATACAAAGAGTTACAGTACAGAAACTTCTGTATGATACTTATCCCAAAGAAGTGCACTTGCAACATTTGACTCTGACTCCTCCTCACTTGGTTCACTGTTTGGAAAATCATGGCATGCCTGAGCATGTTCTATGGAAACATCACATTACACATGTTATTTTCTCCTGAACACAAAGTGTTACAGTATTGAAACTTCCATAGGATACTTGCCGCTAAGAAGTGCACTTTCAACACTTCTGTAGGATACTTATCCCACTCTGAGTCCTCCTCACTTGGTTCACTATTTTGGAAAGTAATGGCATGCGTGTACATACTGGATAGAAAGAGCACAAAATGAATGTTGTGTACAGTACAGAAACTTACGTAGATTAGTTATTCCTAAGAAGTGCACTTGCAACATATGACTGTGAGTGGTCTTCACTTGAATCACTGTTTTGGAAGGTAATGGCATGCGTGGACATGTTCCATGCACACGTCACAAAACAAGTGTGATTTTTCTCTTGAACACAAAGAGTTGCAGTATAGAAACCTCTGTAGCATACTTATCCCAAAGAAGTGCACTTGCAACATTTGACTCTGAGTCCTCCTCACTTGGTTCACTATTTTGGAAGGTAACGGCATGCCTGATCATATTGGATAGAAAGAGCACAAAATGAATGTTGTTTTCTCCAGAACACAAAGTGTTACACTATAGAAACTTATGTAGGATAGTGATTCTTAAAAAGTGCACTTGCAACATATGAGTGTTAGTGCTTTTCATTTGGTTCACTATTTTGGAAGGTAATGGCATGCATGAACATGATCCATGCAAACGTAGCAAGACAAGTGTGACTTTCTCCTGAACACAAAGAATTACAGTATAGAAACTTCTGTAGGATACTTACCTCAAAGAAGTGCACTTGCAACATTTGACTCTGAGTCCTCCTCACTTGGTTCACTATTTTGGAAGGTAATGGCATGCCTGATCATACTGGATATAAAGAGAATAAAATGAATGTTGTTTTCTCCAGAACACAAAGTGTTACAGTACAGAAACTTATGTAGGATAGTTATCCGTAAGAAGTGCACTTGCAACATGTGACTGTGAGTGCTCTTCACTTGGTTCACAGATGGCTGAGGTGCCTTGGTGGGGAGCCCTCAGAAGAAGAATTCTCACTGTGGGCCTGTGGGTGTGTGTGTGTGTGTAATGTGAGCTTGTGGTATTTCATATATTTTTATAACTGTAAGAGACTGTCATATAGAGATACAAATCATGTTAGCGCCATTAAAATTAATTTTACTGTAAATAAATCATCATGAATTCAATATTCTGCCTGAATATATGCCAGTTGTCTTTCATAATCATGGTTTAGATAAATGATTACCACTTTTATATGGTTGTTAATTTTAAAGCAATATGATATACATTACTTTTGATCCTTGGAGGCAAGGGATTGACAGCCACAGTAGTGTTCCTATGCTTAAGGGGAACATGAGAAAGGGTTCAGGGAAATGCCACTGGGTCCTTTTATGTCATCGGAGAGGAGGACCCAGAGGAGAGTTAGGCATACACAATAAAGGACTCTCTGGGAATTGGGTGGGAGGCACTGGGGGATGGAGAGGGAGGCGAGGGGGAGCAGGGGGTTCAGAGGGAGGAGGAGGGAGGGAGGGAACTGGTGTACCTATTAAGTTTGTATGAGCGGAAATAATAAACAATGTATTAAAAATAAAAAAAGTATTTTATTGTATATTGTATCATAGAAGTTGGAGATATATAAATAGAATGTTTTGCTAAAGTAAAAATTTCCAAGTTCTGTAGCATAACTTTTGAAATTTAATTTTTTCACATTAAATACTTTACTGCTGTATTGCATTGTGATGTGTATGTTTCAATGTTTTTGTGTTTAGCAGCATAATTGTAATTTATATTTTTCAAATGGTGTAACTGCAATAACTGTGCTCATCATGACTTTGGCAATTTTTAACAAAATTTTTAAATCTCCAGTGAGTCTCCAGTGATTATTACTGGACAGTGTTTTCAGTGTCTAGGTTCTGCATTTTGTCCTCACCTAGCAGGAAGCCACAGAGATATCAGGTGTAGTTAGCCGCACATGGCACCAATACACAGCCTTTCAGATCTCACCCTGCTGGGGTTGTATAACCCCTGGTATTTAATTATCTAATGTTCTCATTGTTTGGAACTAATTTGATTAGAGATTGTATTTTATGACAAATACCTTGTATTCATTACATATATATTATATACATTATATACATTATATATTGTAATATATAAATAATGGCAACTCTATTTTCTACAGATAGCTTATAACAAAGTATAAACTACACATCTCTTGAACTTCAGGTGTATGAAAGTGTTTGCTGAGAACCACTCTAGCAAGGAACTTGAAAAGGAGCGTTAGTTTCTTGTGAAACATAAAGTAGGTAATAAAATCATTCCTTGGATGCATGGGAAAGGCGCCCTTGAGTGTTTTGAGCAAGAAACAGTGAATGTTTGCATTTCTGTCTGTTGCCTAGCATGCTCTAGCCAACACTTTGGGGTGAAAGATATTGTTTTAAGCCACCATACGAAGTATCCTCTGGCTTACAGTCCAAATCAACTTTACCTGAAAAGTCAATAAAATAGCTAAAACGGAGAACAGGGGGTTCGGGGGGAGGAGGAGGGAGGAAGGTGTACCTATTAAGTTTGTATGAGCGGAAATAATAATAAAAAATGTATAAAAAATAGCTAAAACTGACGAAAAAAAGTATCCTGGTGTAGTGTAATTTACTCTTTCCTCAGGATTTAAAATTAGTAAAATTGCTGAATTTCAGTAAATCAGAAATTTTAGCTAATCTTTAGTTTCACTCATGTATTTATCATTATTGTTAAATTAAGTAATGCTGTTTACATTTAAAGTTTTTATAAAATTGAGTTATATACAAAAAGATAATTTAGCTTGTTAAAGATCAAACTCTTAACAGGTGTTGTGTTTTTTTTAACTCCTAAAATGGATGTTAGAAGAATAATTAAGAAGTAAGGTTTAAAAGATGGAATATTCACTTATTAGTATTCTTGAGTGTCTACTAGTTAAATAGTGTCCTAACGGCTTTTCCCAAGTATGTATGGTATTAATTAAATTTGACAATATAGTTTATGTGAAAGTGTTTATGTTTAAAACAATGGATTTCATTTATACAGGTTTAGAATTGAGATAACAGTAGCTTAGAGGATATCTGTCAGATCCTGTCAACCAATTTTTATCGGCTTTTTTTTTCTATCATCTCTCAAAAAATGAACACATAGCTATTTGTCCTATTGAATAAGCTCTTCTTTAAGGTGAACTGCTGTTTTGAGAATCAGTGTAATTTATTCACACTGTCATGCTGAAGTTAGTCATGTCTTTATTCTTAGAAACTGCACAATTAAGAGATAGCAGAGATAACCCGTTTCTTTAAAGGATTGGATAGGCTCGTCTATTGAAATGTCACTCAGGTATTCATATTACTGTATGTGAACAGAGATGTCAGGTTGAGAGACCGAGACATTGCTAATCCTAGCATTTAGATTAGCCACTGCTTTTCTTTCTCCTGGTGAGGGTTTTATTCTGAACTTGGAGGTAAATCAAATGCTGGATTTCATGCTGTAAGTGATCAGCCCTATTTGGCGCTGGAGTTAGACTGCAGAAAGGATGCTGTTGTGATGTTACAGGTGCTTAGCTTCTTGTCCTTTGCTTGTCCTGAGACTTTAGACCTTACTGTTCTTGGCTAATTTTTTAAGAGCGGGAGAAGAGCTGTGAGTCGATAAATCTTGTTTAGGCTGAAGTGCTTGTTAAAGGGCTGGAAGGAGAGGCTCAAGTTTATTCTGTTTCTATACTTTATCTTGTCATTTAGTTTCTTATCTGTGAAGTGTGAATACCGTTGACTAGACACAGGATTTGCTGTACAGGAGGATTTGTAAACAGAGTCTCTTTGTAACTTTCACAAACGTGATTCTTACATTCCCATTAGTTGATTTAACTTGTGCAGTATTTTCCCAGAACAACTTAGAGTGGTTTAAATGTCTTCAGATGATGTGCACTGAGATGATAACAAGTTTCAGACAATAGTAATCCACTAAGCTGGCCGTTTCCTTAAATGGTGGTGTGTTAAGACATCCCTGTCATAGAGGCACATAGACCTGTATGTGGTCTTGAAGAGCTGACTTCCTATCCATTTTATACAGGATACAGTAGATGGAGGGCCGAGGTGGCATAACAGGCCATGTTCCTTGGTGTTTGCTGAAAGCATAGCTCGTGCAAGTAGAGTCATTTTTCCTTGAAAGACAGCGTACCAACTCTCCTTTCTATTGGCATATGCCCACAGTCTCTCTGAGCGATGCCTCGATGAGGGCATCAATTAAGGATGAGGTCCTGGAGGTGCGGCCTGGGGGGGGGGTTGGTGGAGATATCATCCAGGCACTTGCCTTGTGCGAGAGCCTTACGGTGGAGGGCTGGTCTGCACAGAGCGACCGCATGTCACTGACAGGGTCTCTGTGAGTGTCTAATGCCTGAGCTTTCTGTGGAGATCTGAAACAAAGAACTGTGTTTTCAGAGGTGGTTTGGCAACACTGAATAACACGTCCAAAATCAAGCCCAGTAGACTATATTAGAAAACTAGTTCAACACTTCTAAGAAACCTAAACTTCGGCCAAGTGTGTTCAAAGCTGTTTTCCCCCCTCCTGTGCTAGAGTGCAGAGTTTGTGGGTGCCTTTTTCCGAGTTCAGCCTGATTGGCAGGCCCAGTTACAGTGGCTACCAATTGGGGTTTGCGGTTGAGTATGCTGCTAATCAGCGGTATCTGCATCTGCAAGAAAAGCTTTTAGGTTAATAGCAACATAGTGCTTGGAAGTTTTAACTTTCAAATAAGAAGTAAAATGCTTTTTTGGTGGTCGGACCTGCCTATGTATATCTTCTTGTTTCCTTTTAGCGAGACGCGGGACCCTGGGCACAGACACGCTTTGTGTACTGCCAGTTGCTTGCGTCGTGAGGTACGTTCAAATGTGAGTTTTGCAGGGGACGTGAACACGTGATCCTATCGGAGTCAGTGCGTCCGGTTCACTGGCTCTTTGTAGAAGAGAAAACAGGGTCGTCCACTGTTTCCGTCCCTCAGCAATGCAGAGGCAGGTTTGTAACCGTTTCTGTCCCCGTGATGGAGCACAGCTCCCAGGAGGTCTGCCGGCTCACAGGGCAACGCTCCTCTCCTCACAGAGAAGTTTGGATAGAGCAATAATTTACTCCTAGAGCTTTAGGAAGGGTTCTTTTTTAACCTGAAAAAGATCTTTTGTAACAGGAGTCACACTTTTATTTAAAATACTTTTTTAATTTGTGGCTTACTGTGTCTCAAAATATTACCAAAATTATGAGCGAGGAGAGACCTAACCTAGTGAATTATTAACAGCATTTACATTTCTCTTTAGCCTCTCTTTCAAATAAATATATGAAAATGTTTTTAAAGGGGGACAGTGAGATTGCTCAGTGGACCAGGGTGCCTGCACCTGAGTTCCTCCCCAGAGCCCAGAGAGCAGGAGAACCAATGCTGAAAGTCGTCCTCTGACCTGACATGTGTGCTCTGGTGGGTGAGCCTCTCCCCTTCTTTCTCAGATGAATACATGAGATATTGTAAAAATTGAAAACAGAAGATTCCTTTTATCCTGATAAACAGGTGTTTACCCTTTCAAGTTTTTGACTTCAGATCTTAGGCCTGGGTTTTTAAGCATTCTTCATTATGTTTTGAAATAGAACTGTGATGTTCTACATGAGCAAAGCCATCGTAGACATAAAGGAAATCTGTTTTTTTTAAAGAAGATTATAAGTTCCTAGTATTTCATAGTGTTGTTATTCTTGAGTTACTTATTTTTTAAACTAAGCTTGTGAGAAAAAAATGAATGCACTATTTAAAGCATTTTAGAAAAAAATGTGCTTCAAATGATCAGTCTTCACACTTCTGGCTCACTACTGATTTTTAGATAAATGCCTTTTATTTTGAAGTCACAAAGACAACCTAGAACCCCACAAGCACTGTTGCTTTGGGTTACACCCTAGTCCTTCACTACAGATTTTAGTACCTTCATAAGGACATTAAGGTTGGCAGGAGTAGTGACATTTGAATTTGCTAATGTCTTATCAGAGGTCTTATCTATAATTTATCATAAAGAAATAAATTATGTAGAGACTGAGTTTTTTCTTTAAAAAAAAAGTTCCCATACACCATTACCAGCAACATCATGGGGTTGTCAATGATACACATTTTATATCTTTTTAAATAAAGAAGATTGACAAGTGGTAAGTTACTCATTCTTACAGGTAAGAGGTTTTTTTTTTTTATTTCAGCTCATACAAACTTATTAGGTACACCAGTTCCCTCCCTCCCTCCTCCTCCCCCCGTACCCCCTGCATCCCCTCCCCACCTCTCTCCCTCCCCATCCCCCAGTGCCTCCCACCCCAATTCCCAGAGAGTCCTTTCTTGTGCATGACTGATTTTCCTCTGGGCCCTCCTCTCCGATGACGTACAAGAACCCAGTGGCCTTTCCCGAACCCTTTCCCGTGTTCCCCTTAGGTATAGGAACACTGCTGTGGCTGCCAATCCTTTGCCTCCAAGGATCTTGGTGCCTTTAGCAGATGCTAGACTTTGTGAGGTCAACAGTGTGTTGGACAATGCGCAGGGCATGCAAAGTCCAATTATGATTGCTTCAGCCTTAACTAGTATAGAGTATCATACATATCATTGCTCCTCCCATCCTTATGCTCTTACACTCTTACCGCCCCCTTTTCCGCAAATTTCCCTGAGCTTCAAGATGGGGAGAGACTAAGCTGGCCTAGTTCTAGGTGGTTGATATAGAGTCTCTGAAGTTCTGGATTGTGGTTTGTTGATTTTCTTTTGCAGGTTTGCTACTCCTGCAATGCCCTTCACTCCATCCTGGTGGGCATTGTATGTTACCCTCTGGCCAGAGACAAAAAGCTGTTGGAGTCTTGTGATAAAAGCACATTCAAAGGTAGATGTAATAAAAGTGGGAAACCACAGTGAGGGAGGGGTCTATCACCCATTTGCAAAATTGTTACTTTTTATCTGCCAGACTATATGCCCTCCTCTTCTGGTGAGATCACTCGCCCTCAGTAGTAAATGATCAGGAAAAAAAGTCTGTGAACTTAATCAGATGTCTCATTACTTATTTGGGTCCTTGGTGGAGGCCTATTTTCCCTGCTGTAACATGGTCCCTTCTCTCCTTCTTTCTGGTGGGCCCTCCTACCCCATCCCTCCTGTTCATAATCCTTGGAATTACTGTCTCTAGGTGGGCTGGGTGGGTTTGGTACTAGGAGCCACCTATTAGGGAGTACATACAGCGCTTAATTTTCTGGGTCTGGGATACTTCACTTAATATAATTGTTTCTAATGACATCCATTTCCCGGCAAATTCCAGTAATTCATCATTTTTGATGGCTGAGTAGTACTCCATTGTATAGATGTACCACAATTTCCTTATACACTCGTCAACTGTTGGACATTTGGGCTGATTCCATGACTTTGCTGTTGTAAACAGTGCTGCTATGAAGATGGTCGTGCTTGTGCTAACGAGGTGAACCTCTCCTGTATGGGGGGTTATTCCCAAAAGTGGAATAGCAGGGTCATATGACATTTCAATCTTTAATTTCTTTAAGAATCTCCAGATGGCTCGCCAGAGTGGCTGTATGAGCCTGCATTCCCACCAGCAATGTAGGAGAGTTCCCCTCTCTCCACATCCTCTCCAGCATTTGTCGTTGTTAGTATTGTGGATTTTTGCCATCCTGACCGGGGTGAGATGATATCTCAGGGAAGTTTTGATTTGCATTTCCCTGATAGCTAAAGATGTGGAGCATTTTTTCAGATATTTGTTAGACCTTTTAATTTCATCCCTGGTAAAGTTTCTTTGAAGTTCCAGGGCCCATTTTTTAATTGGGCCATTGGTTTCCTTGGTGTTTAGTTTTCTAAGTTCTTTGTGCACTCTGGACAATAGAGCTCTATCAGATATGTGGTTAGTGAACATTTTCTCCCATTCTGTGGGTTGCCTTTGAGCTCGCGTTACAATCTCTTTTTGAGATTGTATAGAAGCTCTGAATAGAAGCTCTTTAATTTCACAAGATCCCAACTGTTGAGAGTTGGTAGCAGTGACTGTGCCATTGGATGTCTGTTTAGGAACTGTTGGCCTAGCCCAATCAGCTCGAGGGAGTTCCCTATCCTTTCAACTATGGTTTTTTATAGTCTCTGGCCTGATATCAAGGTCCTTGATCCATTTGGAATTAAGTCTTGTACATGGTGACAAGTACGGGTCCAGCTTTAATCTTCTGCATGTGGAGATCCAGTTTTGCCAGCACCATTTGTTGAAGATGCTGTTCTTTTTCCATTGGATTCATTGGGCCCCTTTGTCAAAGACCAAATGGCTGTAACTTTGTGGGCTTATATCTGAGTCTTCAATCCTTATCCATTGATCTGTGTGTCTATTTTGGAGCCAGTACCAGGCTGTCTTTACAACTATGGATTTGTAGTATAGACTAAGGTTTGGTATGGTTATACCTCCAGCTGTGTTTTTGTTACTCAGGATTGTTTTTGCTATCCTGGGTCTTTTGTGCCTCCATATGAACTTTGAGATTGTTTGGTCAACTTCTTTGAAGAATTGCTTTGGGATTTTGATTGGTATAGCATTGAATCTGTATATTGCCTTTGGTAGGATGGTCATTTTCACGATGTTGATTCTGCCAATCCAGGAACAAGGGAGGTCTTTCCACCTTCTGGTGTCTTCTGCTATTTCTTTCTTTAGGGTTTTAAAGTTTTCATTGTAAAGGTCTTTTACCTCCTTAATTAGGTTTATACCAAGGTATTTAATTTTTTTAGGGGCTATAATAAATGGTATTGTTTCTCTCAAGGCTTTTTCACTTCTTTCATTCTGGGCATATAGGAAGACCTCTGATTTTTGCACATTTATTTTGTATCCTGCCACCCTGCTGAACTTCTCAATTAGTTCCAGGAGCTTCCTGGTGGAGTTTTTGGGATCACTCAGGTATAAGATCATGTCATCTGCAAATAGGGATAGTTTGACTTCTTCCTTGCCGATTTGAATCCCTCTTATGTCCCTTTCTTGTCTTATGGCTTCAGCTAACACTTCAAGTACAATATTGAATAGAAGTGGTGAGAGTGCACAGCCTTGTCTAGTTCCTGATCGAAGTGGGAATGCTTCCAGTTGTTCCCCATTGAGCATAATCCTTGCTGTGGGCTTGTTGTATGTAGCTTTTATTATATTGATAAAGGTTCCTTCCATTCCTACTGTCTCTAGCGTTTTGATCATAAAAGGCTGTTGGATCTTGTCAAAGGCTTTTTCTGCATCTATCGAGAGTATCATTTGGTCTTGGACTTTGGACTGGTTTACATGATGAATTACATTTATTGATTTGCGTATGTTGAACCAACCTTGTGTGCCGGGGATGAAGCCTACTTGGTCCCCATGAATGATCTTTTTAATATGTTTTTGAATCCGATTTGCAAAGACTTTGTTGAGAATCTTTGCGTCTGTGTTCATCAGGGAGATTGGCCTATAGTTTTCTTTTTTAAGCGAATCTTTATTAGGTTTTGGGATTAAAACGATATAAGCTTCATAGAAGGAATTTGGTAGTGTTCCTTCCTTTGCTATTTGATGGAACAGTTTAAGGAATATTGGTGTTATTAACTCCTTAAATGTCTTGTAGAACTCTGTGCTGAATCCATCTGGTCCAGGACATTTTTTGGTGGGAAGATTCGAGATTACTTCTTCAATTTCCTTATATGTTATAAGACTATTTAAATAATTCACAACTTCCTGATTCAATTTAGGTAAGTTGTGTTTACTTAGAAATTCATCCATCTCTTTCGTGTTGTCAAAGTTCACAGAGTATAAGTTTTTGAAATATGATGTTATAATTCTCTGGATTTCTTGGGTATCAGTAGTGATAACTCCATGTTGATGCCTAATTTTGTTAATTTGGGTTTTCTCTCTCTTGCTTTTGGTTAGTTTAGCTAGGGGTGTATCAATCTTATTGATTTTTTCAAAGAACCAGCTTTTTGACTGGTTGATTTTTTCTATTGTTTTCTTAATCTCGATTTCAGATATTTCTCCCCTTATTTTGCTAATCTCCTCTCTTCTACTACTTTTGGGATGAGATTGCTCTAGTTTCTCTAAAGCTTTAAGCTGCATTGTTAAGTTGTTTATTTCTGATGTTTCCATTTTTTTGACGTAGGCATTAAGAGCTATGAACTTACCTCTTAGAACAGCTTTCATTGTGTCCCAGAGATTTTGGTAAGTTGTATTTTCGTTATCATTCACTTTCAGGAAATCTTGAATTTCCTTTTTAATTTCTTCCTGAATCCAGTTCTCATTCAGCATCATAGTGTTAAGTTTCCAGGAGTTAGTGTATTTTCTCTTGTTTGATGTGTTGTGGATGTCCAGCTTTAGGCCGTGATGGTCTGATAGGGCACAGGTTAGAATTTCAACTTTCTTGTATATGTGTAGATTCATTTTGTGGCCCAATATGTGATCTATTTTGGAGAAAGTTCCGTGTGCTGCTGAGAAAAATGTGTATTCTTTGGTGCGTGGGTGAAAAGTTCGATAGAGATCTGTAAGGTCCATTTCTTTGAGGGTTTGATTAAGTTCCAAAGTGTCTCTGTTAAGCTTTTGACCTGTTGATCTATCCCATGTTGAGAGGGCGGTGTTGAAGTCCCCAAGAATTATCGTTTGGGGGTTGATTTCTTGCTTTAGATGCTGTAGGGTTTTCTTAATGAATGTGGAGGGGCCCGTATTGGGTGCATATATGTTCAGTATTGTGAAGTCTTCCTGGTGAATTGTACCTGTGACTAAAATGTAGTATCCATCCGTGTCTCTTATAATTTTCTTTGGTTTGAAATCCACTTTGTCTGATAGCATAATGGCTACCCCTGCCTGTTTTCTGCTTCCATTTGCTTGTAGAGTTGTTGACCAGCCTTTTATTTTTAGAGTGTGCCTATCTTTTGTGGTGAGATGGGTTTCCTGCAGGCAGCAGATTGATGGATTGTGATTTTTAATCCAAGTTTGTAATCTGTGTCTCTTGATCAGTGAATTAATTCCATTAACATTTAGTGTTATAATGGAGAAACTATTGTTAATTCCAGACATTTATTATGTTTAGTAGCTTTTATAAGTATATTGCTTCGTTTTTAATGATGTTATACTTGCCTTCTGTTCTCCTGGATATGCCTGTTTTTTTCTTCACGCTTGAGTATCATTTCTAGCAGTTTTTGAAGGCCTGGTTTGGTGGCCATGTATCCCTTAAAGTTGTCTTTGTGCTGGAAAATTTTTCTTTCTCCCTCGATCATGACTGATAGTTTTGCAGGGTCAATCAGCCTGGGTTGACATTTTTGCTCATTCAATACTTGAAGTATGTCACTCCAAGCTCTTCTTGCTTTTACTGTTTCGACTGAGAAGTCATTTGTTATTTTAATTGGTTTACCTTTAAAAGTGACTTGTTTTTTCTCCCTAGAAGCTCTCAGCACCATTTCTTTATCTTGAATGTTGAGTGTTTTAACTATTATTTGCCGCGGCGTGCTTCTATTTTGGTCGTATCTGTTTGGGGTGCGGAATGCCTCTTGTATATGGATGGGCCTGTCTTTTTTTAGATGAGGAAAGTTTTCCTTGATGATCGTTTGAAAAATTTCCTCAGGGGTGGTATTTTGAGATTCTTGCTCTGGTATTCCATGAATACGCATGTTAGGCTTTTTCAGGGTGTCCCATATCTCTTGGATATTTCTCTCAAGTATCTTTTTGGCTTTAACAACCTCTTCCATTGAGCGGGTTAGTACTCCCACTTTATCTTCAAGGTCTGAAATTCTGTTTTCTGCTTCGTTAGTTCTGTTGATAAGACTCTTTGTGGCATTCTGGGTTGAAGATAACTTGTCTTTTAGCTCAGTTTTAAACTCTGCTTGAGTTTATTTTAACTGCTCTATGCCACTTTTTGTTTCTTGCACTGTTTTTCTCAACTCCTCCAGATGTCTGTTGTGTTCCTCTTCAAAGCAATTGATTCAATCATGTAATTCCTCCCTGATTTCCTCTTTCATAGTATTGAACATGGTAATGATCATATTTTGAAAGTCTTTATCCTGGGTGGGGCTTTCTTGGCCTTTTTCTGTGGGTTTGTTCTTGTTGGAGTCTAACATTATGGGATTAATTTCTTCAGTGGGAAATTTGTTTACTTGATTGTTGCTTCTCATGGATTTGCACTTTGACTTTGGCATTGTCATTTTAACTCTTAAGATCTCTCAATTTCACTAAACTGAATTATTTGGCCTGGGGTCCTGGTGGGCGGGGCGGGCGGAGACTTACTTAGGTTGTGGTGTGAGGCCCGGCTGGACCGCTCGCGCGCTTCCCGACCGGTGGAACGGGGTGGGGTGCAAAACCTGAGGGCAGCCGGGGCGGGGCCCAGGCGCAGGGGGAGGTCCTGCTCCTCCCTTGACCCCGCACACGCGGCTCCGGGTGGATGGTGGGAGTCGGAGCCGGGTCCCGGTGGGCCGTCCTGGGGTCCTGGTGGGCGGTGCACGGGGGGAAGGGTACTCACCAGCTAGGGCGCGGGGTTGAGGCCCGGATGGACCGCGCGCGCGCGTCTCGACCGGCGGAGCGGGTTGGGGTGCAAAAGGGGGGGGCCAGGTAAGAGGTTTTGACCTACCTCTATTTTAAAGTTTTCTCTCCAGATATTTAAGAGGAAAATTTAAGATAGAATATTTTTTCAGAGGAGGTATGATACTTCCTTAAAAACATGACAATCAAGAAATAGTAATTTGTATACTTACTTGCCAAAGTTTAAAACAGTTTTACATTCCTCTTGAGAAACCCGCTGCCCCATCCACCTAGGATCCAGAAAGGGGCCTCTGAATGGGTGTGAGGTTCAGGGCCCAGCCAGGGCTTCTGGGTTTGCATAAATGACACCCCCATGGCCCTTGAACCCAGGGTTCTGTCGTAGTGGGCAAGGTGTCCAGACATGATATGTTCTGCCAGACCCACAGCACTGTCTGTGGACTGACATCCAGAGTATGCCTTCTTGGGATGAGTTGTTTTAATATTCTAGTGTTGCTATGTCATTTCTCCAAGCTGATCTCAGTGTTGGGGAAATTCTGTGTAGACTGTTTCTTTTCAAAAGCTTCGAGCATATCCCAATTTATTGGACTAAACCATAAATTTGTTCAAAAAATACAAGCAAGGGTATTTGCTGAATTGAAGCTAGCAAATTACTTGGTAAAGAAAGGGATTTCCTTTTCCCCCCTTTTCATTTAATAAATTTTCCAAGCAGCATTCTTGGAAGTGGCACTGTTACGAGTTTCTGTAATGATTTCTTTTTTCTGTGACAACTTTCTATTGTCGGAATTTAAATTAAAATCATTTTTAGGGCTGGAGAGGTGGCTCAGGGGTTAAACCTCCGCCTTGCAGGTGGAAGGTCCTGAGTTCGGATCCCAGATCCCACGTATAGATGCCAGGCGGAAGCGGGGGCGGCCTGCGCTTCTGGTCCTGGTAGGGCGGAGCCTGTGAATCCCGGGGCAGAAGGAGGTGGAGGCGTCCGTGGTGGTTCGCGAATTCATCCGTGGTTCTACACAGACACACACACACACATACACACACACGCGCGCACGCACATACACACGCATATGCACACAGTTGAATAAATGATAATAATAAAAAAAATTAAAAAAAAATAAATAAAATCATTTTTAATAATATGTGTCTGGAAGGGTGCTGTTTTGCTTTCATCCATCTTTGGCATTTAGAGACAATGTGGGGGAACCATGTGCACACATAAGTGTTCAGAAATGGAATTCATCACGAACCTCTCAAAGAGGAGGAGGTGCTACCGCAGGCCTTCAGCTTAGCAGTAGCTTGAGAGAGCATGCTTTACCTAACCACCCAGATCATGGCCCCCATTCTAACAAGCCTCTCTTGGGCTGCATTTCAGGTGTGTCCAGCCTTTTGACAGAGTACCCCTATCTTTGTCTACAGAGCTCTCGAATTGCAAAACTAATGCACAAAAAAATTTTTTTTCAAAAAAAATGACACTTCATGCTCTGTGTTGGGCTGTGTCCGAGCTGTTGCTGGCCACCTGAGGCCCACGGGGCCACAGGTTAGAAGTCCCTGTGCAGTCGAATGAGCCGCCTAAAGTAGGGCAGGAACTCATGAGGGTCGAAACAGGGTCTCCCTGCAGGGGGCTCTGAGCAACGCACTCGGGCTTCTTCCGAGGTCGGGGAGCATTGTCAGAAGATGTTTCTGTCTCCCACTCTGGCGTGCTCGGTGGTCGCCAATACACTGCCTCAGAAAGCCTGCCAGACCCTCGACTGTGAGATGCTTCTTCCTTGACCGTCAGCGTGGTCTATCCCGGCCCCTCTGCACAGCAGCGCAGTGCTGGGCAGTCAGATCTTGGCCGAGCATCACATTCCCATCTACAGCGGCGCATTCATTTGTTCACCTCAGAACAACGGAGGGGCCGGTATCTATTTGCTTAAGAGTCAGTTCAGGCTGACTTTGGGGGCTGGAGAGGTGGCTCAGCGGTTAAGCCTCTGCCTTGCAGGCGGAAGGTCCTGAGTTTGGATCCTAGACCCCACGTAGATGGCGGGTGAACTCGGGGGCGGCCTGCGTTTCTGGTCCTGGTAGGGCGGAGTCTGTGAATCCCCGGCCAGAGTAAACAGGACGAGGTGGAGGCGTCCATGGTGGTTCCTGAATTCGCCCGTAGTTCTACACACACACACACATACATATACACACACATGCGTACACACACAATTGAATAAATAATAAAAAAAAAATTTAAAAAATGGAGTCAGTTCAGGCTGACTTTGAACTTGAGATTCTCTTGCCTCCTTAGCCTGAATACTTCAGTTATAGACATGTGTCGATCCCATGTGATTCTCAAGTGATTATTTTATTTATGTATTTATTTATTTATTTACTTACTTACTTACTTATTTACTTACTTACTTATTTATTTATTGAGACAGGGTCTCAGTATTGCAGCCAAGGCAGGCTTTGTGTTTGGCATCTTCCTGCCTTGTGTCCCTAAATTCTGGAATTAGAGATGTTTGCCGCCACACCTGACTCACAAAGTCTGTAAGTTAGAGTCGCATAAATATAGCACAAAAATAGATATTCACCGTGAGATGTTCACATGAATTACTTCTTTTACTAAAATGAATGATTGGAAACTCCATCAATTAAGTGTTCAACAGACATTAACTGAATAAATCTGATTTAGAAAAACTTTAGAGAAAGCTCATACAATCATTTTGGAGTGCATAGAGACCACACCGCATTACTCAGGAGCAAGAAAGAATGTTGGCTGGTTTTCCTCTGAGGTTTCTAGAAAGCCAGCTGCTGGTTGGTTCTGGATTGAAGCAATAAGACACGAAAATCACTGTCACTGTAATAACTACAAATGAAGACTGCAGTGTTCCTGTTGGCTTTCAAAGCATGGAGTATGGCATGTCTTGGCAGGGGGGCTCACTGAACCTCTAGTTATCCATGGGAGCACTATTCCAGAAAGCAGAGCAGCCTCTCTCCATCCATGAACTCGGCCCCATAACCTGAGCTGCATTAGAAGCAGACAAGAGAAGGTATGGTAGCCTGAACATGTTATTGTGTGTCTCTGCATGTGCAAAAAATCAACTCATCAGCTTCTAACAGCATTCAACTAAGGGTTCAGGGGATGAATGTGGGCAAGAGCTGGTCACGATAGGAGTTCAAGGGAAAGAAGGTGATATTCAGCTTTTGATAGATTTGTGGCAGCCCAGCTGGAAGTGACTCATCTCAGTTCCTCCGAACTTCTTTCAGTAGACCAGCGTTTTACTGAAAGAAGTCAATCGAATGAACAGGATCAATGTGGTAGAGAGCGGAAGTCTCTTTCGTTCTGTCCTTGGAGATTTCTGAGAGAAAGAGATTGATGGTCTAATTGACATGAGGAAACGTGGGTTGGACATTCCCTGGGCAGGTGCATAAGAAGGGGGGTACGGGGTCCCGTGACCAGCACACTTACCTCACCATCCGGATGAGTACCAGAGGGGGATCAGCAAGAATTAAATCAGGCTGTGTCAAGAGGGGATCTTGGAAAAACCAAGGTTTTTATGGAACCCAATCCCTTATATACCATGAAATGGGGTGAAGTCTGTACACTGCGCAGAGTGATAATGTCAGTGGCGACAAACTGCAGGTGCAGAGTCCAATAGGTGGGACCACGAACACCAATATAGCCTGCCAATCCTTAGACATGTTAATAGGCCCTAAGAGCCCCGTAAATGGTGGGGAAAGAAGAGGCTGCTGATTGGTCAATAGTGTTCCTATACTTAAGAGGAACACAAGAAAGAGTTCTAGGAAATGCCACTAAGTCCTTACACCTCATCAAAGAGGAGGACCCAGAGGAAAGTTTGACATATACATTAAAGGATGCTCCAGGGATTGGGGGGGGCAGGCACTGGGAGATAGGAAAGGAAGGGGGAAAAGGAAGGGGAAAACGGGGGAGGGAGCAAGAGGGTACAGGAAGGGGTGGAAGGAGGGAGGAGAATGGGGTACCTATTAAGTTTGTATGAGTGGAAATAAATAAAAAAAAAAACAGAAAAAAAAAGAAGGCAGGTTCATTATTTTGGAAGCTCATGGCCTTCATGAACATATTCCATGGAAACGTCCCAAAACAACTGATATTTTCTCCTGAACACAAAGCGTTACAGTATAGAAACTTCTGTAGGATACTTTTCCCAAAGAAGTGCACTTGGGATTTTAGACTCTGAGTCATCCTCACTTGGTTCAATATTTTGTAAAGTCATGGCATGCATGAACATGTTTCCATGAAAACGTCGCAACAAGTGTGATTTTCCCCTGAATACAAAGCGTTACAGTATAGAAACTTCTTTAGGATACTTATCCCAAAGAAGTGCACTTGTGACATTTAACTCTGAGTCCTCCTCACTTGGTTCAATATTTTGGAAGGTCAGGGCCTGCGTGAACATGTTCCATGGAAACGTTGCACAAAAACTTATTTTTTCCTGAACACAAAGAGATACAGCATAGAAACTTCTGTAGGATACTTACTGCTAAGAAGTGCACTTGCAACATTTGACTTTGAGTCGTCACTTTATTAACTGTTTTGGAAAGTCATGGCCTGCGTGAACCTGTTCCATGGAAATATCCCAAAACAACTGATATTTTCTCCTGAACACAAAGATTTACAGTGTTGAAACTTCTCTAGTATCCTTATCCCAAAGAAATGCACTTGTAACATTTGACTCTGAGTCCTCCTCCCTTGGTTCACTATTTTGGAAGGTCATGGCCTGCGTGAACATGTTTCATGCAAACATCGCAAAACAAGTGTGATTTTCTCCGGAACACAAAGAGTTACAGTATAGAAACTTCTGTAGGATACTTATTCCAGAGAAGTGCACTTCCAACATTTGACTCTGAGTCCTCCTCACTTGGTTCACTATTATGGAAAGTCATGGCATGTGTGAACATGTTCCATGCAAATGTCGCCAAAAAAGTGTGATTTTCTCCTGAACACAAAGAGTTACAGTATAGAAACTTTTGTAGGATACTTATCCTAAAGAAGTGCACTTACATCATTTGACTCTGAGTTCTTCTCACTTGGTTCAATATTTTGGAAAGTCATGGCATGCGTAAACATGTTCCATGGAAACATCGCAAACAAGTGTTATTGTCTCCTGAACACAAAGAGTTACAGTATAGAAACTTCTGTAGGATACTTATTCCAAAGAGGTGCACTTGCATATTTGACTCTGAGTCCTCCTCACTTGTTTCACTACTTTGGAAGGTAATGGCATGCGTGCACATACTGGATAGAAAGAGCAAAAAACGAATGTTGTTTTCTCCAGAGCACAAAGTGTTACAGTATAGAAACATGTAGGATAGTTATCCCTCAGAAGTGCACTTGCATCATTTGACTGTGAGTGCTCTTCACTTGGTTCACTATTTTGGAAGGTAATGGCATACTTGAACATGTTCCATGCAAATGTCGCAAAAACAAGTGTGATTTTCTATTGAATACGAAGAGTTACAGTATAGAAACTTCTCTTAGATACTTATCCCAAAGAGGTGCACTTGCAACATTTGACTCTGAGTCCTCCTCACTTGTTTCATTATTTTGGAAGGTAATGGCAAGGGTGCACATACTGGATAGAAAGAGCAAAAAAGGAATTTTTTTTCTCCAGAACACAAAGTTTTACAGTATAGAAACTTATGTAGGATAGTTATCCCTAAGAAGTGCACTTGCATCATTTGACTCTGAGTGCTCTTCACTTGGTTCACTAATTTGGAAGGCAATGGCACATGTGAATATGCTCCATGCAAATGTCACAAAACAAGTGTGATTTTCTCCTGACCACAAAGAGTTACAGTATAGAAACTTCTGCAGGATACTTATCCCAAAGAAGTGCACTTGCAACATTTGACTCTGAGTCCTCCATACTTAGTTCACTATTTTGAAAGGTAATTGCTTGGGTTTACATACTGGACAGCCCCTATGGGGATTGGCAGGCACCAGCTACTCCCAGCTCACTGGCAGGATGGCTCTGGAGCTGAGTGACTGGCTCAGGGAGCCCAAGCGACTGCAAACGGGGCACAGCCGCCCCATCGCTCTGCAGGGAGAGAAGAGGAAGCACAGCGTCCAGGACAGCTGGCAATGGACAGTAGGCCGCACAGGCGTGGTACCGACTCACGCAGCAGGAGAGCTGCCCTCGATTCTGCAAGCAAGAGTCGTGCACGCGCCTCCCCCCCCTCACGGAAGGAGACCGAACCACGCAGCCCCGTGCAGCCTGGCGCCTGGCAGGGGAAGCATCCTTAGGAGTGTCTCACGGATCCTCACCCCCAGCCTCTCCTGGTGGCCCTGGACTAGCGCTGGTCTCCTCCTGCGAAAAAGAAGAATAATAAGAACAAGACTTCCAGGGAACGTACTGCCTGTGCCCCCCCAGAGAGAGCACCAGCAAAGGATGCGGCCTGGTCCCCTGAAGGCTCACAGGAGGGACCGCCTGCAGGGGACACAGCCAAGCTTGGGAGGGCTCCCACTGGTACACCGGGGTGACCTTGCCCCAGAACCTGCTGGCTGCCAGTCGACCCCCAAAGCATCACTGGTTGAGGGTGCACTCCCTGTGGCCAAGCACCCTCCTCTCTGCAGTCACACGGAGAGGCTGTGGTGACCAAGGCTCTAGCCAGAACATACCCCAAAAGGACTTGGAGAACTCCAAAGAAAAAGAAGGGGCTGTGCACCGTCCTCACAACCCTCTTCCTTCCTTCCATTAGGCGGTTCTAAATCCTAGCCGCCAGACATTTTCTGGTATGCATAGCTTGTTCGCGTGGGTTCCGATTGCCATATGAAAAGTGGAAATCGCCATCTCATCTTCTGGGGGTTGTCTGAGAACATGCTCCTTTCTGGGCTGGTTAAGGGCGCAGCAGAGGAAAAGGAGAAAGACTCCTCTGCAGCGGTGAATGCAATGACCTAGCCTGCCACCAGCATGTCGCCTCCCCGTGAAAGACTGCTTCTCCTGGAACCCTAGTAAAACCAGTATCTCTCCCTTTCTCCTTAATTGTTGTTGACTTTGAGGGCTCTCTCTCTCTCATTCTGTACCCCTTTCCTCCCTAGGTAGGTATGCTGTGTGTGTGTGTGTGTGTGTGGTGTGTGTGTGGCTGTGTTTGTGTGTGTGTGTGTGTGTGTGTGTTGTGTGTGTGTGTTTGGAGTGCAGCAATAAGGAATGCGGTCTTCATAAATTTCCCCTAAAAACGGGTTAGGCGACTGGGTCAGATGGCTAACTGTTTAGGTGTCTGCCTCACAAGCGGTACAGTGACCAAAGTTCAAAATGGGAACAATATTGTTCACTAGGAAGGGAAAGGAGGTTGAGGAAAATACTCTCTCCAACTACAATACAGCAATCCTCTGGATCTACAGAATCCATAGAGAGGGAAAGTCAGAAAATCCTACAGGTGGAAGATGTTCCCAACTCTCCGTCCCCTTCCTATCATTCTTTCAACTCAGAAAGAGGGGAAATTGCTTGGAAATCAATCGCAATTCAGTACTCGAAAACGTTGAAGTCGGGTCTACAGACAACTGTTATCAAGCAGGCCAACAGATATTTTTAAACATCCACCCTTGAATTTGCTATTACAACAAGACTCCAGTTTAACAGCTTTTTGTCTCTGGCCAGGGGGTGACATACAGTGCCCAGCAGAATGGAGTGAAGGGAATTGCATGAGCAGCAAAACTGCAAAAGAAAATCAACAAACCACAATCCAGAACTTCAGAGACTATATATCAATCACATAGAACTAGGACAGCCTAATCTCTCCCCATCCTGGAGCTCAGGGACATTTGGGAAGAGGGGGCGGGTAAGATTGTAAGAGCAAAAGGGATGGAGGAGCAACGATTGCAAGAGTTCTCAACAATAGTTGGGGCCAAAGCAATCATAATGGGACTTGCATGCCTGGCAATGTCCAGCGCACTGTTGCCTCTAAAGTCTAGCATCTGTTAAGGGCACCGAGACCCTGGAGGCAAGGGATTGACAGCCATAGTAGTGATCTTATGCTTAAGGGGAACAAAAGAGAGGTTATGGAAATGCCACTGGGTCCTTATATGTCATCGGAGAGAGAGGACCCAGTGGAGAGGTAGGCGTACACATAAAGTACTCTCTGGGAATTGGGGGGGGGGGGGTACAGGGGGGAAGGGGGAGGGGGGAGGAGGGGGGAGGGAAGGAACTGGTAAAAAATTTAAAATGTATCATTAAATTTTTAATAAAAAAATAAAAAAAATAAAAAAATAAAAAGCGAAAAAAAAAATCAGTTTTCAAGGGGGAGGAAGGAAGTGATTCCCAAAAAAGAAATCTTGAAAGCAGTGGTTCTATTGTCGTTTTCAAAGTCCAGATGAAAATAGCCGTTTGAGAAAGGGCTGGGCACCTCATCGGTTCACACAGAGGAAAGTGAACCGATGCAGTTGCTTCCATATGGGCAGAGGCAGAGGAGTTATTCTGGCTCTTATCAAGTCCTGTACTGGAAATGGTAGATCTCAACAGGTCAAAAAATATACCTTCTTTTGATACCTATGTCACACAGCCTCCTTTACTATATGTAATGATTTGAATTCTTGCAGAATATATGGGAAAAGGTAACCTAACCACATAGGATAAGAAATATTATGAGAATATTTAGAAATCTCTCTCTCTTCTCTGCCTCCCTCTACCTCCCTCCCCTTTCCCTCTCTAGGTATGTATGCCTGTGCCTGCCTGTGTGTGAGTGAGTGAGTGTGTGTGTGTGTGGTGTGTGTGTGCCTGGAGTGTAGGAATAAGGAATGCAGTCCTTGTAAATTCTCCTAGAAAATAAATTAGGGGAGTGGGTCAGATGGCTCAGGGGTTAAGTGTCTGCCTCCCAAGCAGAAGGACCTGAGATCGGATGCCAGAATATTCTTCAAATGCTTGTTGGAATTGGCAGCTAACCTTCCTGGAAGGCTAGCCTGAGAAACATCAGAGAGAAGCCAAAATGAGGTAGAGCAATCCTGCAGGCTGATTGCAGAGGTCGCCCTCAGAGCTCCAGAGTGGCATGCAAAATAAATCAATACCTATGTAAAGAAAAAGGTTTTCCAAAAGCATCACGTTATTCACTTACACACCTACTGTGTCAAAGATAATCATACGCAAAAAACACGAATGTACGCCATGAAAATCACTTAATGGAATAGGTCAGGAAATTTCTTTGATTTGGAACAACATGTCCAGATGACCAGAGTAGCGGAGGTCTCAGCCTTCCATGGGAACCTGCTCAACCTGTGTGGTCACAGCACCCCAGAAGTACAGATATCAGCCAACTCCTGCAGTTCTTTATTTTTATTTTCTCTTCTTTTATTCATTTTTGTTTTGTTTCGAACTCCCGGACTGACCTAGGACATGAGATAGACACTGTGGCTGGGAGCCGAGCTTGTGGTGTTCTGGGATCATGCCAGGCAGAAGAGAAGAGAAAAGAAGTGAGAGAGCGCTGAGTGCGTGTTCAGGGGCAGGGTCGACACAGGTGTGCCCTGCCCCTAATCGCACCTCGGAGCTGGGGAATCCCACCAGGGTGGGGCCTGCAGGTGCTTCCTCAAAGGGAGTGAGGGCTCCACCCACGGGCACTCGCAGGAGGACCCCCGAGAGAGGCACATCGCAGCGTCCCGTGTCCCAAGAGCCCAGTCATCACAGACTGCTGAATCCCAAGGCCACTTTGTCTGCGAGCAAGAGCATGCGGTAGAGACTGCGGGACAGTTGGAATGGCGAGTGCAGCCAGCGCGTGCACTCAGCCTTGTGTTTCTTCCTTGAGGCCCGCCTCAGCAAGACAGCCTACCAAGTGCCCAGCCGGCGCCAGGTGCATGAGTGCGTGAGATTGGGTGTGTGAAGAGGCCAGCTGCTGGTGGGGCCTCTGCCTGAGCGAGAGACCTGAGTGGACATGGCCTCGCTTCCCACTCAAGGCTGCTGGTCTCCCAGAGCACCCTGCGGCTCCTGGAAGCCATAGAGAACAATGTGGCAGCCGATGATGGGCGAGGATTCCAGAAGACCCAGGCCGAGCTGGACTGGGACAGAGTAGCTTTGGGAAAGTTCTCGGGGGCCCGTGCAGACTGAGGTGGGGGTGAGATGGCACAAGCTGAAGAAGTTGGCACCCTGTCGGCGCTGGTGCGAAGCTAAGCGCCTTGCGCAACGCCTCCCAAGAGTCAGGCGCCCAAGAAGCACCCTGACTTCCTCAAAAGGCCCTGACCGCCTACCTGCGCTTCTACAGGGAGCAGAGGGTCCAGTACTTGGCTTGTACCCCGACCTCAGCAACCCGCAGCTCAGCACACTGCTGAGCGAGAAGTACAAGCAGCTCCCGGAGCACGTGAGGCAGCAGTACGTGCGCGCCTTCCACGAGGAGAAAAAGCTCTATGAGGAAAACCTGGCTCGATTCAAGGAAGACCACCCTGAGGCGGCCCGGCATTCCAAGACATCCCTGGTGCTCGCGCGTCGCCCAGCCCCAGGCTCCCAGGAGCCGCCCCCAGGAAAGGTGACAGCCCTCCAGGCCCCCGAACCGACCAGCCTCTCCGGCGCACCCCTCCAGCTCCACGAGGAAACACTGCGGTTGCGGGGAGTACCCGAAAAACCCCCACGAATGGATACCACAAGTTTCCCCGAGATTGCCGGGCCAGCGAGGAGCTGAGGCATCTGCCCCCGAGGAAGCGCAGGCTGGAGGTCAGCAGACGCTGGCAGCGAGTCCCTCCCAGCCTGCAGGAGCCTCAAGAGAGGCAGGCGGAGGAGCTGCGCTTTTGCGCGACAGGCTGAGCCTGGACCGCTGGCTCAAGAGCCTGTCGCCCCAGGAATATGCTTCTTACAGACACGCGCAGGCCGCCAAGGGCAAGGGAAAGGTGTGGGCCGCCATGGCAGGCCGCTTCCCCACCTGCGGAGGCCCACCTGTGCGGGAGGATGGGCCCTCCTCTGCAGGCAAGGGGTCCTGGGGCAAGGGGGAAGCTCGGGTCCCTCCTTCCCCGCAAGGGGCCTTCTGCCTCAGCCCCTCTGGCTCCTCCGCAGAAAATCGGATGGCCCCTGGGCAAGAGGACCCGGGAAGCGACTCTTCGGGCTCCAGCAGCCCAGCTTAAACAAGAGGGCCTCGCCTCTCCTCCTCAGGGCCTGGACTGGCTCTGATCCCCTTCTTCTTCCCAGTCATCCATGCAAACCCAGGCCAGGCTCTTCTCAGGGAGGGAAGCGGCGAGCCGGGCCAAAGGGAACAGTGCTTCCCACGATGCATGTGAAACGCAGAACCCTGAAGAACCAGGACTCCTTGGATCCTATGGACGCCACGTGGACGGGATGGATGCATCCAGACATACTTGGGAGCTCCAAGGAACGAGGAGCCCGTACCTCTCGGCTCTCTTGCCCTGGCTCTCCTCCGTGCTCAAGTGGACTTTCTGCTCCAGGTGGAGCCTCCAAGTGGAATTCTTCCACCTGTCCCCTCTCACGCACACTAAAATTCCAGGTCCCAAGCCTCCCGGTGCTGCGACAGGGACAATTGAGTCCCGCAGAATTTCCAAGATTTCCTCTCCGGCTGTCCTGGGCCCAGCCCAAAGCCACCTCTCTGCCATCAACTAGTTGGTGGGAGTTGCGGGGCAGACGCATCCTTCTCCCGAGCCCCCCACTCCCAGCCTGCTGAGGCGGTCCGCGGGGCCTGCTCTGGATCTCTGGTGCAAAGGTTCAGGGAGAAGAACCAGAGCTCCACGGTCCCCGCCCCTTCCCCGCCCCCTGGCAAAGAAAGGGACCTACTAGCGCTCACTCACTCAGGCACTTCCCGAGCTTCAGCCTGGTTGCTTAGGATGCTGAGGGCACCAGACCTGCATTCCAGACAGGGGCTCTCAAGTCCCAGGGAGCAGACTTGAGTCCATGGCGACCCATCAGTCCAATTGCGCCCACTCTACCTCGCAGACGCCGCCCGCCCCTTAGGTTCTCAAGGAAGAAATGCCATGCATTGCGCGGGGCTCCTGGGAGAGCCCCAGCCTGCTGATTCTGCCTGCCTGCAGCCATGACCAAAGTTCGCCATGCACTCACTCACTCACTCACTTACTCACTCACTCGCTTGCTCACTCGACCATTCCCCGACTGATCCACAGACCTCTCTGCAGCACTGAGCCTCCCTACCGCAGAGGCCCTGGGGGATGCCAAGCGGCCCCGCTGCGGCGCGCTGCTCTCCCACAACCAAGTTCAGGGCTTTCTGGGAAAAGGCAGTGGAATCCTCCTGCTGCCACTGCCAAAGTCTGGAGCCCTTCCACTTCGGACTTAAGCCACAAGGTGCGGATATCCTGTCACCTCCTTGGCACCAGGGGGACGGTTTCATCTGAAAGCCTTCACACACTCCAAAAATGAGTTCGCTCCCTAGGAAACTCACTCAGGGAACGAACAGGACGTCTCGGACTCGGACTCGTGTGCACCAACAGAAAGATGAGTGACATCACTGCCCGCTGTGTGGAAACCTATGACGGAGATCGTCTTAGGAGAACAAATCCCCGACCCTTGAGAACATCCAAAGAAAAAGAAGTGGCTGTGCACCGTCCTCACAACCCTCTTCCTTCCTTCCATTAGGCGGTTCTCAATCCTAGCCGCCAGACCATGTTTTCTTGGTATGCGTAGCTTGTCGCGTGGGTTCCGATTGCCATAAGAAAAGTGGAAATCGCCATATCTATCTCCTGGGAGGCTTGTCTGAGAACATGCTCCTCTTCTGCGGGCTGGTTAAGGGCGCAGCAGAGAGAAAGGGAGAAAGACTCCTCTGCAGGGTGAATGCAATGACCTAGCCTGCCACCAGCCATGTCGCCTCCCCCGTGAAAGACTGCTTCTCCCCTCTGGAACCCTAGTAAAACCAGTATATCTCCCTTTCTCCCTTAATTTGGTTGACTTTGAGTGCTCTCTCTCTCTCACTCTGTACCCCTTTCCTCCCTAGGTAGGTATGCTTGTGTTTGTCTGTGTGTGTGTGGTGTGTGTGTGTGTGTGTGTGTGTGGCTGTGTTTATTCGTTGTGGTGGTGTGGTGTGGTTGTGTGCAGCAATAAGGAATGCGGTCTTCATAAATTTCCCCTAGAAAATGGGTTAGGCGACTGGGTCAGATGGCTAAGGGTTTAGGTGTCTGCCTCACAAGCAGTAGAGTGACCAAAGTTCAAAATGGGAACAATATTGTTCACTAAGAAGGGAAATGATGTTGAGGAAAATCCTCTCTCCAACTGCAATACAGCAATCCTCTGGACCTACAGAGTCCATAGAGAGGGAAATCAGAAACTCCTACAGGTGGTAGATGTTCCCAACTCTCTGTCCCCTTCCTATCATTCTTTCAACTCAGAAAGAGGGGAAATTGCTTGGAAATCAATCGCAATTCAGTACTCGAAAACGTTGAAGTCGGGTCTACAGACAACTGTTATCAAGCAGGCCAACAGATATTTTTAAACAATCAGTTTTCAAGGGGGAGGAAGGAAGTGATTCCCAAAAAAGAAACCTTGAAAGCAGTGGTTCTATTGTCGTTTTCAAAGTCCAGATGAAAATAGCCGTTTGAGAAAGGGCTGGGCGCCTCATCGGTTCACATAGAGGAAAGTGAACCGATGCAGTTGCTTCCATATGGGCAGAGGCAGAGGAGTTATTCTGTCTCTTATCAAGTCCTGTACTGGAAATGGTAGATCTCAACAGGTCAAAAAATATACCTTCTTTTGATACCTATGTCACACAGCCTCCTTCACTACATGTAATGATTTGAATTCTTGCAGAATATATGGGAAAAGGTAACCTAACCACATAGGATAAGAAATATTATGAGAATATTTAGAAATCTCTCTCTCTCTCTCTGTCGCTCTCTGCCTCTCTCTGTCTCTCCCTCTACCTCCCTCCCCCTTCCCTCTCTAGGTATGTATGCCTGTGCCTGCGTGTGTGTGAGTGAGTGAGTGTGTGTGTGTGTGTGTGTGTGTGTTTGGAGTGTAGCAATGAGGAATGCAGTCCTTTTAAATTCTCCTAGAAAATAAATTAGGGGAGTGGGTCAGATGGCTCAGGGGTTAAGTGTCTGCCTCCCAAGCAGAAGGACCTGAGATCGGATGCCAGAATATTCTTCAAATGCTTGTTGGAATTGGCAGCTAACCTTCCTGGAAGGCTAGCCTGAGAAACATCAGAGAAAAGCCAAAAAGGAGGTAGAGCAATCCTGCAGGCTGATTGCAGAGGTCGCCCTCAGAGCTCCACAATGGCATGCAAAATAAATCAATACCTATGTAAAGAAAAAGGTTTTCAAAAGCATCACGTTATTCACTTACACACCTACTGTGTCAAAGATAATCATACGCAAAAAACACGAATGTATGCCATGAAAATCACTTAATGGAATAGGTCAGGAAATTTCTTTGATTTGGAACAACATGTCCAGATGACCAGAGTAGCGGAGGTCTCAGCCTTCCATGGGAACTGCTCAACCTGTGTGGTCACAGCACCCCAGAAGTGCAGATTATCAGCCAGCTTCTGATTCTTATTTTTTATTTTCTCTTCTTTTATTCATTTTTGTTTTGTTTCGAACTCCAGGACTGACCTAGGACGTGAGATAGACACTGTGGCTGGGAGCCGAGCTTGTGGTGTTCTGGGATCATGCCAGGCAGAAGAGAAGAGAAAAGAAGTGAGAGAGCGCTGAGTGCGTGTTCAGGGGCAGGGTCGACACAGGTGTGCCCTGCCCCTAATCGCACCACGGAGCTGGGGAATCCCACCAGGGTGGGGCCTGCAGGTGCTTCCGCAAAGGGAGTGAGGGCTCCACACACGGGCACTCGCAGGAGGACCCCCGAGAGAGGCACATCGCAGCGTCCCCTGTCCCGAGAGCCCAGTCATCACAGACTGCTGAATCCCAAGGCCCCTTTGTCTGCGAGCAAGAGCACGCGGGAGAGACTGCGGGACAGTCGGAATCGCGAGTGCAGCCAGCGCGTGCACTCAGCCTTGTGTTTCTTCCTTGAGGTCCGCCCCAGCAAGAGAGCCTACCAAGTGCCCAGCCGGCGCCAGGTGCGTGAGTGCGTGAGACTGGGTGTGTGAAGAGGCCAGCTGCTGGTGGGGCCTCTGCCTGAGCGAGAGACCTGAGTGGACATGGCCTCGCTTCCCACTCAAGGCTGCTGGTCTCCCAGAGACACCTTGCGGCTCCTGGAAGCCATAGAGAACAATGTGGCAGCCGATGATGGGCGAGGATTCCAGTAGTCCCAGGCTGACCTGGACTGGGACAGAGTCACAGGAAGGGCAAGGGGAGTTGGAAGTCCCAAAGGCCATGGGAGGGGACGATTTGACATCAGGGAAGAATTTCCCCCTGTGCGTGTGTGTGTGCCCGCGCGCGAGCATGTGTGTGTGTGTGTGTGTGTGTGTGTGTGTGTGTGTGTGTGTGTGTATGTGTGTTTGTGTGTTGGGGGCAGGGGGCAAATAAGAGGACTTTAGGAAGGAGGATAATTTCCCTAGACGAATGGTGCTGGTGTTCCGGAAGAATGTGGAGGGGAAGGCCGTTCAGTGTTATCCATGATTTCATGCCAAGGTGTGGACCCCAGGGACGGGGCGACGTGAGGAGCTTTTTTCATCTCCATCCCGCCATTGGAGTCGGGGTAGGCGGCCTGGATAAAGAAGGTCAGCTCCCATGTGCCCTAGGCGAAGGGCGGAAGGTGATGCCTTTCCATTTCCCAGAGAAATGCCCCTCCTTTTTCCAGGAGAGTCTCCTGGAGTGGCAGAGGTTCCGCCAAAACAGCTAAGGGTGTAATCAGGTGGCTTCGGAGTGGTGGAAGTAGAGGTATCTCTGCCAAGAGAGACCTGGCGCCTCTAGGACCCAGGGTCAGGGGAGGCGCCATTCTGCCTTGGCGAGTCCTGCGTGGTCCTGGTCTGGAGGAAGGGGGGAGAAGGGAGGGGAGCCGAACCTGTCCCTTGGGCAGGGCACCCCTCCCACCGGAGTTCACTTTCTGAGCAGGACTTTCAGTTAGTCTTGAGGACTTTGGCCATGAGCGGAGCCACCTTGTAGGCAGCCGGTTGGCCGCCGCCGCCTAGAGAGGCGGTGCTTGTGCAGGAATGAAGGGGGAACCAGAAGCTGGGCGGAGCGCTCCCAGTATCCCACTTTCCCATCCCCTACCCTAGCGGCAGGGGTCCTTGGTGGAGGAAGAGGAGGCAGAAGAAATGGTGGCAAAAAAGAGGGTCGACTGTGCCTGGCGAACGCAGGGCAGCTGTGCTGGCGCGCCTAGGATTCTGGCGCACACGTCCTGCAGTCTCCACTCTGGGGACTTCGGAGGGGGCGGGGCGTTCCCCTGGCAGGGCATTTTCCGCCAGTCCTCTGGCCCTGTGCAGCCTTGCTGCTCTCTCAGAGCCAGGGGCGTCGCCTCTCACCTCCCCACCCCCCCCCACGGACTCGATCTGCAGCAGCGGTGGCGCGGTCTTCACTAGCCCACCACAGGCCTGGGTGACCTGGTGGCTGTGTCTGGCTGACCTCTGGCGGGACTCAGCGGGGCAAAGGCCAGAGTTGCCCATGCAAAAGGGCCAGAGTTGACCCATCTTTGGGGTATGTTTGACTAGAGCCTGGTCACCACAGCCTCTCCGTGTGACTGCAGAGAGGAGGGTGCTTGGCCACAGGGAGTGCACCCTAACCAGTGATGCTTTGGGGGTGACTGGCAGCCAGCAGGTTCTGGGGCAAGGTCACCCCAGTATTCGGTGGGAGCCCTCCCATTGGCTGTGTCCCCTGCAGGCGGTCCCTCTGTGAGCCTTCAGGGGACCAGGCCGCATCCTTTGCTGATGCTCTCTCTGGGGGGGCACAGGCAGTACGTTCCCTGGAAGTCTTGTTCTTATTATTCTTCTTTTTCGCAGGAGGAGACCAGCGCTAGTCCAGGGCCACCAGGAGAGGCTGGGGGTGAGGATCCGTGAGACACTCCAAGGATGCTTCCCCTGCAGGCGCCAGGCTGCACGGGGTGCGTGGTTCGGTCTCCTTCCGTGGGGGGGGGAGGCGCGTGCACGACTTGCTTGCAGATCGAGGGCAGCTCTCCTGCTGCGTGAGTCGGTACCGTGGGCGGCCTACTGTCCATTGCCAGCTGTCCTGGACGCTGTGCTTCCTTCTCTCCCTGCAGAGCGATGGGGGGGCTGTGCCCCGTTTGCAGTCGCTTGGGCTCCCTGAGCCAGTCACTCAGCTCCAGGCCATCCTGCCAGTGAGTGGGAGTAGCTGGTGCCTGCCAATCCCCATGGGGCTGTCCAGTATGTAAACCCAAGCAATTACTTTCAAAATAGTGAACTAAGTATGGAGGACTCAGAGTCAAAGTTGCAAGTGCACTTCTTTGGGATAAGTATCCTGCAGAAGTTTCTATACTGTAACTCTTTGTGGTCAGGAGAAATAACACTTGTTTGTGGACATTTGCATGGAGCATATTCACATGTGCCATTGCCTTCCAAATAGTGAACCAAGTGAAGAGCACTCAGAGTCAAATGATGCAAGTGCACTTCTTAGGGATAACTATCCTACATAGTTTCTATACTGTAAACAATTTGTGTTCTGGAGAAAAAAAATTCCTTTTTTGCTCTTTCTACCAGTATGTGCACCCTTGCCATTACTTCCAAAATATGAAACAAGTGAGGAGGAACTCAGAGTCAAATGTTGCAAGTGCACCTCTTTGGGATAAGTATCTAAGAGAAGTTTCTATACTGTAACTCTTCGATTCAATAGAAAATCACACTTGTTTTTGCGACATTTGCATGGAACATGTTCAAGTATGCCATTACCTCTCAAAATAGTGAACCAAGTGAAGAGCACTCACAGTCAAATGATGCAAGTGCACTTCTGAGGGATAACTATCCTACATGTTTCATACTGTAACACTTTGTGCTCTGGAGAAAACAACATTCGTTTTTTGCTCTTTTCCAGTATGTGCACGCATGCCATTACCTTCCAAAGTAGTGAAACAGTGAGGAGGACTCAGAGTCAAATATGCAGTGCACCTCTTTGGAATAAGATCCTCAGAAGTTTCTATACTGTAACTCTTTGTGTTCAGAGGACAATAACACTTGTTTGCGATGTTTCCATGGAACATGTTTACGCATGCCATGACTTTCCAAAAATTGAACCAGTGAGAAGAACTCAGAGTCAAATGATGTAAGTGACTTCTTTAGGATAAGTATCCTACAAAGTTTCTATACTGTAAATCTTTGTGTTCAGGAGAAAATCACCCTTTTTGGCGACATTTGCATGGAACATGTTCACACATGCCATGACTTTCCATAATGTGAACCAAGTGAGGAGGACTCAGAGTCAAATGTTGGAAGTGCACTTCTCTGGAATAAGTATCCTACAGAAGTTTCTATACTGTAACTCTTTGTGTTCAGGAGAAAAATCACCTTGTTTTGCGATGTTTGCATGAAACATGTTCACGCAGGCCATGACCTTCCAAAATAGTGAACCAAGGGGAGGAATCCGAGTCAAATGTTACAAGTGCATTTCTTTGGGATAAGGATACTAGAGAAGTTTCAACACTGTAAATCTTTGTGTTCAGGAGAAAATATCAGTTGTTTTGGGAATTTCCATGGAACAGGTTCACGCAGGCCATGACTTCAAAACAGTAAAAAGTGACGACTCAAAGTCAAATGTTGCAAGTGCACTTCTAGCAGTAAGTATCCTACAGAGTTCTATGTGTATCTCTTGTGTTCAGGAAAAAATAAGTTTTTGTGCAACGTTCCATGGAACATGTTCACGCAGGCCCTGACCTTCCAAAATATTGAACCAAGTGAGGAGGACTCAGAGTTAAATGTCACAATGGCACTTCTTTGGGATAAGTATCCTAAAGAAGTTTCTATACTGTAAGCTCTTTGTATTCAGGGGAAAATCACATTGTTGCGACGTTTTCATGGAAACATGTTCATGCATGCCAGACTTTACAAAATTGAACCAAGTGAGGAGACTCAGAGTCTAAAATCCCAAGTGCACTTCTTTGGGAAAGTATCCTACAGAAGTTTCTATACTGTAACGCTTTGTGTTCAGGAGAAAATCAGTTGTTTTGGGACGTTTCCATGGATAAGTTATGAAGGCCATGAGCTTCCAATAATGAACCTGCCTTCTTTTTTTTTTCTGTTTTTTTTATTTATTTCCACTCATACAAACTTAATAGGTACCCCATTCTCTCTCCTTCCACCCCTTCCTGTACCCTCTTGCTCCCCTCCCCGTTTTCCCCTTCCTTTTCCCTTCCTTCTATCTCCCAGTGCCGCCCCCCAATCCCTGGAGCATCCTTTAATGTATATGTCAAACTTTCCTCTGGGTCCTCCTCTTTGATGAGGTGTAAGGACTTAGTGCATTTCCTAGAACTCTTTCTTGTGTTCCTCTTAAGTATAGGAACACTATTGACCAATCAGCAGCTCTTCTTTCCCACCCATTTACGGGGCTCTTAGGGCCTATTAACATGTCTAAGGATTGGCAGCGATATTGGTGTTCGTGGTCCCACCTATTGGACTCTGCACCTGCAGTTGTCGCCACTGACATTATCCCTCTGGCGCAGTGTACAGACTTCACCCCATTTCATGGTATATAAGGGATTGGGTTCCATAAAAACCTTGGTTTTTTTCAAGATCCCTCCTTGACACAGCCTGATTTAATTCTTGCTGATCCCCTCTGGTACTCATCCGGATGGTGAGGTAAGTGTGGTGGTCACGGGACCGTACCCCCCTTCTTATGCACCTGCCCAGGGAATGTCCAACCCAGTTTCCTCAGTCAATTAGACCATCAATCTCTTTCTTCAGAAATCTCCAAGGACAGAACGAAGAGACTTCCGCTCTCTACACATTGATCCTGTTCATTCGATTGACTTCTTTCAGTAAACGCTGGTCTACTGAAAGAAGTTCGGAGGAACTGAGATGATCACTTCCAGCTGGGCTGCCACAAATCTATCAAAAGCTGAATATCACCTTCTTTCCTTGAACTCCTATCGTGACCAGCTCTGCCCACATCATCCCCTGAACCCTTAGGTGAATGCTGTTAGAAGCTGATGAGTTGATTTTTTGCACATGCAGAGACACACAATAACATGTTCAGGCTACCATACCTTCTCTTGTCTGCTTCTAATGCGCTCAGGTTATGGGGCCGAGTTCATGGATGGAGAGGGCTGCTCTGCTTTCTGGAATAGTGCTCCCATGGATAACTAGAGGTTCAGTGAGCCCCTGCCAAGACATGCCATACTCCATGCTTTGAAAGCCAACAGGAAAACTGCAGTCTTCATTTGTAGTTATTACAGTGACAGTGATTTTCGTGTCTTATTGCTTCAATCCAGACAACCAGCAGCTGGTTTCTGAAACCTCAGAGGAAAACCAGCAACATTCTTTCTTGCTCCTGAGTAATGCGGTGTGGTCTCTATGCACTCCAAATGATGTATGAGCTTTCTCTAAAGTTTTTCTAAATCAGATTTATTCAGTTAATGTCTGTTGAACACTTAATTGATGGAGTTTCCAATCATTCATTTTAGTAAAGAAGTAATTCATGTGAACATCACGGTGAATATCTATTTTTGTGCTATATTTATGCGACTCTAACTTACAGACTTTGTGAGTCGGTGTGGCGGCAAACATCTCTAATTCCAGAATTTAGGGACACAAGGCAGGAAGATGCCAAACACAAAGCCTGCCTTGGCTGCAATACTGAGACCCTGTCTCAATAAATAAATAAGTAGTAAGTAAATAAGTAAGTAATAAGTAAATAAATAAATAAATACATAAATAAAATAATCACTTGAGAATCACATGGGATCGACACATGTCTATAACTGAAGTATTCAGGCTAAGGAGGCAAAGGAATCTCAAGTTCAAAGTCAGCCTGAACTGACTCCATTTTTTAAATTTTTTTTTATTATTTATTATTGTGTGTGTAAGCATGTGTGTGTATATGTATGGGTGTGTGGTGTAGAAAATACGGGCGAATTCAGGAACCACCATGGACGCCTCCACTCGTCTGTTTAATCTGGCCGGGGATTCACAGACTCCGCCCTACCAGGACCAGAAACGCAGGCGCCCCCGAGTTCCACGCCATCTACGTGGGGTCGGATCCAAACTCAGGACCTTCCGCTGCAAGGCAGAGGCTTACACGCTGAGCCATCTCCAGCCCCCCCCAGTCAGCTGAAACTGACTCTTAAGCAATAGTACCGGCCCCTCCGTTGTTCTGAGGTGAACAAATGAATGCGCCGCTGTAGATGGGAATGTGATGCTCGGCCAAGATCTGACTGCCCAGCATGCGCTGCTGTGGCAGAGGGGCCGGGATAGACCACGCTGAGGTCAAGGAAGAAGCATCTCACAGTCGAGGGTCTGGCAGGCTTCTGAGGCAGTGTATTGGCGACCACCGAGACCAGAGTGGGAGACAGAAACATCTTCTGACAATGCTCCCCGACCTCGGAAGAAGCCCGAGTGCGTTGCTCAGAGCCCCCTGCAGGGAGACCCGTTTCGACCCTCATGAGTTCCTGCCCTACTTTAGGCGGCTCATTCGACTGCACAGGGACTTCTAACCTGTGGCCCCGTGGGCTCAGGTGGCCAGCAACAGCTCGGAAACAGCCCAACACAGAGCATGAAGTGTCATTTTTTTTGAAAAAAATTTTTTTGTGCATTAGTTTTGCAATTCGAGAGCTCTGTAGACAAAGATAGGGGTACTCTGTCAAAAGGTGGACACACCTGAAATGCAGCCCAAGAGAGGTGGTTAGAATGGGGGCCATGATCTGGTGGTTAGGTAAAGCATGCTCTCTCAAGCTACTGCTAAGTGAAGGCCTGCGGTAGCACTCCTCCTCTTTGAGAGGTTCGTGATGAATTCCATTTTCGAACACTATGTGTGCACGGTTCCCCCACATTGTCTAAATGCCAAGATGGATGAAAGCAAAACAGCACCCTTCCAGACACATATTATAAAAATGATTTTTTATTTTTTTAATTTTTTTATTATTATCATTATTCAACTGTGTGCATATGGTGTGTAGTGCGTGCGCGCGTGTGTGTGTAGTGTGTGTGTGTGTCTGTGTAGAACCACGGATGAATTCGCGAACCACCACGGACGCCTCACCTCCTTTGCCCCGGGATTCAAGGCTCGCCTACCAGGACCAGAAGCGCAGGCCGCCCCCGCTTCCGCCTGGCATCTATACGTGGGATCGGGATCCGAACTCAGGACCTTCCACCTGCAAGGCGGAGGTTTAACCCCGAGCCACCTCTCCAGCCCAAAAATGATTTTAATTTAAATTCCGACAATAGAAAGTTGTCACAGAAAAAAGAAATCATTACAGAAAATCGTAACAGTGCCACTTCCAAGAATGCTGCTGGAAATTTATTAAATGAAAAGGGGGGGAAAGGAAATCCCTTTTACCAAGTAATTTGCGCTTCAATTCAGCAAATACCCTTGCTTGTATTTTTGAAAAAATTATGGTTTAGTCAATAAATTGGATATGTCGAAGCTTTTGAAAAGAAACAGTCTACACAGAATTTCCCAACACTGAGATCAGCTTGGAGAAATGACATAGCAACACTAGAATATTAAAACAACTCATCCAAGAGGCATACTCTGGATGTCAGTCCACAGACAGTGCTTGGGTCTGGCAGAACATACATGTCTGGAACACTGCCCACTACGACAGAACCCTGGGTTCAAGGGCCATGGGGGTGTCCTTTATGCAAACCCAGAAGCCCTGGCTGGGCCCTGAACCTCACACCCATTCAGAGGCCCCTTTCTGGATCCTAGGTGGATGGGGCAGGGGTTTCTCAAGAGGAATGTAAAACTGTTTAACTTTGGCAAGAAGTATACAAATTACTATTCTTGATTGATGTTTTTAAGGAAGTATCTACCTCCTCTGAAAAAATATTCTATCTAAATTCCTCTTAAATATTGGAGAGAAAACTTTAAAATAGAGGTAGGTCAAAACCTCTTACCTGGCCCCCCCCTTTTGCACCCCAACCGCTCGCCGGTCGAGACGCGCGCGCGCGGTCCATCCGGGCCTCAACCCGCGCCCTAGCTGGTGAGTACCTTCCCCCCGTGCACCGCCCACCAGGACCCAGGACGGCCCACCGGGACCCGGCCCGACATCCCACATCCACGGAGCCGCGTGTGGCGGGGCAAGGGAGGAGAGGACCTCCCCCTGCCCTGGGCCCCGCCCGGCTGCCCTCAGGTTTTGCACCCCACCGTTCCACCGGTCGGGAAGCGCGCGAGCGGTCCAGCCGGCTCCACACCACAACCTAAGTAAGTCTCCGCCGCCCGCCACCAGGACCCCAGGCCAAATAATTCAGTTTAGTGAAATTGAGAGATCTTAAGAGTTAAAAAGACAATGCCAAAGTCAAAGTGCAAATCCATGGAAGCAACAATCAAGTAAACAAATTTCCCTGAAGAAATTAATCCATAATGTTAGACTCCCACAAGAACAAACCCACAGAAAAAGGCCAAGAAAGCCCCACCCAGATAAAGACTTTCAAAATATGATCATTACCATGTTCAATACTATGAAAGAGGAAATCAGGGAGGAATTACATGATTGAATCAATTGCTTTGAGAGGAACCAACAGACATCTGGAGGAGTTGAGAAAAACAGTGCAAGAAACAAAAAGTGGCATAGAGCAGTTAAAATAAACTCAAGCAGAGTTTAAAACTGGCTAAAAACAAGTTATCTTCAACCCAGAATGCCACAAAGAGTCTTATCAACAGAACTAACGAAGAAGAGAAAACAGAATTTCAGACCTTGAAGATAAAGTGGGAGGTACTAACCCGCTCAAGGAAGAGGTTGTTAAAGCCAAAAGATACTTGAGAGAAATATCCAAGAGATATGGGACACCCTGAAAAAGCCCTAACATGCGATTCATGGAATACCAGAGCAGAAATCTCAAAATACCACCCTGAGATTTCAAACGATCATCAAGGAAAACTTTCCTCATTAAAAAAAGACAGGCCCATCCATATACAAGAGGCATCCGCACCCAAACAGATGACCAAAATAGAAGCACGCCGCGGCAAATAATAGTTAAAACACTCAACATTCAAGATAAAGAAATGGTGCTGAGAGCTTCTAGGAGAGAAAAAACAAGTCACTTTTAAAGGTAAACCAATTAAAATAACAAATGACTTCTCAGTCGAAACAGTAAAAGCAAGAAGAGCTTGGAGGACATAATTCAAGTATTGAATGACAAAATGTCAACCCAGGCTGATTTGACCCTGCAAACTATCAGTCATGATCGAGGGAGAAAGAAAAATTTTCCAGCACAAAGACAATTTAAGGGATACATGGCCACCAAAACAGGCTTCAAAAACTGCTAGAAATGATACTCAAGCGTGAGAAAAAAACAGGTATCCAGGAGAACAGAAGGCAAGTAAACATCATTAAAACGAAGCAACTTATAAAAGCTACTAAACATAATAAATGTCTGATTAACAATAGTTTTCTCCATTAAACACTAATGTTAATGGAATTAATTCACTGATAAGAGACACAGATTACAAACTTGGATTAAAAATCACAATCCATCAATCTGCTGCCTGCAGGAAACCCATCTCACCACAAAAGATAGGCACACTCTAAAAATAAAAGGCTGGTCAACACTCTACAAGCAATGGAAGCAGAAAAGGCAGGGGGGGCCATTATGCTATCAGACAAAGTGGATTTCAAACCAAAGAAATTATAAGAGACACGGATGGATACTACATTTAGTCACAGGTACAATTCACCAGGAAGACTTCACAATAATGACATATATGCACCAATACGGGCCCTCCACATTCATTAAGAAACCCTACAGCTCTAAAGCCGAAACCCCCAAACGATAATTCTTGGGGACTCTCAACCCGCCCTCTCAACATGGGATAGATCAACCGGTCAAAAGTACAGAGACACTTGGAACTTTCAACCCTCAAAGAAATGGACCTTACCGATCTCTATCGAACTTTTCCCCCAAGCACCAAAGATACACTTTCTCAGCAGCACACGGAACTTTCTCCAAAATAGTCACATATGGGCCCACAAAGATCCAATCTACAAGAAGTTGAAATTCTAACCTGTGCCCTCCTCAGACCATCACGGCCTAAGCTGGACCTCCCACCCAATCCTACACTT
>JALPQD010000090.1:1348801-1378209 GCA_023101885.1 Typhlomys cinereus | reverse complement strand
AATTCAAATTCATTGCTGTGTCTGTACTGAAGGCGGGCCCTTTTTTTTGGGTGTGGACTATGTATCAAACGAAAGAAGGCATATTTTTTGCTTGAACCGTTTGAGAGCTACCATTTCCAGTACAGGACTTGATAAGAGACAGAATAACTCCTCTGCCTCTGCCCATATGGAAGCAACTGCATCGGTTCGCTTTCCTCTATGTGAACTGATGAAGCCCCAGCCCTTTCTCCAACTGGACTATTTTCATCTAGACTTTGAAAACTACAATTGAACCACTGCTTTCAAGGTTTCTGTTTTTGGGAATCACTTCACTTCTCCCCCTTGAAAACCGATTTCTTAAAAATATCTGTTGGGACTCTTGATACAGTTCTGTGTAGACCCGACTTCAACTTTTTCGAGTGCTGGATTGCGACTGATTTCCAATCAATTTCCCTCTTTCTTGAGTTGAAAGAATGATAGGGAAAGGGGAGGGAGAGTTGGCAACATCTTCCACCTGTAGGAAGTTCTGTTCTTTCCCTCCTCTATGGAGTCTGTAGATCCAGAGGATTGCTGTATTGCAGTCGGAGAGAGTATTGTATCTCAACTCTGTTTCCCTTTCCTAGGGAGCAATATGATTCCCATTTTGAACTTTGGTCACTGTACAGCTTGTGAGGCAGACCTAGGACTTTAGAACCGCCTCATGGAAGGAAGGAAGAGGGTTGTGAGGACGATGCACATCCACTTCTTTTTCTTTGGAAGTTGTCAAGTGTCGGGGATTTGATCCTCTAAGACGATCTCTGTCTTAGGGTTCCGCACAGCGGGCAGTGATATCACTCATCTTTCTGCCGGTGCACACGAGTCCAAGATGTCCTGTTCCTTCCCTGGGCGAGTTTCCTAAGGAGCGAGCTCATTTTTGGAGTGTTTGAAGGCTTTCGGCTGAAACCGTCCCCCTGGTGCTGAGGAGGTAACAGGATATCCGCACCGTGTGGGTTGACTCCGAAGTGGAAGGGTTCCAGACTTTGCCAGCGGCAGCACGAGGATGGCACGAGAGCGGGGACTGCCTTTTCCCAGGAAGCCCTGGACTTGGTTGGGGAAGAGCAGCGCGCCGCAGCGGGGCCGCTTGGCATCCGCCAGGGCCTCTGCGGGAGGGAGGCTCAGTGCTGCAGAGAGGTCTGTCGATCAGTCGGTGGATGGGTGAGTGAGTGAGTGAGTGAGTGAGTGAGTGAGTCGAGTGAGTGAGTGAGTGAGTGAGTGCATGGCGACCGTTCGGTTCCCGGGCTGCAGGCGGGCAGAATCAGCAGGCGGCGGCTCTTCCCAGGAGACCCCGCGCAGCGCGTGGCATTTCTTCTTTGGGAACCCAACGGGCGGGCGGCGGCTGCGAGGTAGAGCGGGCGCAATTGGACTGACGGGTCGCCAGGGGCTCAAGTCTGCTCCCCGGGACTTGAGAGCCCCTGTCTGGAATGCAGGCGCGGCGCGCGCAGCGTCCTTAGCAACCGGGCTGAGGCTCGGGGAGCGCCTGAGTGAGTGAGCGCTAGTAGGTCCCTTTCTTTGCCAGGGGGCGGGGAAGGGGCGGGGACCGTGGAGTTCGGGTTCTTCTCCCCGCACCTTTGCGCCAGAGATCCAGAGCAGGCCCCGCGGACCGCCTCAGCAGGCTGGGAGTGGGGGGCTCGGGAGAAGGATGAGTCTGCCCCGCAACTCCCACCAACTAGCTGATGGCAGAGAGGTGGCTTTGGGCTGGGCCCAGGAAAGCCGGGGAGGAACTCTTGGAAATTCTGCGGGACTCGATTGTCCCTGTCGCAGCACCGGGAGGCTTGGGACCTGGAGTTTCGTGTGTGTGAGAGGGGAGAGGTGGAAGAAGTCGACTTGGAGGCTCCACCTGGAGCAGAAAGTCCACTTGAGCACGGAGGAGAGCCAGGGAAAGAGAGCAGAGCGGTAGCGGCTCCTTGTTCCTTGGAGCTGCCAAGTATGTCTGGATGCATCCATCCGTCCACACGGCGTCCTATGGGATCCAATGAGTCCTGGGTTCTTCAGGGTTCTGATTTTCGCACACATTGTGGGAAGCACGGTTCCCTTTGGCCAGGCTCGCCGCTTCCCTCCCTGAGAAGAGCCTGGCCTGGGTTTGCATGGATGACTGGGAAGGAGAAGGGTCTCAGAGCCAGTCCAGGTCCGAGGATTCCCCGGAGGAAGAGAGGCGAGGCCCCCCTCTTGCTTCAGCTGGGCTGCTGGAGCGCGAAGAGTCGCTTCCCGGGTCCTCTTGCCCAGGGGCCATCCGATTCTCTGCGGAGGAGCCAGAGGGGCTGAGGCAGAAGGCCCCTTGCGGGGAAGGAGGGACCCGAGCTTCCCCCTTCCCCCAGGACCCCTTGCCTGCAGAGGAGGGCCCATCCTCCCGCGCAGGTGGGGCTCCGCAGGTGAGGAAGCGGCCTGCCAGGGCGGCCCACACCTTTCCCTTGCCCTTGGGGGCCTGCGTGTCTCTGTAGGAAGCATATTCCTGGGGCGACAGGCTCTTGAGCCAGCGGTCCAGGCTCAGCCTGTAGCGCGCGCGCAGCTCCTCCGCCTGCCTCTCGTGAAGCTGCTTCAGGCTCTGCGGGAGTCGCTGCCAGCGTCTGCCGATCTCCACCCTGCGCTCCCTCGGGGACAGATGCCTCAGCTCCTCGCTGGCCCAGCAATCTTGGTGAAACTTGTGGTATCCATTCATGGGGGGTTTCTCGGGTTCTCCCCGCAGCCGCAGCGTTCCCCCGTGGAGCTGGAGGGGTGTCCCGGAGAGGCTGGTCGGTGCGGGGGCCTGGAGGGCTGTCACCTTTCCGGGGGCGGCTCCTGGGAGCCTGGGGCTGGGCGACGCGCGAGCACCAGGGATGTCTTGGAATGCCGGGCCGCGTCAGGGTGGTCTTCCTTGAATCGAGCCAGGTTTTCCTCCTAGAGCTTTTTCTCCTCGTGGAAGGCGCACACGTACTGCTGCCTCACGTGCTCCGGGAGCTGCTTGTACTTCTCGCTCAGCAGTCTGCTGAGCTGCAGGTTGCTGAGGTCGGGGTACAGCCGAGAGTACTGGGCCCTCTGCTCCCTGTAGAAGCGCAGGTAGGCGGTCAGGGGCCTTTTGGGGAAGTCGGGGTGCTTCTTGGGCGCCTGAGTCTTGGGGAGGCGTTGCGCAGCGGCGCTTGGCTTCCCGCACCAGCGCCGACAGGGTGCGCGACTTCCTCAGCTTGTGCGAAATCTCCAGCCACCTCAGTCTGCACATGTCCCCCGAGAACTTTCCAAAAGCTACTCTGTCCCAGTCCAGCTCGGCCTGGGTCTTCTTGAATCCCCGCCGATCATCGGCTGCCACGTTGTTCTCCATGGCTTCCAGGAGCCGCAGGGTGTCTCTCGGAGACCAGCACCCTTGCGTGGGAAGCGAGGCCATGTCCGCTCGGGTCTCTCGCCCCAACAGCAGCTGGCGTCTTCACACACGCAGTCTCACGCACTCACGCCGTCTCACACACTCACGCACCTGGCACCGGGTGGGCACTTGCTAGGCTCTCTTGCTGGGGCGGACCTCAAGGAAGAAGCACAAGGCTGAGTGCACGCACTGCACTCGCGATTCCGACTGTCCCGCAGTCTCTCCCGCGTGCTCTTGCTCGCAGAGAAAGGGGCCTTGGGATTCAGCAGTCTGTGAAGCCTGGGCTCTCGGGACAGGGGACGCTGCGATGTGCCTCTCTCGGGGGCTTCCTGCAAGTGCCTGTGGGCGGAGCCCTCACTCCCTTGGCGGAAGCACCTGCAGGCCCCACCCTGGCGGGATTCCCCAGCTCCGCGGTGCGATTAGGGGCAGGGCACACCTGAACACGCACTCAGCGCTCTGTCAGTTCTTTTCTCTTCTCTTCTGCCTGGCACGATCCCAGAACACGACAAGCTCAGCTCCCGGACACAGTGTCTATCTCACATCCTAGGTCAGTCCTAGGATGTGAGATACAAAACAAAAATAAATAAAATAAGAGAAAATAAAAATAAACAAGTCCAGGAGCTAGTTGACATCTGAACTTCTGGGGTGCCTTGACCAATGGAAGGCTGAGACCTCCCCCACTCTGGTCATCTGGACATGTTGTTCCGAATCAAAGAATTTTCCTGACCTATTCCATAAAGTGATTTTCATGGCGTACATTTGTGTATTTTGCATATGATTATCTATTACACAGTAGGTGTGTAAGTGAGTAACGGGATGCTTTTGGAAAACCTTTTTCTTTACATAGGTATTTTTGTTTGGCATGCCACTGTGGAGCTCTGAGGGTGACTTTTGGAATCAGCCTGCAGGATTGCTCTACCTCCTTTTTGGCTTTTCTCTGATGTTTCTCAGGCTAGCCTTCCAGGAAGGTTAGCTGCCAATTCCAACAAGCATTTGAAGAATATTCTGGCATCCGATCTCAGGTCCTTCTTCTTGGGAGGCAGACACTTAACCCCTGAGCCATCTGACCCACTCCCCTAATTTATTTTCTAGGAGAATTTACAAGGACTGCATTCCTTATTGCTACACTCCAAACACACACACACACACACACACACACACACACACACACACACTCACTCACTCACACACACCGCAGGCACAGGCATACATACCTAGAGAGGGAAGGGGAGGGAGGTAGAGGGAGAGACAGAGAGAGAGAGAGAGAGAAGAGAGAGAGAGAGAGATTTCTAAATTCTCATAGTATTTCTTATCCTATGTGGTTAGGTTAACTTTCCCCCATATCAAGAATTCAAATCATTACATGTAGTGAAGGAGGCTGTGTGACATAGGTCTCAAAAGAAGATATATTTTTTGACCTGTTGAGATCTACCATTTCCAGTACAGGACTTGATAAGAGACAGAATAACTCCTCTGCCTCTGCCCATATGGAAGCAACTGCATCGCTTCACTTTCCTCTATGTGAACCGATGAGGCGCCCAGCCCTTTCTCAAACGGCTATTTTCATCTGAAAACGACAATAGAACCACTGCTTTCAAGGTTTCTTTTTTGGGATTCACGTCCTTCCTCCCCCTTGAAAACTGATTTTTAAAAAATATCTGTTGGCCTGCTTGATAACAGTTGCCTGTAGACCCGACTTCACGTTTTTCTAGTACTGCAATTGTGAGATTTAAGCAATTTTCCCCTCTTCTGAGTTTGAAAGAATTATAGGAAGGGGCGGAGAGTTGGGACATCTTCCACCTGTAGGATTTCTGACTTTCCTCTCTATGGATTCTGTAGTCCAGAGGTTGCTGTTTGCAGTGGAGAGAGTATTTTCCTAACCTACTTTCCATTCCCTAGTGAACCATATTGTTCCCATTTTGAACTTTGGTCGCCTGTACCGCTTGTGAGGGCAGACACCTAACCCTTAGCCATCTGACCCCGTCGCCTAACCCATTTTCTAGGGGAAATTTATGAAGACCGCATTCCTATGATGCACTCAAAACAACACACCACACACACACACACACACACACCACACACACACCACCAGACAAAAACACACAGAAAACAACACAGCCACACACAACACCACACACACACACAGACAACACACAAGCATACTTACCTAGGGGAGGAAGGGGTACGAGTGAGAGAGAGAGAGCACTCAAGTCACCAAATTAAGGAGAAAGGGAGATATACTGGTTCTTATCTAGGTTTCCAGAGGGTGAGAAGCAGTCTTTCACGGGGGAGGCGACCTGGTTGGTGGCAGGCTAGGTCATTGCATTCAACCTGCAGAGGAGCTTCTCCTTTCTCTCTGCTTGCGCCCTTACCCAGCCCGCAGAAGAGGAGCATGTTTCATCATACAAGCCTCCCAGGAGGTAGATTGGCGATTTCACTTTTCATATGGCAATCGGAACCCACGCGACACGCATCCGATACCAAGAAAACATGTTTGGCGGCTAGGATTTGAGAACCGCCTAATGGAAGGAAGGAAGAGGGTTTGTGAGGACGGTGCACGCCATTCCTTTTCTTGGAAGTTCTCACAGGGCGGGGATTTTTTCTCCTAAGACGATCTCCGTCTAGGTTTCCGCACAGGGGACAGTGATGTCACTCATCTTTCTGCTGGTGCACACGAGTCCGAGTCCTAGAGTCCTGTTCGTTCCCTGAGGAGTTCCTAGAGCGAACTCATTTTTTGGAGTGTTGGAAGGCTTTCAGCTGAAACCGTCCCCTGGTGCCGAGGAGGGGGTGACAGGATATCTGCACCGTGTGGGTTAAGTCCGAAGTGGAAAGGGCTCCAGACTTTGGCCTGGGGCAGGGAGGATTACCACTGCCTTTTCCCAGGAAAGCCCTGGACTTGGTTGTGGGAGAGCAGCGCGCCGCAGCGGGGCCGCTTGCATCCCCCAGGGCCTCTGGCGGATAGGAGGCTCAGTGCTGCAGAGAGAAGTCTGTGGATCAGTTGGTGGTGGTCGATTGAGCGAGCGAGTGATGTGAAGCGAGTGAGGAGTGAGTGAGTGAGTGAGTGCATGGCGACCTTTGGTCGGCGCTCTGCAGCTGGGCAGAATCAGCAGCGGGGGCTCTCCCAGGAGCCCCGCGCAGCGCGTGGCATTTTCTTGGGAACCCAAGGGGCCGGGGCGGCGGCTGCGAGGTAGAGCGGGCGCCAATTGGACTTCGGGGTCGCCAGGGGCTCAAGTCTCTCCCTCGGGACTTGAGAGCCCCTGTCTGAATGCAGGGTGCGGCGCGCGCAGCTCTTAGCAACCGGGTTGAGGTCGGGCGCGCCTGATGAGTGAGCCTAGTAGGTTCTCTCTTGCCAGGGGGAGGGGAGGAAGGGGCGGGAACGTGGAGTTCGGTTTTCTCTTGCACCTTTGCGACAGAGATCCAGAGCGGCCCCGCGGAACCGCCTCAGCAGGCTGGGAGTGGGGGGTAGGCCGAGAGAAGAGGCGTCTAGCGTTAGCTGATGCGAGGAGGTGGCTTTGGGCTGGCCCAGGACAGCGGAGAGGAAATCTTGGAAATTCTGCGGGACTCAATGTTTCTCCTGTCGCAGCACCGGGGAGCTTGGGACCTGGAATTTTAGTGTGTGTGAGAGGGTACAGGTGGAAGAATTCCACTTGGAGGCTCCCCTGGAGCAGAAAGTCCATTGAGCACGGAGGAGAGCCAGGGCAAGAGAGCGATAGGTAGGGCTCCTGTTCCTTGGAGCTCCCAAGTATGTCTGGATGCATCCATCCCGTCCACGTGGCGCCCTGGATCCAACAGGTCCTGGTTCTTCAGGGTTCTGCTTTTACACGCCTCGTGGGAAGCACGGTTCCCCGGCCGGCTGCCCTTCTCCTCTGGAAGAGCCTGCCTGGGTTTGCATGGATGATGGGAGGAGAAGGGCTCAGAGCCAGTCCAGGTTCGAGGATCCCGGAGGAAGAGAGGCGAGGCCCTCTTGCTCAGCTGGGCTGCTGGAAGCCCGAAGAGTCGTCTCCCGGGTCCTCTTGCCCAGGGGGCCATCCGATTTTCTGCGGAGGAGCCAGAGGGGCCGAGGCAGAAGCCCCTTGCGGGAAGGAGGGAGCCGCGCTTCCCCTTGCCAGGACCCCTTGCCTGCCGAGGATGGGCCCATCCTCCCGCACAGGTGGGCCTCGCAGGTGGGGAAGCGGCCCTGCCATGGCGGCCCACACCTTTCCCTTTCCCTTGGCGGCCTGCCGCGTCTCTGTAGGACCGGCATTCCTGGGCGACCGGCTCTTGAGCCAGCGCTCCCGGCTCAGCCTGTCGCGCAAAAGCCGCAGCTCCTCCGCCTGCCTCTCTTGAGGCTCCTGCAGTGCTGGGGGGACTCGCTGCCAGCGTCTGCGACCTCCAGCCTGCCTCCTCGGGGCAGATGCCTCAGCTCCTCCTGGCCTGGCAATCTCGGGAAAACTTGTGGTTATCCATTCGTGGCGGGTTTTTCGGGTACTCCGCCCCGCAGCCGCAGTGTTTCCCCGTGGGCTGGAGGGGTGCTCCGGAGGAGCTGGTCGGTGCGGGGGCTGGAGGGCTGTCACCTTTCCCGGGGGGGCTCCTGGGAGCCTGGTTCCTGGGCGACTGCGCGAGCACCAGGGATGTCTTGGAATGCCGGGCCGCCTCAGGGTGGTTTTCCGTTGAATCGAGCCAGGTTTCCTCGTAGAGCTTTTTCTCCTCTGGAAGGCGCGCCGTACTGCTGCCTCACATGCTCCGGGAACTGCTTGTACTTCTCGCTCTGCAGTCGTGCTGAGCTGCGGGTGCTGAGTCGGGTGGGTACAGCGAGAGTACTGGGCCCTCTGCTCTGAAGAAGGCTCGGTAGGCGTTCAGGGGCTTTGGTGGAGTCTGGGGTGCTTCTTGGGCGCCTGGTCTTGGGGAGGCGTTGCGGCAAGGCGCTTAGCTTCCGCACCAGCGCCGACATGGTGCGCCAACTTCTTCAGCTTGTGCCAAGTCCCAGCCCACTCAGTCTGCACGTGGCCCCCGAGAACTTTCCCAAAGCTACTCTGTCCCCGTCCAGCTCGGCCTGGGTCTTCTGGAATCCTCGCCCATCATCGGCTGCCACATTGTTCTCTATGGCTTCCAGGAGCCGCAGGGGTCTCTGGGAGCCCAGCAGGCTTGCGTGGGAAGCGAGGCCATGTCACTCAGGTCTCTCGCTCAGGCAGAGGCCCCACCAGCAGCTGGCCCTTTCACAACCCAGTCTCACGCACTCACGCACCTGGCGCCGGCTGGGCACTTGGTAGGCTCTCTCGCTGGGGCGGACCTCAAGGAAGAAAAACACAAGGCTGAGTGCGTCGCGTGGCTGCCTCGCGATTCCGGACTTGTCCGCCGTCTGTCTCGCGTGCCTCTGCTGGCAGACAAAGGGCCTTGGGATTCAGCGTCTGTTGATGCTGGTCTCTCGGGACCAGGGGACGCTGCGATGTGCCTTCTCGGGGGTCCTCCTGCGAGTGCCTGTGGTGGAGCCCTCACTCCCTTTGGCGGAAGCACCTGCAGCCCCACCCTGGTGGGGATTCCCCAGCTCCAAGGTGCGATTAGGGCAGGGGGCACACCTGTGTCGACCCTGCCCCTGAACACGCACTCAGCGCTCTCTCACTTCTTTGCTCTTCTCTTCTGCCTGGCATGATCCCAGAACACCACAAGCTCAGCTCCCAGCCACAGTGTCTATCTCACGTCCTAGGTCAGTCCTGGAGTTCGAAACAAAACAAAAATGAATAAAAGAAGAGAAAATAAAAATAAAGAACTCCAGGAGCTGGCTGATATCTGCACTTCTGGGGTGCTGTGACCACACAGGTTGAGCAGGTTCCCATGGAAGGCTGAGACCTCCGCTACTCTGGTCATCTGGACATGTTGTTCCAAATCAAAGAAATTTCCTGACCTATCCATAAGTGATTTTCATTGGCGTACATTCGTGTTTTTGCCTAGATTATCTTTGCACAGTAGGTGTGTAAGTGAATAACGTGATGCTTTTGGAAAACCTTTTCTTTACATGGTATTGATTTATTTTGCATGCCACTCTGAGCTCTGAGGGCGACCCTTGCAATCAGCCTGCAGGAATGCTCTACCTCTTTTTGGCTTTTCTCTGATGTTTCTCAGCTAGCCTTCCAGGAAGGTTAGTGCAATTCCAACAAGCATTTGAAGAATTTCTGGCATCCGATCTCAGGTCCTTCTGCTGGGAGGCAGAAACTTAACCCTGAGCCATCTGACCCACTCCCCTAATTCTATTTTCTGAGAGATTTACAGGACTGCATTCCTTATTGCTACACTACACACACCCACACACCACAACACACACACACACCACTCACTCACACACACGCAGGCACAGGCATACATACTAGAGAGGGGAGGGGGAGGGAGGTAGGAGGGAGAGACAGAGAGAGCAGAGAGCGACAGAGAGAGAGAGAGAGAGATGTTAAATATTCTCATAATATTTCTTATCCTATGTGGTTAGGTTACTTTTCCCATTATTCTGCAGAGAATTCAATCATTACAGTAGTGAAGGGAGGCTGTGTGACATATGTCTCAAAAGAAGATATATTTTTGACTGTTGAGATTTACATTTCCAGTACAGGACTTGATAGAGACAGAATAATCCTCTGCCTTGCCCATATGGAAGCAATGCATCGCGTTCACTTTCCTCTAGTGAACCGATGAGGCGCCCAGCCTTCTCAAACGGCTATTTCATTGACTTGAAAACGACAATATAGAAACCACTGCTTTCAAGGTTTCTTTTTTGGATCACTCTTCCTCCCCCTTGAAAACTGATTTTTAAAAAATATCTGTTGGCAGCTTGATAAAAGTTGCCGTAGACCCGACTTTCAACGTTTCTAGTTACTGAATGTGATTGATTTCAAGCAATTTCCCCGCTTTCTGAGTTGCAAAGATATAGGAAGGGGGCGGGGTTGGAACATCTTCCACCTGTGGATTTCTGACTTTCCTCTCTATTGATTCTGTAGATCCAGAGGATTGCTGTATTGCAGTCTGGAGAGAGTATTTTCCTCACCTCCTCCCTTCCTAGTGAACAATAGTGTTCCATTTTGACTTTGGTCACTGTACCGCTTGTGAGGCAGACACCTGAAAACCCTTAGCCATCTGACCCAGTCGCCTAACCCATTTTCGGGAAATTTATGAAGACCGCATTCTTATTGCTGCACTCAAACACCCACACCACACACACACCACACACACACACACAAACACACACCACAGAAAAAACACCAGGCACACCACACACACACACACACGCACACAGCTACAAACAAAAGGCATACGTCCTGGGAGGAAAGGGGTTAACAGGTGAGAGGAGAGAGCACTCAAAGTCACCAAATTAAGGGAGAAAAGGAGGATATACTGGTTTTACCTAGGGTTCCAGAGTGAGAAGCGTCTTTACGGGGGGAGGCACCATGGTGGTGGCAGGCTAGGTCATTGCATCAACCCTGCAGAGGAGTCTTTCTCTCCTTTCTCTCTGCTGCGCCCTTACACCAGCCCGCAGAAGAGGAGCATGTTCTCAGACAAGCCTCCCGAGATTAGTTATGGCGTATTCCACTTTTCATATGGCAATCGGAACCCACGCGACACGCTATGATACAAGAAAACATGGTCTGGCGGCTGGATTGAAACCGCCTAATGGAAGGAAGGAAGAGGGTGTGGGGACGGTGCAACAGCCACTTCTTTTCTTTGGAAGTCTCCAAGGTCGGGGATTTGTTCTCCTAAGACGATCTCCGTCTTAGGGTTTCCGCCACAGGCGGCAGTGATGTCACTCAATCTTTCTGCTGGTGCACACGAGTCGAGTTCCGAGATGTCCTGTCGTTCCCTGTGGTGGTTCCTAAGGAGCGAACTCATTTTTGGAGTGTGTGTAAGGCTTGCAGCTGAAACCGTCCCCCTTGCGGTGCCGAGGCTGCTTCGGGCGCGGCTGAGGACCGAAGAGACGAGCCGCTGCGCCATCCTGCACCCGGCTAGAATGGGTTTGGCGTGACAGGACTCCGCACGCTCAGAGGAGTAGTAAGCAGAGGCTGAGGCACGACGTAGCTTTGGCTAGTTGCGCAGGAGGTTCCCTGCCTTTTTCCAGGAAGACCTGGACTTGGTTGTGGGAGAGCAGGGCGCGCTGCGAGCGGGGTCAGTCTTGGCATCACCCAGGGCCTCTGCGGGAGGGACTGCTCAGGTGCTGCCAGAGGGTTGGATCCGGTCGTTGGGATGGTCAGTGCGCGAGTCGGGACTGGTGTCGAGTGATGTGGAGCCGATGCGGAGCGATGATGCGTTGACGAGTGGTGAGTGATTGGTGTCGAGGTGAGTGAGTGCATTGCGAACCTTTGGTCCGGGTGCGGCTGGGTCAGGATGCAGCAGGCCGGGCGGGGGCTCTCCCAGGAGCCCCGCGCAGCGGTGGCATTCTTCGTTTGGGAATCCCAAGGGGGGCGGGGCGGGGCTGCAGCGCGAGGTGGGGGCGGGGTAGAGCGGGGGGCGCAATTGGACTGACGGGTCGGCCAGGGCTCAAGTCGTGCTCCCCGGTGCACTGTGAGAAGCCCACGTTTGATGCGAGGCGAGGGCGGCGCCAGCTGCGTTCCTAGCAAGTTCGCTCGGGGCGTGGTTTGGAGGGCGGGCCGCCCGCCTGAGTGAGTGAGCAGCTATTAGTGGTCCCGTTTCTTGTGCCAGGGGGCGGGAAGGGACGGGGACGTGGGAGTGGCCGGTGGGGGTTCCGTCTTCGTCCCGCACCTCTTGCGCCAGAGTCCATGAGCAAGGCCCGCGCCCGCGGACCGCCTCAGCCAGGCTGGGAGTGGGGGGCAGGTCCGGGGAAGGAGTGCGTCTCCCCCGAAGCTGACCAATGCTGAGCAGGAGGTGGCTTTGGCTGGGCCCAGGACAGGGCCCAGAGGAAACTTGGAAATTCGCGGGACTTTCCCCTCAATTGTCACTTGTTCGGAGCATCGTGTGCATGCTTGGGACCTGGCATATTTTAGGTGTGTGAGAGGGGAGCCAGGTGGACGAATTCCATTGAGGCTTCCCACCGTGGAGCACGAACAGTCCATGAGGATACGGAGGGAGCGCAGGGCAAGAGAGCCTGATGGGTTAGGGTCCCGTTCCTTGGAGCTCCGCATACTCTGTCTGGATGCTCCATCCCTCTCCCGTGGCGTCCATGGGTATCCAAGCCGGTCCATGGTTCTTTCGGGTTCTGCTTTTCAACGCATCGTGGGAAGCCAACGGTTCCCTTCGGGCCGGGGGCTCGCCGTTTCACCCTCCCTGCGAGGAGGCCTGGCCTGGGTTTAGCAGAATGACGGGCGAGAAGGGGAATGGGCTGCAGGCCATCCAGGGTCGCGGGATTCCCCGAGAGGATAAGGAGAGCGCGAGGCCCTCTTGCTTCGCAGCTGGGGGATGCTGGAGGCCGGGAGAAAGAGTCGCGCTCTCCGGGTCCATTGCCAGGGGGGCCATCCGTTTTTCTGCGGAGGCGCACATGAGGGTGCAGAGCAGAAGGCCCCTTGCTGGGAAGGAGGCGGCGTGAGTGTTCCCCCCGTTGGCCCCAGGGACCCCTTGCCTGCAGAGGAGGGGGGCCCATCCTCCCGCACAGGTGGGCTGGTCCGCGTGGGGAGCGGCCCTGCCATTCGGCGGCCACACCTGTTCCCTTGGCGCTTGGCGGCCTGGCGTCTCTGTAGGGAGCATCTTCCTGGGGCGACCGGCTCTTGAGCCAGCGCTCCAGCTCAGCCTGTGCGCAAAAGCGCAGCTCCTCCGCCGCCCTATCTGAGGTCCTCGCCGGTGGGAGGACTGCTGCCCGCGCTGCTGCCTCCAGCCTGCGCCTCCCTCGGGGGCAGATGCCTCAGCTCTCTCTGGCCTGGCCACTCGGGAAACTTGTTGGTAATCCATTCGTTGGCGGGTTTTCGGGGGGGGGTACTCCCCGCAGCCGCAATTTTTCCCGTGGCGCTGGAGGGGTGCCCCGGAGAGGTTGTCGGTGCGGGCCTGGATGGCTGGCACCTTTCCCTGGGGCGGCTCCTGGGAGCCTGGTTCCGGGCGACGCGCGAGCACAAAGGGATGTCTTGGACTTGCGGGCCGCCTCATGGTGGTCTTCCGGAATCGAGCCAGGGTTTTCTTTAGAGCTTTTCTCCTCGTGGAAGGCGCGCACGTCACGCTGCCTCACTTTGCTCCGTATTGTTGTACTTCTCGCTCAGCAGTCTGCTGAGCTTCGGGTTGTTTTGCTGAGGTCGGGGGTACTCCGCGAGTACTGGGGCTCATCGGCTCCCTGAGAAGTTTCGCAGGTAGGCGGTCAGGGCCTTTGGGGAAGTCGGGGTGTCTTGGGCGCCTGGTCTTGCGGGAGGCGTTGCGCAAGGCGCTTAGTTCGCACCATCGCCGACAGGGTGCGCAACTCTTCGCTTGTGCCAAAAGTCTCCAGCCACCTCAGTCTGCCGTCGGCCCCCAGAGCACTTCCCAAAGCTACTCTGTCCCAGTCCAGCTCGGCCGGGTCTTTCTGGAACACACTGCCACATCGGCCGCCACATTGTTCTCTTGTCTCCAGGAGCCGCAGGGTTCTGTTCTGGGCGACCAGCAGCCTTGGCCCCACCCTGGCGGGATTCCCCAGCTCCGTGGTGAGATTAGGGGCAGGGCACACCTGAACACGCACTCAGCGCTCGGTCAGTTATTTTCTCATTCTCTTCTGGCCTGGCACGATCCCCAGCACCGCCGACAGGCTCAGCTCCAGGACCCAGTTGTCTATCTCACATCCTAGGTCAGGTCGGGCGTATGTGAGATACAAAACGAAATAAATAAAAATAAGAGAAAATAAAAATAAAGAAGTCCAGGAGCTAGTTGACATCTGAACTTCTGGGGTGCCTTGACCACACCGGTTGAGCAAGTTGCAATGGAAGGCTGAGACCTCGCCCACTCTGGTCGTCTGGACATGTTGTTCCGAATCAAAGAATTTTCCTGACCTATTCCATAAAGTGATTTGCATGGCGTACATTTGTGTATTTTGCGTATGATTATCTTTTACACAGTAGGTGTGTAAGTGAGTAACGTGATGCTTTTGGAAAACCTTTTTCTTTACATAGGTATTTATTTCTTTGGCATGCCACTCTGGAGCTCTGAGGGTGACCTCTGGAATCAGCCTGCAGGATTGCTCTACCTCCTTTTTGGCTTTTCTCTGATGTTTCTCGAGCTTGCCTTCCAGGAAGGTTAGCTGCCATTTCCAACAAGCATTTGAAGAATATTCTGGCACCCGATCTCAGGTCCTTCTGCTTGGGAGGCAGACACTTAACCCCTGAGCCATCTGACCCTTCCCCTAATTTCTTTTCTAGGAGAATTTTACAAGGACTGCATTCCTTATTGCTACACTCCAAACACACACACACACACACACACACACACACACACACACACACACACACACGTAGTCACAAACGCAAGCACAGGCATACATACTTAAAGAGGGAGGGGAGGGAGGGAGAGAGAGAGAGAGAGAGAGAGAGAGAGAGAGAGAGAGAGAGAGAGCATATTTTTTGACCTGTTGAGAGCTACCATTTCCAGTACAGGACTTGATAAGAGACAGAATAACTCCTCTGCCTCTGCCCATATGGAAGCAACTGCATCGGTTCGCTTTCCTCTATGTGAACTGATGAAGCCCCCAGCCCTTTCTCCAACTGGACTATTTTCATCTAGACTTTGAAAACTACAATTGAACCACTGCTTTCAAGGTTTCTTTTTTGGGAATCACTTCCTTCTTCCCCCTTGAAAACCGATTTCTTAAAAATATCTGTTGGACTGCTTGATAACAGTTCTGTGTAGACCCGACTTCAACTTTTCGAGTACTGAATTGCGATGGATTTCCAAGCAATTTCCCCTTCTTTCTGAGTCGAAAGAATGATAGGAAGGGGAGGGAGAGTTGGCAACATCTTCCACCTGTAGGAATTTCTTACTTTCCCTCTCTATGGATTCTGTAGATCCAGAGGATTGCTGTATTGCAGTCAGAGAGAGTAGTTTACTCAACCTCCTTTTCCCTTCCTAGTGTAGAACAATATTATTCCCATTTTGAACTTTGGTCACTGTACAGCTTGTAAGGCAGACACTCGGACTTAGAACCGCCTCATGGAAGGAAGGAAGAGGGTTGTGAGGACGATGCACATCCACTTCTTTTTCTTTGGAAGTTGTCAAGTGTCGGGGATTTGATCCTCTAAGACGATCTCTGTCTTAGGGTTCCGCACAGCGGGCAGTGATATCACTCATCTTTCTGCCGGTGCACACGAGTCCAAGATGTCCTATTCCTTCCCTGGGCGAGTTTCCTAAGGAGCGAGCTCATTTTTGGAGTGTTTGAAGGCTTTCGGCTGAAACCGTCCCCCTGGTGCTGAGGAGGTAACAGGATATCCGCACCGTGTGGGTTGACTCCGAAGTGGAAGGGTTCCAGCGGCAGCACGAGGATGGCACGAGAGCGGGGACTGCCTTTTCCCAGGAAGCCCTGGACTTGGTTGGGGAAGAGCAGCGGGCCGCAGCGGGGCCGCTTGGCATCCGCCAGGGCCTCTGCGGGAGGGAGGCTCAGTGCTGCAGAGAGGTCTGTCGATCAGTCGGTGGATGGGTGAGTGAGTGAGTGAGTGAGTGAGTGAGTGAGTGAGTGAGTGCAGGGCGACCTTCGGTCCGGGCTGCAGGCGGGCGGAATCAGCAGGCGGCGGCTTTCCCAGGAGACCCGCGCAGAGCGTGGCATTTCTTCTTTGGGAACCGAAGAGGCGGGCGGCGGCTGCGAGGTAGAGCGGGCGCAATTGGACTGACGGGTCGCCAGGGGCTCAAGTCTGCTCCCCGGGACTTGAGAGCCCCTGTGTGGAATGCCGGCGCGGCGCGCGCAGCGTCCTTAGCAACCGGCTGAGGTTCGGGGAGCGCCTGAGTGAGTGAGCACCAGTACGTCCCTTTCTTTGCCAGGGGGCGGGGGAAGGGGTGGGGACCGTGGAGTTCGGGTTCCTCTCCCCGCACCGTTGCGCCAGAGATCCAGAGCAGGCCCCGCGGACCGCCTCAGCAGGCTGGGAGTGGGGGCTCGGGAGAAGGATGAGTCTGCCCCACAACTCCCACCAAGCAGCTGATGGCAGAGAGGTGGCTTTGGGCTGGGCCCAGGAAAGCCGGGGAGAAACCCTTGGAAATTCTGCGGGACTCAATTGTCCCTGTCGCAGCCCCGCGAGGCTTGGGACCTGGAGTTTAGTGTGTGTGAGAAGGGAGAGGCGGAAGAAGTCGACTTGGAGGCTCCACCTGGAGCAGAAAGTCCACTTGAGCACGGAGGAGAGCCAGGGACAGAGAGCAGAGCGGTACCGGCTCCTTGTTCCTTGGCGCTCCCAAGTATGTCTGGATGCATCCATGCCGTCCACATGGCGTCCTTGGGATCCAGTGAGTCCTGGTACTTTCAGGGTTCTGATTTTCGCACACATTGTGGGAAGCACGGTTCCCTTTGGCCAGGCTCGCCGCTTCCCTCCCTGAGAAGAGCCTGGCCTGGGTTTGCATGGATGACTGGGAAGGAGAAGGGGCTCAGAACCAGTCCAGGTCCGAGGATTCCCGGAGGAAGAGAGGCGAGGCACCCCTCTTGCTTCAGCTGGGCTGCTGGAGCCCGAAGAGTCGCTTCCCGGGTCCTCTTGCCCAGGGGCCATGCCGATTTTCTGCGCAGGAGCCAGAGGGGCTGAGGCAGAAGGCCCCTTGCGGGGAAGGAGGGACCCGAGCTTCCTCCTTCCCCCAGGACCCCTTGCCTGCAGAGGAGGGCCCATCCTCCCGCGCAGGTGGGGCTCCGCAGGTGAGGAAGCGGCCTGCCAGGGCGGCCCACACCTTTCCCTTGCCCATGGCGGCCTGCGCGTCTCTGTAGGAAGCATATTCCTCGGGCGACAGGCTCTTGAGCCAGCGGTCCAGGCTCAGCCTGTAGCGCGCGCGCAGCTCCTCCGCCTGCCTCTCGTGAAGCTGCTTCAGGCTCCGCGGGAGTCGCTGCCAGCGTCTGCCGATCTCCACCCTGCGCTCCCTCGGGGGCAGATGCCTCAGCTCCTCGCTGGCCCAGCAATCTCGGTGAAACTTGTGGTATCCATTCATGGGGGTTTCTCGGGTTCTCCCCGCAGCCGCAGCGTTCCCCCGTGGAGCTGGAGGGGTGTCCCGGAGAGGCTGGTCGGTGCGGGGGCCTGGAGGGCTGTCACCTTTCCCGGGGGCGGCTCCTGGGAGCCTTGGGCTGGGCGACGCGCGGGCACCAGGGATGTCTTGGAATGCCGGGCCGGGTCAGGGTGGTCTTCCTTGAATCGAGCCAGTTTCTCCTCGTAGAGCTCTTTCTCCTCGTGGAAGGCGCGCACGTACTGCTGCCATCACGTGCTCCGGGAGCTGCTTGTACTTCTCGCTCAGCAGTCTGCTGAGCTGCGGGTTGTTGAGGTCAGGGTACAGCCGAGAGTACTGGGCCCTCTGCTCCCTGTAGAAGCGCAGGTAGGCGGTCAGGGGCCTTTTGGGGAAGTCGGGGTGCTTCTTGGGCGCCTGAGCCTTGGGGAGGCGTTGCGCGCGGCGCTTGGCTTCCCGCACCAGCGCCGACAGGGTGCGCGACTTCCTCAGCTTGTGCGAATCTCCAGCCACCTCAGTCTGCACATGTCCCCCGAGAACTTTCCAAAAGCTACTCTGTCCCAGTCCAGCTCGGCCTGGGTCTTCTTGAATCCTCGCCGATCGTCGGCTGCCACATTGTTCTCTATGGCTTCCAGGAGCCGCAGGGTGTCTCTCGGAGACCAGCACCCTTGCGTGGGAAGCGAGGCCATGTCCACTCAGGTCTCTCGCTCAGGCAGAGGCCCCAACAGCAGTGGCCTCTTCACACACGCAGTCTCACCACTCACGCACCTGGCACCGGGTGGGCACTTGCTAGGCTCGCTTGCTGGGGCGGACCTCAAGGAAGAACACAAGGCGAGTGGCACGCACTGCACTCGCGATTTCCGACTGTCCCGCAGTCTCTCCCGCGTGCTCTTGCTCGCAGAGAAAAGGGGCCTTGGATTCAGCAGTCTGTGAAGCCTGGGCTCTCGGGACAGGGGACGCCGCGATGTGCCTCTCTCGGGGGTCTTCCTGCAAGTGCCTGTGGGCGGAGCCCTCACTCCCTTGGCGGAAGCCCCTGCAGGCCCCACCCTGGCGGGATTCCCCAGCTCCGTGGTGAGATTAGGGGCAGGGCACACCTGAACACGCACTCAGCGCTCGGTCAGTTCTTTTCTCTTCTCTTCTGCCTGGCACGATCCCAGAACACGACAGGCTCAGCTCCCGGACACAGTGTCTATCTCACATCCTAGGTCAGTCGGAGGATGTGAGATACAAAACGAAAATAAATAAAATAAGAGAAAATAAAAATAAAGAAGTCCAGGAGCTAGGAAGGCTTCAAATGCTTGTTGGAATTGGCAGCTAACCTTCCTGGAAGGCTAGCTTGAGAAACATCAGAGAAAAGCCAAAAAGGAGGTAGAGCAATCCTGCAGGCTGATTGCAGAGGTCGCCCTCAGAGCTCCAGAGTGGCATGCAAAATAAATCAATACCTATGTAAAGAAAAAGGTTTTCCAAAAGCATCACGTTATTCACTTACACACCTACTGTGTCAAAGATAATCATATGCAAAAAACACGAATGTACGCCATGAAAATCACTTCATGGAATAGGTCAGGAAATTTCTTTGATTTGGAACAACATGTCCAGATGACCAGAGTAGCGGAGGTCTCAGCCTTCCATGGGAACCTGCTCAACCTGTGTGGTCACAGCACCCCAGAAGTGCAGATATCAGCCAGCTCCTGGAGTTCTTATTTTATTTTTCTCTCTTTTATTCATTTTTGTTTTGTTTCGAACTCCAGGACTGACCTAGGACGTGAGATAGACACAGTGGCTGGGAGCTGAGCTTGTGGTGTTCTGGGATCATGCCAGGCAGAAGAGAAGAGCAAAGAAGTGAGAGAGCGCTGAGTGCGTGTTCAGGGGCAGGGTCGACACAGGTGTGCCCTGCCCCTAATCGCACCACGGAGCTGGGGAATCCCACCAGGGTGGGGCCTGCAGGTGCTTCCGCCAAGGGAGTGAGGGCTCCACCCACAGGCACTCGCAGGAGGACCCCCGAGAGAGGCACATCGCAGCGTCCCCTGTCCCGAGAGCCCAGTCATCACAGACTGCTGAATCCCAAGGCCCCTTTGTCTGCCAGCAAGAGCACGAGGCAGAGACTGCGGGACAGTCGGAATCGCGAGTGCAGCCAGCGCGTGCACAGCCTTGTGTTTCTCTGAGGTCCGCCCCAGCGAGAGAGCCTACCAAGTGCCCAGCCGGCGCCAGGTGCGTGAGTGCGTGAGACTGGGTGTGTGAAGAGGCCAGCTGCTGGTGGGGCCTCTGCCTGAGCGAGAGACCTGAGTGGACATGGCCTCGCTTCCCACTCAAGGCTGCTGGTCTCCCAGAGACACCCTGCGGCTCCTGGAAGCCATAGAGAACAATGTGGCAGCCGATGATGGGCGAGGATTCCAGAAGACCCAGGCCAAGCTGGACTGGGACAGAGTAGCTTTGGAAAGTTCTCGGGGGCCCCGTGCAGACTGAGGTGGCTGGAGATTTGGCACAAGCTGAAGAAGTTGCGCACCCTGTCGGCGCTGGTGCGGAAGCTAAGCGCCTTGCGCAACGCCTCCCCAAGACTCAGGCGCCCAAGAAGCACCCCGACTTCCAAAAAAGGCCCCTGACCGCCTACCTGCTGTCTCAGGGAGCAGAGGGCCAGTACTCTGGGCTGTACCCCGACCTCAGCAACCCGCAGCCAGCAGACTGCAGACGAGAAGTACAAGCAGCTCCCGGAGCACGTGAGGCAGCAGTACGTGCGCGCCTTCCACGAGGAGAAAAAGCTCTACGAGGAAAACCTGGCTCGATTCACGGAAGACCACCCTGAGGCGGCCCGGCATTCCAAGACATCCCTGGTGCTCGCGCGTCGCCCAGACCAGGCTCCCAGGAGCCGCCCCCGGGAAAGGTGACAGCCCTCCAGGCCCCCGCACCGACCAGCCTCTCCGGGGCACCCCTCCAGCTCCACGGGGAAACACTGCGGCTGCGGGGAGTACCCGAAAAACCCGCCACGAATGGATACCACAAGTTTCCCGGAGATTGCCAGGCCAGCGAGGAGCTGAGGCATCTGCCCCCGAGGGAGCGCAGGCTGGAGGTCAGCAGACGCTGGCAGCGAGTCCCTCCCAGCCTGCAGGAGCCTCAAGAGAGGCAGGCGGAGGAGCTGCGCTTTTGCGCGACAGGCTGAGCCTGGAGCGCTGGCTCAAGAGCCTGTCGCCCCAGGAATATGCTTCTTACAGAGACGCGCAGGCCGCCAAGGGCAAGGGAAAGGTGTGGGCCGCCATGGCAGGCCGCTTCCCCACCTGCGGAGGCCCACCTGTGCGGGAGGATGGGCCCTCCTCTGCAGGCAAGGGGTCCTGGGGCAAGGGGGAAGCTCGGCTCCCTCCTTCCCCGCAAGGGGCCTTCTGCCTCGGCCCCTCTGGCTCCTCCGCAGAAAATCGGATGGCCCCTGTGGGCAAGAGGACCCGGGAAGCGACTCTTCGGGCTCCAGCAGCCCAGCTGAAGCAAGAGGGCCTCGCCTCTCTTCCTCCGGGGAATCCTCGGACCTGGACTGGCTCTGAGCCCCTTCTCCTTCCCAGTCATCCATGCAAACCCAGGCCAGGCTCTTCTCAGGGAGGGAAGCGGCGAGCCCGGCCGAAGGGAACCGTGCTTCCCACGATGCGTGTGAAAAGCAGAATCCTGAAGAACCAGGACTCGATGGATCCCATGGACGCCACGTGGACGGGATGGATGCATCCAGACATACTTGGGAGCTCCAAGGAACGAGGAGCCCGTACCTCTCGGCTCTCTTGCCCTGGCTCTCCTCCGTGCTCAAGTGGACTTTCTGCTCCAGGTGGAGCCTCCAAGTGGAATTCTTCCACCTGTCCCCTCTCACACACACTAAAATTCCAGGTCCCAAGCCTCCCGGTGCTGCGACAGGGACAATTGAGTCCCGCAGAATTTCCAAGATTTCCTCTGCGGCTGTCCTGGGGCCAGCCCAAAGCCACCTCTCTGCCATCAGCTAGTTGGTGGGAGTTGCGGGGCAGACGCCTCCTTCTCCCGAGCCCCCCACTCCCAGCCTGCTGAGGCGGTCCGCGGGGCCTGCTCTGGATCTCTGGCGCAAAGGTGCGGGGAGAAGAACCGGAACTCCACGGTCCCCGCCCTTCCCCGCCCCCTGGCAAAGAAAGGGACCTACTAGCGCCACTCACTCAGGGCGCGGAGCCCAGCCCGGTTGCTAAGGACGCTGCGCGCGCGCGCGCCTGCATTCCAGACAGGGGCTCTCAAGTCCCGGGAGCACTTGAGACCCCTGGCGACCCGTCAGTCCAATTGCGCCCGCTCTACCTTGCAGCCGCCGCCCGCCCCTTGGGTTCCCAAAGAAGAAATGCCACGCGCTGCGCGGGGCTCCTGGGAGAGCCCCCGCCTGCTGATTCTGCCTGCCTGCAGCCCGGACCAAAGGTCGCCATGCACTCACTCACTCACTCACTCACTCACTCGCTCACTTACTCACTCGCTCACTGGACCATCCACCGACTGATCCACAGACCTCTCTGCAGCACTGAGCCTCCCTCCCGCAGAGGCCCTGGGGGATGCCAAGCGGCCCCGCTGCAGCGCGCTGCTCTCCCACAACCAAGTCCAGGGCTTCCTGGGAAAAGGCAGTGGAATCCTCCTGCTGCCACTGCCAAAGTCTGGAGCCCTTCCACTTCGGACTTAACCCACACGGTGCGGATATCCTGTCACCTCCTCGGCACCAGGGGGACGGTTTCAGCTGAAAGCCTTCACACACTCCAAAAATGAGTTCGCTCCTTAGGAAACTCACTCAGGGAACGAACAGGACATCTCGGACTCGGACTCGTGTGCACCAGCAGAAAGATGAGTGACATCACTGCCCGCTGTGCGGAAACCTAAGACGGAGATCGTCTTAGGAGAACAAATCCCCGACCCTTGAGAACTTCCAAAGAAAAGGAAGTGGCTGTGCACCGTCCTCACAACCCTCTTCCTTCCTTCCATTAGGCGGTTCTAAATCCTAGCCGCCAGACCATGTTTTCTTGGTATGCGTAGCTTGTCGCATGGTTTCCGATTGCCATATGAAAAGTGGAAATCGCCATATCTATCTCCTGGGAGGCTTGTCTGAGAACATGCTCCTCTTCTGCGGGCTGGTTAAGGGCGCAGCAGAGAGAAAGGGAGAAAGACTCCTCTGCAGGGTGAATGCAATGACCTAGCCTGCCACCAGCCATGTCGCCTCCCCCGTGAAAGACTGCTTCTCCCCTCTGGAACCCTAGTAAAACCAGTATATCTCCCTTTCTCCCTTAATTTGGTTGACTTTGAGTGCTCTCTCTCTCTCTCTCTCACTCTGTACCCCTTTCCTCCCTAGGTAGGTATGCTTGTGTGTGTGTGTGTGTGTGTGTGTGTGTGTGTGTGTGTGTGTGTGTGTGTGTGTGTGTGTGTTTGGAGTGCAGCAATAAGGAATGCGGTCTTCATAAATTTCCCCTAGAAAATGGGTTAGGCGACTGGGTCAGATGGCTAAGGGTTTAGGTGTCTGCCTCACAAGCGGTACAGTGACCAAAGTTCAAAATGGGAACAATATTGTTCACTAGGAAGGGAAAGGAGGTTGAGGAAAATACTCTCTCCAACTGCAATACAGCAATCCTCTGGATCTACAGAATCCATAGAGAGGGAAAGTCAGAAAATCCTACAGGTGGAAGATGTTCCCAACTCTCGGACCCCTTCCTATCATCTTTCAACTCAGAAAGAGGGGAAATTGCTTGGAAATCAATCACAATTCAGTACTAGAAAACGTTGAAGTCGGGTCTACAGGCAACTGTTATCAAGCAGGCCAACAGATATTTTTTAAAAATCAGTTTTCAAGGGGGAGGAAGGACGTGAATCCCAAAAAAGAAACCTTGAAAGCAGTGGTTCTATTGTCGTTTTCAGATGAAAATAGCCGTTTGAGAAAGGGCTGGGCGCCTCATCGGTTCACATAGAGGAAAGTGAAGCGATGCAGTTGCTTCCATATGGGCAGAGGCAGAGGAGTTATTCTGTCTCTTATCAGTCCGTCTGGAAGGTAGATCCAACAGGTCAAAAAATATATCTTCTTTTGAGACCTATGTCACACAGCCTCCTTCACTACATGTAATGATTTGAATTCTTGCAGAATATATGGGAAAAGGTAACCTAACCACATAGGATAAGAAATATTATGAGAATATTTAGACATCTCTCTCTCTCTCTCTCTCTGTCGCTCTCTGCCTCTCTCTGTAGCTCCCTCTACCTCCCTCCCCTTCCCTCTCTAGGTATGTATGCCTGTGCCTGCGTGTGTGTGAGTGAGTGAGTGTGTGTGGGTGTGTGTGTGTGTTTCCAGTGTAGCAATAAGGAATGCAGTCCTTGTAAATTCTCCTAGAAAATAAATTAGGGGAGTGGGTCAGATGGCTCAGGGGTTAAGTGTCTGCCTCCCAAGCAGAAGGACCTGAGATCGGATGCCAGAATATTCTTCAAATGCTTGTTGGAATTGGCAGCTAACCTTCCTGGAAGGCTAGCCTGAGAAACATCAGAGAAAAGCCAAAAAGGAGGTAGAGCATTCCTGCAGGCTGATTGCAGGGGTCGCCCTCAGAGCTCGAGAGTGGCATGCAAAATAAATCAATACCTATGTAAAGAAAAAGGTTTTCCAAAAGCATCACGTTATTCACTTACACACCTACTGTGACAAAGATAATCATATGCAAAAAACACGAATGTACGCCATGAAAATCACTTAATGGAATAGGTCAGGAAATTTCTTTGATTTGGAACAACATGTCCAGATGACCAGAGTAGCGGAGGTCTCAGCCTTCCATGGGAACCTGCTCAACCTGTGTGGTCACAGCACCCCAGAAGTGCAGATATCAGCCAGCTCCTGGAGTTCTTTATTTTTATTTTCTCTTCTTTTATTCATTTTTGTTTTGTTTCGAACTCCAGGACTGACCTAGGACGTGAGATAGACACTGTGGCTGGGAGCTGAGCTTGTGGTGTTCTGGGATCATGCCAGGCAGAAGAGAAGAGCAAAGAAGTGAGAGAGCGCTGAGTGCGTGTTCAGGGGCAGGGTCGACACAGGTGTGCCCTGCCCCTAATCGCACCTTGGAGCTGGGGAATCCCACCAGGGTGGGGCCTGCAGGTGCTTCCGCCAAGGGAGTGAGGGCTCCACCCACAGGCACTCGCAGGAGGACCCCCGAGAGAGGCACATCGCAGCGTCCCCTGTCCCGAGAGCCCAGTCATCACAGACTGCTGAATCCCAAGGCCCCTTTGTCTGCCAGCAAGAGCACGCGAGACAGACGGCGGGACAGTCGGAATCGCGAGTGCAGCCAGCGCGCGCACTCAGCCTTGTGTTTCTTCCTTGAGGTCCGCCCCAGCGAGAGAGCCTACCAAGTGCCCAGCCGGCGCCAGGTGCGTGAGTGCGTGAGACTGGGTGTGTGAAGAGGCCAGCTGCTGGTGGGGCCTCTGCCTGAGCGAGAGACCTGAGTGGACATGGCCTCGCTTCCCACGCAAGGCTGCTGGTCTCCCAGAGACACCCTGCGGCTCCTGGAAGCCATAGAGAACAATGTGGCAGCCGATGATGGGCGAGGATTCCAGAAGACCCAGGCCGAGCTGGACTGGGACAGAGTAGCTTTGGGAAAGTTCTCGGGGGCCACGTGCAGACTGAGGTGGCTGGAGACTTGGCACAAGCTGAAGAAGTTGCGCACCCTGTCGGCGCTGGTGCGGAAGCTAAGCGCCTTGCGCAACGCCTCCCCAAGACTCAGGCGCCCAAGAAGCACCCCGACTTCCCCAAAAGGCCCCTGACCGCCTACCTGCGCTTCTTCAGGGAGCAGAGGGCCCAGTACTCTCGGCTGTACCCCGACCTCAGCAACCCGCAGCTCAGCAGACTGCTGAGCGAGAAGTACAAGCAGCTCCCGGAGCACGTGAGGCAGCAGTACGTGCGCGCCTTCCACGAGGAGAAAAAGCTCTACGAGGAAAACCTGGCTCGATTCACGGAAGACCACCCTGAGGCGGCCCGGCATTCCAAGACATCCCTGGTGCTCGCGCGTCGCCCAGCCCAGGCTCCCAGGAGCCGCCCCCGGGAAAGGTGACAGCCCTCCAGGCCCCCGCACCGACCAGCCTCTCCGGGGCACCCCTCCAGCTCCACGGGGAAACACTCAGGCTGCGGGGAGTACCCGAAAAACCCGCCACGAATGGATACCACAAGTTTCCCCGAGATTGCCAGGCCAGCGAGGAGCTGAGGCATCTGCCCCCGAGGGAGCGCAGGCTGGAGGTCAGCAGACGCTGGCAGCGAGTCCCTCCCAGCCTGCAGGAGCCTCAAGAGAGGCAGGCGGAGGAGCTGCGCTTTTGCGCGACAGGCTGAGCCTGGAGCGCTGGCTCAAGAGCCTGTCGCCCCAGGAATATGCTTCCTACAGAGACGCGCAGGCCGCCAAGGGCAAGGGAAAGGTGTGGGCCGCCATGGCAGGCCGCTTCCCCACCTGCGGAGGCCCACCTGTGCGGGAGGATGGGCCCTCCTCTGCAGGCAAGGGGTCCTGGGGCAAGGGGGAAGCTCGGCCCTCCTTCCCCGCAAGGGGCCTTCTGCCTCGCCCTCTGGCTCCTCCGCAAAATCGGATGGCCCCTGGGCAAGAGGACCCGGGAAGCGACTCTCGGGCTCCAGCAGCCCAGCTGAAGCAAGAGGGCCTCGCCCTCTTCCCCGGGGAATCCTCGGACCTGGACTGGCTCTGAGCCCCTTCTCCTTCCCAGTCATCCATGCAAACCCAGGCCAGGCTCTTCTCAGGGAGGGAAGCGGCGAGCCCGGCCGAAGGGAACCGTGCTTCCCACGATGCGTGTGAAAAGCAGAACCCTGAAGAACCAGGACTCGTTGGATCCCATGGACGCCACGTGGACGGGATGGATGCATCCAGACATACTTGGGAGCCCAGGAGCGAGGAGCCCGTACCTCTCGGCTCCTTGCCCGGCTCTCCTCCGTGCTCAAGTGGACTTTCTGCTCCAGGTGGAGCCTCCAAGTGGAATTCTTCCACCTGTCCCCTCTCACACACACTAAAATTCCAGGTCCCAAGCCTCCCGGTGCTGCGACAGGAACAATTGAGTCCCGCAGAATTTCCAAGATTTCCTCTCCGGCTGTCCTGGGCCCAGCCCAAAGCCACCTCTCTGCCATCAGCTAGACGCCTCCTTCTCCCGAGCCCCCCACTCCCAGCCTGCTGAGGCGGTCCGCGGGGCCTGCTCTGGATCTCTGGCGCAAAGGTGCGGGGAGAAGAACCGGAACTCCACGGTCCCCGCCCCTTCCCCGCCCCCTGGCAAAGAAAGGGACCTACTAGCGCTCACTCACTCAGGCGCTGCCCGAGCCTCAGCCCGGTTGCTAAGGACGCTGCGCGCGCCGCGCCTGCATTCCAGACAGGGGCTCTCAAGTCCCGGGGAGCAGACTTGAGCCCCTGGCGACCCGTCAGTCCAATTGCGCCCGCTCTACCTCGCAGCCGCCGCCCGCCCGTTGGGTTCCCAAAGAAGAAATGCCACGCGCTGCGCGGGGCTCCTGGGAGAGCCCCCGCCTGCTGATTCTGCCCGCCTGCAGCCCGGACCAAAGGTCGCCATGCACTCACTCACTCACTCACTCACTCACTCGCTCACTCACTCGCTCGCTCACTCGACCATCCACCAACTGATCCACAGACTTCTCTGCAGCACTGAGCCTCCCTCCCGCAGAGGCCCTGGGGGATGCCAAGCGGCCCCGCTGCGGCGCGCTGCTCTCCCACAACCAAGTCCAGGGCTTCCTGGGAAAAGGCAGTGGAATCCTCCTGCCGCCACTGCCAAAGTCTGGAGCCCTTCCACTTCGGACTTAACCCAACGGTGGGATACCTGTCACCTCCTCGGCACCAGGGGGACGGTTTCAGCTGAAAGCCTTCACACACTCCAAAAATGAGTTCGCTCCTTAGGAAACTCACTCAGGGAACGAACAGGACATCTCGGACTCGGACTCGTGTGCACCAGCACACAGATGAGTGACATCACTGCCCGCTGTGCGGAAACCTAAGACGGAGATCTTCTTAGGAGAACAAATCCCCGACCCTTGAGAACTTCCAAAGAAAAAGAAGTGGCTGTGCACCGTCCTCACAACCCTCTTCCTTCCTTCCATTAGGCGGTTCTCAATCCTAGCCGCCAGACCATGTTTTCTTGGTATGCGTAGCTTGTCGCGTGGGTTCCGATTGCCATATGAAAAGTGGAAATCGCCATATCTATCTCCTGGGAGGCTTGTCTGAGAACATGCTCCTCTTCTGCGGGCTGGTTAAGGGCGCAGCAGAGAGAAAGGGAGAAAGACTCCTCTGCAGGGTGAATGCAATGACCTAGCCTGCCACCAGCCATGTCGCCTCCCCCGTGAAAGACTGCTTCTCCCTCTGGAACCCTAGTAAAACCAGTATATCTCCCTTTCTCCCTTAATTTGGTTGACTTTGAGTGCTCTCTCTCTCTCTCACTCTGTACCCCTTTCCTCCCTAGGTAGGTATGCTTGTGTTTGTGTCTGTGTGTGGTGTGTGTGTGTGTGTGTGTGTGTGTGTGTGTGTGTGTGTGTGTGTGTGTGTGTGTGTTTGGAGTGCAGCAATAAGGAATGCGGTCTTCATAAATTTCCCCTAGAAAATGGGTTAGGCGACTGGGTCAGATGGCTAAGGGTTTAGGTGTCTGCCTCACAAGCGGTACAGTGACCAAAGTTCAAAATGGGAACAATATTGTTCACTAGGAAGGGAAAGGAGGTTGAGGAAAATACTCTCTCCAACTGCAATACAGCAATCCTCTGGATCTACAGAATCCATAGAGAGGGAAAGTCAGAAAATCCTACAGGTGGAAGATGTTCCCAACTCTCCGCCCTTCCTATATCTTTCAACTCAGAAAGAGGGAAATTGCTTGGAAATCAATCGCAATTCAGTACTCGAAAACGTTGAAGTCGGGTCTACAGCAACTGTTTCAAGCAGGCCAACAGATATTTTTAAAACCAGTTTTCAAGGGGGAGGAAGGAAGTGATTCCCAAAAAAAGAACTGAAAGCAGTGTTTCTATTGTCGTTTTCAAGTCCAGATGAAAATAGCCGTTGAGAGAAGGGCTGGGCGCCTCATCGGTTCACAAGAGGAAAGTGAAGCGATGCAGTTGCTTCCATATGGGCAGAGGCAGAGGAGTTATTCTGTCTCTTATCAAGTCCTGTACTGGAAATGGTAGATCTCAACAGGTCAAAAAATATATCTTCTTTTGAGACCTATGTCACACAGCCTCCTTCACTACATGTAATGATTTGAATTCTTGCAGAATATATGGGAAAAGGTAACCTAACCACATAGGATAAGAAATATTATGAGAATATTTAGAAATCTCTCTCTCTCTCTCTTCTGTCGCTCTCTGCCTCTCTCTGTCTCTCCCTCTACCTCCCTCCCCCTTCCCTCTCTAGGTATGTATGCCTGTGCCTGCGTGTGTGTGAGTGAGTGTGTGTGTGTGTGTGTGTGTGTGTGTGTGTGTGTGTGTGTTGGAGTGTAGCAATAAGGAATGCAGTCCTTGTAAATTCTCCTAGAAAATAAATTAGGGGAGTGGGTCAGATGGCTCAGGGGTTAAGTGTCTGCCTCCCAAGCAGAAGGACCTGAGATCGGATGCCAGAATATTCTTCAAATGCTTGTTGGAATTGGCAGCTAACCTTCCTGGAAGGCTAGCCTGAGAAACATCAGAGAAAAGCCAAAAAGGAGGTAGAGCATTCCTGCAGGCTGATTGCAGGGGTCGCCCTCAGAGCTCGAGAGTGGCATGCAAAATAAATCAATACCTATGTAAAGAAAAAGGTTTTCCAAAAGCATCACGTTATTCACTTACACACCTACTGTGACAAAGATAATCCTATGCAAAAAACACGAATGTACGCCATGAAAATCACTTCATGGAATAGGTCAGGAAATTTCTTTGATTTGGAACAACATGTCCAGATGACCAGAGTAGCGGAGGTCTCAGCCTTCCATGGGAACCTGCTCAACCTGTGTGGTCACAGCACCCCAGAAGTGCAGATATCAGCCAGCTCCTGGAGTTCTTTATTTTTATTTTCTCTTCTTT